>JAUESR010000146.1:62500-642083 GCA_030914345.1 Drosophila koepferae | reverse complement strand
TGCCTATATTCACTACAAATTTTAAAAAATCAAACTAAGGTTATTGTTAGAGAGTCGAAATGAAACACTCCACATTTATCGAATTCAAAGATTGAACTGTTTATTTCTTAAAATCCTAGTGCTTATATACCTTAAAAATACTTCCAGGCACTGGAAGGCTATAATTAATTCCATGCACACAAGTGCACAGATGTTTGTCAAGTGTCCCTTTTCCATCGCTAAGCCGTTCTCACGTCTCGCGTTACATTTTTATTACTTGCTGCGTTGGTCGCTGCAGCTAAGGGATGACATGTTTATTACTTGTTTTCAGATAACGCGCAGGTTATCGACTATTGCCTATTTTTTAATATGTTTATTTATGAGGCATGTTCATGCTTGAACATACTGCCAGGGGCCTAAGATTTGTGGCTGAGAATTTTAATTTTATAATTGGTAACGCGCAGGTTATCCGTAATGTACATATGTATGTTTTTACTTATCGTGTTCATGTTTGAACATTCTGCCCGGGGGCTTAATTTCTATGTTTTTGATAACGCGCAGGTTATCAGATATTTTGTAAAGTTAGATTCTAACTTATATAGGACCAGGAAATGCTATAGCTTTTAATCGTCTCTTTACATTACATTTTCTTATGGCATATATAACTAATATTATTACAATTATAATGCTTAATATCATTGATGTGTGTCCTGATATATGATGAAAATGGAGCCCGTTTAACTCTAAGTGATTTTCCTTCATATGCTGTATTGATTTTTGTAATTGTTCTATTTCCTTTGTGTGGTTAATTTTTGCTAGCTCTAATGGGCTCCACACTATTTTAGGGATATCAATAATTTTTCCTACGTATGAGGTTGCAACTTCTTCGTGCCTTTCTGAATGTAAGTTATTATTATGAGACACTATGGTTTTATCTCCTGATCGAGCGGTGCAATCTGATTTCATAGTTAATACACCCTGTTCTGGTAACTCTATGAGTTCTTGTTGTGCTCCCTTACATCGTACGCTTAGCCTCTCATTTATGGGGACCTTAAATATCCACTTGTTCTTACCTTCTAGTTCAACCCAATATGTTTTTGAATGGACTACCGTTTTATAAACACAGTTAGATGGTCTGTTTGGTTTAAAAGGTGAAATTTCGCAACTGTTATCATTGGCATTATCCCAAGGCCAGTTACCTTCACAGATGCGTTTGTTTTGTTGCCCTTTTTTGCATTTGTTGAGTGTAGCTTCAGCCAATTAGGTGATACGAATCTATTTCGAAATTGTACACTAAGTATTCTGTTCTTTGATGTACTATTATCATTTGGTCGTCATTGAGGACTGGTATCGGAACAACTTTATATAGGTGAGATGGATATCTGCTAAAAAGCGGAATTTTCGCACTGACTATTATCTTGTTGTCTATAAAGGTTGCCTTTGTTGTTAGTAGCTGATAGATATCTTTTAATTCTGTACCAGTCCTTTTCCCTGGTAGGACTAAATTCTCGGACAAGCTTTCTTTTATTTTGGTTATCTCTTCCCCAAGTTGGTAAGGTTTCAAAATAGCTGGACTTAATCTACTGTGATTAATATCAATTAGCATATTTATTATCCCTGTTTGAATCTTGTCACATTCTTCAATCAAGGAATTTAGTTGATTAGTTATCATGAAGAAATTAATTGATTGTTTGTACACATAATACGATTCTTTTAGTATTTCTGTCATGTTGTCTATACGTATATTCATGTCCTTAAAGTGGGTATTAATGTCCTCAACGGATCTTTTGAGTATATTCGCTGTGGAATCTATTATTGACTGTTTGTTTCTCACTCAATTTGTTTATGTTATGTTGGTTCTCTAATAAATTGACCATGTTTTCTTCCATTTGTTCTCTATCGTCAGCATCCATTATTCCAAATAATAAGTGATATAATGAGCCCATGAACTCGAAAGGTGCGCGTTTGGGTCTTGGGTTATCTTTTAGTATGAATAGTTCGTTATTTTCATTTAATTCTGCTATTCGTCTTTTTGTATTGTTGAGGATAATGTTACATTGAGTCTTCGAAACTATATAACTTTGTACACATTACTCTCATTTTCCCTTCGAATTCGCTTCCTTTCTTTAGCATCTTCAAAATATGACTCTAGATTGTAGAAGATAACTAGATCCCAAGATGAGGTTACTATTTCTACTTCACCCATTGGGTCTAAGTAAATTGCCGAATTATTTCCTAGTTTCGAGATCGTTATCTTGTCGTTTTTAATTATTTTTGCACCTGATATTTGGCAGAGTAATGCTAAGCATTAGCATAGCCATCAATACGCTTAGTCTTGATCCTCCCCGCCCCCTTAGTGGTTTGTTTCGTGCTTCTTTGTTCCGAGTCTTCATTTTTTAATTTTCCTAGTGGGCATATTTTGCTGATAGGTCGTGTAACTAAACCTTCTTGTGATTTAACTTTCACGACTCTAACTTTATCATCTTGGCCTTTGTGAACTTCTTCTATGATTCCTAGCGGCCATCTAGCTGGATGACAATTTTCATCCTTTATTAATACTATTTGCCCTTCTTCTAAGTTTGGCATCTCTTGTTTCCATTTATTTCTTTGCTGGAGTGTGTGTAAATAGTCATTTTTCCATTTATTCCAAAAATCTCTTCTCATTTTTTGAATTAATTTCCATCTATCAAGATTTCCTATTTTTTCGTCCCCCATTGATTCTATATCTCCTACTGTGGGTCTACCTATTAAGAAGTGTCCTGGAGTTAATACTTCGATGCTATCTATGTCATTTCCAGTTGTATATAACGGTCTTGAGTTTAAGACTGCTTCAATTTGACATAGCAGGGTTGTCATTTCTTCAAAAGTTAAATTGTTATCTCCTATAATTCTTTTTAAATGATATTTTACTGATTTTACTCCTGCCTCCCAAATTCCTCCAAAGTGAGGGCTTGCTGCTGGAATAAAATGCCACTTTATTTGCTCTTTTTCTAATGTAGAGCAAATTTTTGTATTTTCTTGAATCGATTTCTTAAATTCTTTTTCTAATTTTTTAGCCGCTCCTACAAAATTTGTTCCGTTATCTGAATATATATTTTGGCATTTACCTCTTCTTGACATAAATCTTCTCATTGCAGCTAAAAATGCGTCTGATGTTAAGTCACTTACTGCTTCTAAATGGATAGCTTTTGTTGACAAGCACACAAATAGTGCTATGTACCCTTTATACATTCTTTGTCCACGATTTTTAGAACATTTCATATAATAGGGCCCCGCATAGTCTATTCCTGTATTTAGAAACTGGATATGACATTGTAATTCTATGTTTTGGAAGATTTGCCATTATTTGTTGTGTAGGTGTATGATGATATCTTGTGCATGTAACACAATTACGCAAATAGCTTCTTTAGGCAATTTCTGAGTCCAATTATCCAAAATTTCCTTTGAATATAGTTTCTCATTCAAATTGATTCCACCTGTGTAATGTGACATGCGTGAGCATCCTTTATTATTAAATCCACTAAATGACATTTGTCAAGAATAATAGGATGCTTTACGTCAAATCCAATACTAGCATTTTCTAATCGTCCACCTACACGAAGTATTCCTTTTTCGTCCAAAAATGGATTCAAGTTAATTATTTTACTTTTATTTTCCAATTGCTTTTTTACCAATAGTCTTCCTATCTCTGTTCTAAACTGAAGTGATTCTTGCTGCCTAATGATTATTGTCCTAGCGTTTTTGAACTCCTCCACTGTTATATACTGTGGTGGTTTTTGAGTTGTCTTTTTTGTTATGATTTTAATAAATCTGACAACAAAGGCTACTACTTTTTGTAATTTTTTAATGCAGGAGTATCGTTTTATTAATTCACCTATGATGTTATTTTCTTTGTCTTCTAGCATAGTGTTAACCATTATTTTCTCTTCTTCTTTATCTTCTTTTTCTTTTGGCCAATTGTTTTTTGTTTCGGTTAACCACTTTGGCCCCTTCCACCAAATTTCGCTTTCTTCTAATTTATATGTATTTACTCCTCTGGACGCTAGATCTGCTGGATTATCTTCTGACTTAACATGATTCCACTTAATTTCTGACATTTTCCTAATTTCATCTGTTCTTTTTCTGATGAATTTATTTTTATTCAATCCATTCTCAATCCAAGCCAACGTGATGGTAGAATCACTCCATGCATAGATTTGCACGTCGATTTTAATTGACTCTGTTATTTTCGAAATGAGTTTTGTGAGTAGATGGGCTGCGCACAGTTCTAGTTTAGGAATAGTTTTCCTGTTTTTCTTTGGATTTACTTTACTTTTGCTTGCCAATATCATAACTGAACTACCTACTTTGGCATATACTACTGCTGCGTATGCTTTTTCGGAAGCATCAGCAAATCCATGAAGCTGTACTTCAACGTCTTTCTGGGTTTTTACCCACCTAGGTATTCTTATGTTCTGTAGATGTATTAAATTTTCTTGAAACAATATCCATTCCTTGCTTTCTTCTTCGGATAATTCTTCATCCCATTTTTGATCAGTTAGCCATAGTCTTTGCATGAACAGTTTTCCTATTATGATTACTGGTGATAACCACCCTAAAGGATCATATATTCTTGCTAGTGTCGATAAGACCGTTCTTTTTGTTATTATCTTCATACTGCTGTTGGTGAAATTAAATTTAAATTCATCTTTGATGGGTTCCCACTGAAGCCCTAATGTCTTTATCGATTCATTTTCTGCAATACTTAATACTTTATTTTCCTCACTTTTGTCAATTTCTTCAATTATTTCTGACTTATTTGAAATCCACTTTCTTAGATTAAAACCTGCTTTTGCTAGTTCGTTAGAAACCTGTTCTACTATTTCTTTAAGTTTTGTATGGATTCTCCTAATTCATTTTCTTTTTTGAATGGAATTGTTACGATGTATCGTCCCATTTCATCCTTTTTCGTTGTACTCAAAAAATTATTTTCACAATATTCAGCTTCTTCGTCATTTTCATCTTCTTCGGTTTCTAATTCCCAGAACTGATTTAGATCTTCTATTGTTATACTTGTTGCTACTATTGTTGATTCTCCTCTAGATTTTGTACAACCCGATATAATCCATCCAAACTTTGTATTTTGCCCGAGTAATCCGTCTATTTTTACTATTCCATTTTTTAGTACATGTGCGTATAAGTCTGCGCCTATTATCATGTCTACTCGACCTGGCTTATGAAATTGGGGATCAGCTAAACTGTAACTGTGCCATTTAGCTGTATCTACATTTACTTTGTCTACTGGGAGGGCTTTCATTAATTTTGATACTATGATGGCCTCAACCTTTAGCTGCTCTGTTTTTAATTCGGTTGTTTTTATATCTAGCTTCACTTTGTATTTCGACCTACAAGTGTTTTCTGCTGATATTCCACTTATTTCTGTCTCATTTCTGATTCGGGGTAAATTCAACCACTGTGCGGCCTCCTCAGATATAATTGTTTTTTGAGACCCGCTATCTATCAATGCTCTTAATTCAATATAGTTCTCCTTGCTTGTTTTTACTTTGATTATTGCAGTGGCTAATAAGGCCTTTTCATTTGCCATTACAGTATTAACCCTGTCTTTATTTATATTTAAATGTAGCATTGTGTGATGATCTCTTTTGCAAAAGCCACAAGTTATGTCATTTTTACACCGATATGAGTTTGAGTGTTTTAAACATTTTAGACATAAGTATGTCTTTTTAGCAATGTCAAGCCTTTCACTCGGATTCATTGCTTTAAATTTTGTGCATTGCGTGACACTATGGCCTACTGCTTTGCATATCGGACAATATTGCACATTGGTAGTGCTTTTGAAGACTTTCTTTTCTTCTTTTTTTGATGCGGACGTTGAGTAATACCTCTGTTCTAAAAAGTCCATTACGTCAGTCAGCAGTTGTATGTCCTTTGTCTTTTTTATTTGGCTTTCATATAATTGAAGAGCCTCTTTACTAAATTTTCTCAGTATTAAATGTGCAAACATTTTGTCAACTTCACTTGAGAGTTGAGCTTTATTTTTAATGATGTGTATTGACTCATTGATTGTGTGTATGAAGTTGTTGATACTTTTGGATGAGTCAATATCTAAATTTGGGAGTTCTAATATTCGGTTAAATTGTTCCGAAAAAATCTTTCTTTTATTTTCGTATCTTTTGGTTAATAATTCCCAAGCTACGGTATAGTTATCTGCGGACCCTGTTAATAGGTGAGCAACCATGCTCTTTGCTTCTCCTCGTAATGAGGTTTTTAAATAGTTAAATTTTATGGCAGAAGTTAGGTCCTGTCTTTGATCGATAAGGTCGTTAAACAGTTGGGCGAATGAGTCCCAATCTTTAGCATCGCCAAAGAATATTGGGACTTGCATTCTCGGTAGTCCAGGGAGATTATCCCCCTTTTCTTGGATAGTGGGTTGAATTGGGGAAGTTTTCTTTGCGTCTAATGCGCTGATGGTATTTTGAATGTCGAACTCTAGTTCAATTACCCCTTCTTCAAACGTTTTGCTGGCTTCATATTTGGGTTGAAGCTCTTGTATGTGTTTCGAAATTCTATTCCATAAGAATAGAATCTTATTTTTTCGAATTTCGAAAACCCCTACATTTGATTTCGCAATATCCTCATTTGTTTCTATTAGATATTTTCTTATCTGATCGACTTTCTTTTCAAAATCTGCCTCTTCATGAACTGTAACCGTTCCTATCTGCCTGATTTCTTCCTTGATTTGCTTCCCGCTACTCAAAATTTCTGTTTTTATATCTTTTATAGTTTTTATTGCTTTTTCAAACTCCTTATTGTTAAAATATGGGTGGTCTATTATCCCCACTTTTAACAATATTGAGTTATTATTTTCTAGCTCATTCTGTATCCTACCTAGCTCTTCTAATATGTCGCTAGGTGGCCTTATCTCATCTGATGAGTCTAGCTTCATCAATCTGGACACTAAGTCCGATTGTTTTTTTTAACAGTATTATGATTTTTTCTGATAACATTTTCTTTTCTTATTTTAACAATAATAGTAAATAAAATTACAACTTATCTTAGCTCCAGTCGATTTGAATCCCATTGTCTTCTGAGTAGCTCCTGCGTGATTGGAATCCTGCTTTCTTCTAAATAGCTCCTGCGTGACTGGAATCCCGCTGTCTTCTGACTCGCTCCTGCGTGACTGGAATCCCGCTGTCTTCTGACTCGCTCCTGCGTAATCGATTGGTGCTGTTGTTGTTTGTTTGATTTTTTTTTGTTCGCTTTTTGTTTTTTTTTTGCGGTTTTTGTTGTCCTTTTTTCGACTTCTTGAATATGTCTCTTTGGACTTATGAAAGTTGTCCGTTCCCTTTTTATTTTTGGGATACGGACTTATTCGCACTACAAACTTTGAATATTTTTGAGCGCTTTTTTTTTTTTTTTTATTATGTCCTATTTGGACTTATTAAAGTTGTCCGTTCCCTTATTTATTTCTGGGATACGGACTTAGTTGCACTGCAAATTTATCTTTATTAAAACTTGAGCACTTTTTTTTTTTTTCTGATGTCCTATATGGACTTAGTTGCACTACAAATTATTTTTTGAGCACTTTCTTTTTTTTTTTAATGTTGTCCGTTCCCTTTTTATTTTGGAGATACGGACTTATATTTGCACTACAAATTATTTTTTGAGCACTTTCTTTTTTTTTTTTTTTAATGTTGTTCGTTCCCTTTTATTTCTGAGATACGAACTTATTTGCACTACAATTTATTTTTTGAGCACTTTCTTTTTTTTTTTTTTTTAATGTTGTTCGTTCCCTTTTATTTCTGAGATACGAACTTATTTGCACTACAATTTATTTTTTGAGCACTTTTTTTTTTTTTTTTTTAATGTTGTCCGTTCCCTTTTTATTTTGGAGATACGGACTTATTTGCACTACAAACTTTTCTTTTTTAAAATTTGAGCACTATTTCGTATATATACTCTGTCTCTTACCTCTGGTGGGGGAGAACAGAGCAATATAACAAAATTTTTGTTGTCTTTTGCTGAGGTTTTGTAATACCACAGCACAGAGACGCTGGTTCCTTTCTCTGTGTCTCTTACCACTGGTGGGGGAAAACAACAGAGAACGCCGAAGGACCAAAATGTTAGAGAGTCGAAATGAAACACTCCACATTTACCGAATTCAAAGATTGAACTGTTTATTTCTTAAAATCCTAGTGCTTATATACCTTAAAAATACTTCCAGGCACTGGAAGGCGATAATTAATTCCATGCACACAAGTGCACAGATGTTTGTCAAGTGTCCCTTTTCCATCGCTAAGCCGTTCTCACGTCTCGCGTTACATTTTTATTACTTGCTGCGTTGGTCGCTGCAGCTAAGGGATGACATGTTTATTACTTGGCTTCAGATAACGCGCAGGTTATCGACTATTGCCTATTTTTTAATATGTTTATTTATGAGGCATGTTCATGCTTGAACAGATATATTTCATGGTAAATCGGCGCAAATATACTCTTATACAGCGTATATATTTGATTTTCTTCGTATTCTATATACAAAGATAAACAGTTGGCCCAGATGTGCCCCTATTCACTATAAATTAATAAAAAATTAAACTAAGGTTATTTTCATGGTAAATCGGCGCAAATATACTCTTCTACACCATATATTTGATTTTCTACGTATTGTATATGCAAAGATCAACAGTTGGCCAGATATGCCTATATTCACTATAATTGAATTAAAAAAAAAAACTAAGGTTATGTTCATGGTAAATCGGCGCAAATATAGTATTCTACACCATATATTTGATTTTCATCGTATTCTATATACAAAAATCAGCAGTTGGCTTAGATATGCTTATATTCACTATAAATTAATAAAAAATTAAGCTAAGGTTATGTTCATGATAAATCGGCACAAATATACTCTTCTACACCATATATTTGATTTTCTTCGTAATGTATATGCAAAGATAAACAGTTGGCCAGATATGCCTATATTCACAATAAATTAATAAAAAATTCAACTAAGATTATGTTCATGGTAAATCGGCGCGAATATACTCTTCTACACCGTATATTTGATTTTCTTCGTATTGTATATGCAAAGATCAACAGTTGGCCCAGATGTGCCTATATTCACTATAATAGAATAAAAACTCAAACAAAGGTTATGTTCATGTTGAATCGGCATATATATACTCTTCTACACCATATATTTGATTTTCTTCATATTCTTATACATAAATCAACAGTTGGCCCAGATGTGCCTATATTCACTATAAATTAAAAAAATCAAACTAAGGTTATTTTCATGGTAAATCGGCGCGAATATAGTCTTCTACACCATTTATTTGATTTTCTTCGTATTCTATATACAAAGATCAACAGTTGGCCAGATATGCTTATATTCACAATAAATTAATAAAAAATTAAACTAAGATTATGTTCATGGTGAATCGGCGCGAATATACTCTTATACACCGTATATTTGATTTTCTTCGTATTGTATATGCAAAGATCAACAGTTGGCCCAGATGTGCCTATATTCACTATAATAGAATAAAAACTCAAACAAAGGTTATGTTCATGTTGAATCGGCACATATATACTCTTCTACATCATATATTTGATTTTCTTCATATTCTTATACATAAATCAACAGTTGGCCCAGATGTGCCTATATTCACTATAAATTAAAAAAATCAAACTAAGGTTATTTTCATGGTAAATCGGCGCGAATATAGTCTTCTACACCATTTATTTGATTTTCTTCGTATTCTATATACAAAGATCAACAGTATATCAACAGATATGCCTATATTCACTATAATTGAATTAAAAATCAAACTAAGGTTATTTTCATGGTAAATCGGCGCAAATATACTCTTATACACCGTATATTTGAATTTCTTCTATATACAAAGATCAACAGTTGGCCCAGATATGCTTATATTCACAATAAATTAATAAAAAATTAAACTAAGGTTATGTTCATGTTGAATCGGCACATATATACTCTTCTACACCATATATTTGATTTTCTTCATATTCTTATACAAAAATAAACAGTTGGCCCAGATGTGCCTATATTCACTATAAATTTTAAAAAATCAAACTAAGGTTTTTTTCATGGTAAATCGGCGCAAATATACTCTTCTACACCATATATTTGCTTTTCTTGGTATTCTTATACAAAAATCAACAGTTGGCCCAGATGTGCCTATATTCACTATAAATTTAACAAAAATTAAACTAAGGTTATGTTCATGTTAAATCGGCGCAAATATAGTTTTATACACCATATATTTGATTTTCTTCGTATTCTATATACAAATATCAACAGTTGGCCCAGATATGCTTATATTCACTATAAATTAATAAAAAATGAAACTAAGGTTATTTTCATGTTGAATCGGCGCGAATATACTCTTCTACACCATATGTTTGATTTTCTTCGTATTGTATATGCAAAGATCAACAGTTGGCCCAGATATGCCTATATTCACTATAATTGAATTAAAAATCAAACTAAGGTTATTTTCATGGTAAATCGGCGCAAATATACTCTTATACACCGTATATTTGAATTTCTTCTATATACAAAGATCAACAGTTGGCCCAGATATGCTTATATTCACAATAAATTAATAAAAAATTAAACTAAGGTTATGTTCATGTTGAATCGGCACATATATACTCTTCTACACCATATATTTGATTTTCTTCATATTCTTATACAAAAATAAACAGTTGGCCCAGATGTGCCTATATTCACTACAAATTTTAAAAAATCAAACTAAGGTTATTTTCATGGTAAATCGGCACAAATATACTCTTATACAGCGTATATATTTGATTTTCTTCGTATTCTATATACAAAGATAAACAGTTGGCCCAGATGTGCCCCTATTCACTATAAATTAATAAAAAATTAAACTAAGGTTATTTTCATGGTAAATCGGCGCAAATATACTCTTCTACACCATATATTTGATTTTCTTCGTATTGTATATGCAAAGATCAACAGTTGGCCAGATATGCCTATATTCACTATAATAGAGTAAAAACTCAAACAAAGGTTATGTTCATGTTGAATCGGCACATATATACTCTTCTACATCATATATTTGATTTTCTTCATATTCTTATACATAAATCAACAGTTGGCCCAGATGTGCCTATATTCACTATAAATTAAAAAAATCAAACTAAGGTTATTTTCATGGTAAATCGGCGCGAATATAGTCTTCTACACCATTTATTTGATTTTCTTCGTATTCTATATACAAAGATCAACAGTTGGCCAGATATGCTTATATTCACAATAAATTAATAAAAAATTAAACTAAGATTATGTTCATGGTGAATCGGCGCGAATATACTCTTATACACCGTATATTTGATTTTCTTCGTATTGTATATGCAAAGATCAACAGTTGGCCCAGATGTGCCTATATTCACTATAATAGAATAAAAACTCAAACAAAGGTTATGTTCATGTTGAATCGGCACATATATACTCTTCTACACCATATATTTGATTTTCTTCATATTCTTATACATAAATCAACAGTTGGCCCAGATGTGCCTATATTCACTACAAATTTTAAAAAATCAAACTAAGGTTATTTTCATGGTAAATCGGCGCAAATATACTCTTCTACACCATATATTTGCTTTTCTTGGTATTCTTATACAAAAATCAACAGTTGGCCCAGATGTGCCTATATTCACTATAAATTTAACAAAAATTAAACTAAGGTTATGTTCATGTTAAATCGGCGCAAATATAGTTTTATACACCATAGATTTGATTTTCTTCGTATTCTATATACAAAGATCAACAGTTGGCCCAGATATGCTTATATTCACTATAAATTAATAAAAAATGAAACTAAGGTTATTTTCATGTTGAATCGGCGCGAATATACTCTTCTACACCATATGTTTGATTTTCTTCGTATTGTATATGCAAAGATCAACAGTTGGCCCAGATATGCCTATATTCACTATAATTGAATTAAAAATCAAACTAAGGTTATTTTCATGGTAAATCGGCGCAAATATACTCCTATACACCGTATATTTGAATTTCTTCTATATACAAAGATCAACAGTTGGCCCAGATATGCTTATATTCACAATAAATTAATAAAAAATTAAACTAAGGTTATGTTCATGTTGAATCGGCACATATATACTCTTCTACACCATATATTTGATTTTCTTCATATTCTTATACAAAAATAAACAGTTGGCCCAGATATGCTTATATTCACAATAAATTAATAAAAAATTAAACTAAGGTTATGTTCATGTTGAATCGTCACATATATACTCTTCTACACCATATATTTGATTTTCTTCATATTCTTATACAAAAATAAACAGTTGGCCCAGATGTGCCTATATTCACTACAAATTTTAAAAAATCAAACTAAGGTTATGTTCATGTTAAATCGGCGCAAATATAGTCTTCTATACCATATATTTGATTTTCTTCGTATTGTATATGCAAAGATCAACAGTTGGCCCAGATATGCCTATATTCACTATAATTGAATTAAAAATCAAACTAAGGTTATTTTCATGGTAAATCGGCGCAAATATACTCTTATACACCGTATATTTGATTTTCTTCGTATTGTATATGCAAAGATCAACAGTTGGCCCAGATATGCCTATATTCACTATAATTGAATTAAAAATCAAACTAAGGTTATTTTCATGGTAAATCGGCGCAAATATACTCTTATACACCGTATATTTGAATTTCTTCTATATACAAAGATCAACAGTTGGCCCAGATATGCTTATATTCACAATAAATTAATAAAAAATTAAACTAAGGTTATGTTCATGTTGAATCGTCACATATATACTCTTCTACACCATATATTTGATTTTCTTCATATTCTTTTACAAAAATAAACAGTTGGCCCAGATGTGCCTATATTCACTACAAATTTAAAAAAATCAAACTAAGGTTATTTTCATGGTAAATCGGCGCAAATATACTCTTATACAGCGTATATATTTGATTTTCTTCGTATTCTATATACAAAGATAAACAGTTGGCCCAGATGTGCCCCTATTCACTATAAATTAATAAAAAATTAAACTAAGGTTATTTTCATGGTAAATCGGCGCAAATATACTCTTATACATCGTATATTTGAATTTCTTCGTATTGTATATGCAAAGATCAACAGTTGGCCCAGATATGCCTATATTCACTATAATTGAATAACAAATCAAACTAAGGTTATGTTCATGTTAAATCGGCGCAAATATAGTCTTCTACACCATATATTTGATTTTCTTCGTATTCTATATACAAAGATCAACAGTTGGCCCAGATATGCCTATATTCCCTATAAATTAATAAAAAATTAAACTAAGGTTATGTTCATGGTAAATCGGCGCAAATATACTCTTATACACCGTATATTTGATTTTCTTCGTATTGTATATGCAAAGATCAACAGTTGGCCCAGATATGCCTATATTCACTATAAATGAATAAAAAATCAAACAAAGGTTATGCTCATGTTGAATCATCACAAATATAGTCTTCTACACCATATATTTGATTTTCTCCGAATTCTATATACAAAGATCAACAGTTGGCCCAGATATGCCCTTATTCACTATAAATGAATAAAATATCAAACAAAGCTTATGTTTACGGTAAATCGGAACAAATATACTCTTATACACCGTATATTTGATTTTCTTCGTATTCTATATACAAAGATCAACAGTTGGCCCAGATGTGCCTATATTTACTATAAATTAATAAAAAATTAAACTAAGATTATGTTCATGGTGAATCGGCGCGAATATACTCTTCTACACCATATATTTGATTTTCTTCGTATTGTATATGCAAAGATCAACAGTTGGCCCAGATATGCCTATATTCACTATAAATGAATAAAAAATTAAACTAAGGTTATGTTCATGTTGAATCGGCACATATATACTCTTCTACACCATATATTTGATTTTCTTCATATTTTTATACAAAAATAAACAGTTGGCCCAGATATGCATTTATTCACTATAAATGAATAAAATATCAAACAAAGCTTATGTTTACGGTAAATCGGAACAAATATACTCTTATACACCGTATATTTGATTTTCTTCGTATTCTATATACAAAGATCAACAGTTGGCCCAGATGTGCCTATATTCACTATAAATTAATAAAAAATTAAACTAAGATTATGTTCATGGTGAATCGGCGCGAATATACTCTTCTACACCATATATTTGATTTTCTTCGTATTGTATATGCAAAGATCAACAGTTGGCCCAGATATGCCTATATTCACTATAATTGAATTAAAAATCAAACTAAGGTTATGTTCATGTTAAATCGGCGCAAATATAGTCTTCTACACCATATATTTGATTTTCTTCGTTTTCTATATACAAAGATCAACAGTTGGCCCAGATATGCCTATATTCACTATAAATGAATAAAAAATCAAACAAAGGTTATGTTCATGGTAAATCGGCGCAAATATACTCTTATACACCGTATATTTGATTTTCTTCGTATTGTATATGCAAAGATCAACAGTTGGCCCAGATATGCCTATATTCACTATAAATGAATAAAAAATCAAACAAAGGTAATGTTTACGGTAAATCGGAACAAATATACTCTTCTACACCATATGTTTGCTTTTCTTCGTATTCTTATACAAAAATCAACAGTTGGCCCAGATGTGCCTATATTCACTATAAATTTAACAAAAATTAAACTAAGGTTATGTTCATGTTAAATCGGCGCAAATATAGTCTTCTACACCATATATTTGATTTTTTTCGTATTCTATATACAAAGATCAACAGTTGGCCCAGATATGCTTATATTCCCTATAAATTAATAAAAAATTAAACTAAGGTTATGTTCATGGTAAATCGGCGCAAATATACTCTTATACACCGTATATTTGTTTTTCTTCGTATTGTATATGCAAAGATCAACAGTTGGCCCAGATATGCCTATATTCACTATAAATGAATAAAAAATCAAACAAAGGTTATGCTCATGTTGAAAAGTCACAAATATAGTCTTCTACACCATATATTTGATTTTTTTCGTATTCTATATACAAAGATCAACAGTTGGCCCAGATATGCTTATATTCCCTATAAATTAATAAAAAACAAGTAAGAAAGCTGTAGTCGAGACTGCTCGACTACGAAATCCCCTGAGCCCTTCTTCGAACGAATAATGTTCCAAGAATTATTCGATTCGTTTCTGCACGCATAGACGCTGATCTACGCTTGTAGGCATGTATGTGTGTATGCATGTGTGTAAGCATTGCAAGCGTCTTGCTGTCTCGCTGCCTTTGTTGCTGCGTCGCATTGGTTTTGATGAGAAAACTTTGATGATTAATAATTCTATTTCTAGATGGACAATCGTATTGATTTCTTCAGATTATGATTATGGTATTCATATCTATATGCTAAGCCAAACTGCATGTCTCTAGTATTTGAAATGCATTTTTTTCACATTTAAAGGTGGTGGGGCGAAGTGGGGACTTGAATCCAAAATCTGACAAAAACCGAAATTGTATTAAATTAGTATCTATATATATGCAGAAGACTTGGAGACTCTAACTCTAAAAATGAATTAGCTAGAATTTTATAACAGGTTCCCGATAAGTTCGTTTATCGATAACTTTGCAAATATACAAGTTATCGAATTTCTGAAACAAACTCGTACTGCGCGTGCAATATACGAACCTAACACAAAAAGAATGAACTCTCTAGCTTTTGTATCTTCGGAAATCGACGCGTTCATACATACGGACGGACGGACCGACGGACAGGGCTAGATCAACTTATTTTTGTATGCTGATCAAGAATATATATACTTTATGGGGTCTGCCACGCCTCCTTCTGCCTGTTACATACATTTAACAAAACCATTATACCCTGATTTCCCATTTTCAATGGGCTCAGGGTATAAAAATTAAACTAAGGTTATGTTCATGGTAAATCGGCGCAAATATAGTCTTCTACACCATATATTTGATTTTCTTCGTTTTCTATATACAAAGATCAACAGTTGGCCCAGATATGCCTATATTCACTATAAATGAATAAAAAATCAAACAAAGGTTATGTTCATGGTAAATCGGCGCAAATATACTCTTATACACCGTATATTTGATTTTCTTCGTATTGTATATGCAAAGATCAACAGTTGGCCCAGATATGCCCTTATTCACTATAAATGAATAAAATATCAAACAAAGCTTATGTTTACGGTAAATCGGAACAAATATACTCTTCTACACCATATGTTTGATTTTCTTCGTATTCTATATACAAAGCTCAACAATTGGCCCAGATGTGCCTATATTCACTATAAATTAATAAAAAATTAAACTAAGATTATGTTCATGGTGAATCGGCGCGAATATACTCTTCTACACCATATGTTTGATTTTCTTCGTATTGTATATGCAAAGATCAACAGTTGGCCCAGATATGCCTATATTCACTATAAATGAATAAATAATCAAACAAAGGTTATGCTCATGTTGAATCGTCACAAATATAGTCTTCTACACCATATATTTGATTTTCTTCGTATTCTATATACAAAGCTCAACAGTTGGCCCAGATGTGCCTATATTCACTATAAATTAATCAAAAATTAAACTAAGATTATGTTCATGGTGAATCGGCGCGAATATACTCTTCTACACCATATATTTGATTTTCTTCGTATTGTATATGCAAAGATCAACAGTTGGCCCAGATATGCCTATATTCACTATAAATGAATAAAAAATCAAACAAAGCTTATGTTTACGGTAAATCGGAACAAATATACTCTTATACACCGTATATTTGATTTTCTTCGTATTCTATATACAAAGATCAACAGTTGGCCCAGATGTGCCTATATTCACTATAAATTAATAAAAAATTAAACTAAGATTATGTTCATGGTGAATCGGCGCGAATATACTCTTCTACACCATATATTTGATTTTCTTCGTATTGTATATGCAAAGATCAACAGTTGGCCCAGATATGCCTATATTCACTATAATTGAATTAAAAATCAAACTAAGGTTATGTTCATGTTAAATCGGCGCAAATATAGTCTTCTACACCATATATTTGATTTTCTTCGTTTTCTATATACAAAGATCAACAGTTGGCCCAGATATGCCTATATTCACTATAAATGAATAAAAAATCAAACAAAGGTTATGCTCATGTTGAATCGTCACAAATATAGTCTTCTACACCATATATTTGATTTTCTTCGAATTCTATATACAAAGATCAACAGTTGGCCCAGATATGCCCTTATTCACTATAAATGAATAAAATATCAAACAAAGCTTATGTTTACGGTAAATCGGAACAAATATACTCTTATACACCATATATTTGATTTTCTTCGTATTCTATATACAAAGATCAACAGTTGGCCCAGATGTGCCTATATTCACTATAAATTAATAAAAAATTAAACTAAGATTATGTTCATGGTGAATCGGCGCGAATATACTCTTCTACACCATATATTTGATTTTCTTCGTATTCTATATACAAAGATCAACAGTTGGCCCAGATGTGCCTATATTCACTATAAATTAATAAAAAATTAAACTAAGATTATGTTCATGTTGAATCGTCACAAATATAGTCTTCTACACCATATATTTGATTTTCTTCGAATTCTATATACAAAGATCAACAGTTGGCCCAGATATGCCTATATTCACTATAATTGAATTAAAAATCAAACTAAGGTTATGTTCATGTTAAATCGGCGCAAATATAGTCTTCTACACCATATATTTGATTTTCTTCGTTTTCTATATACAAAGATCAACAGTTGGCCCAGATATGCCTATATTCACTATAAATGAATAAAAAATCAAACAAAGATTATGTTCATGGTGAATCGGCGCGAATATACTCTTCTACACCATATATTTGATTTTCTTCGTATTGTATATGCAAAGATCAACAGTTGGCCCAGATATGCCTATATTCACTATAATTGAATTAAAAATCAAACTAAGGTTATGTTCATGTTAAATCGGCGCAAATATACTCTTCTACACCATATATTTGATTTTCTTCATATTTTTATACAAAAATAAACAGTTGGCCCAGATGTGCCTATATTCACTATAAATTTAAAAAATCAAACTAAGGTTATTTTCATGGTAAATCGGCGCAAATATACTCTTATACACCGTATATATTTGATTTTCTTCGTATTCTATATACAAAGATCAACAGTTGGCCCAGATAAATCACTATAAATTAATAAAAAACAAGTAAGACAGCTGTAGTCGAGGCTGCTCGACTACGAAATCCCCTGAGCCCTTCTTCGAACGAATAGTATTCCAAGAATTATTCGATTCGTTTCGGCACGCATAGACGCTGATCTACGCTTGTAGGCATGTATGTATGTATGCATGTGTGTAAGCATTGCAAGCGTCTTGCTGTCTCGCTGCTTGGCTGCTGGGTCGCATGGGTTTTGATGAGAAAACTTTGATGATTAATAATTCTGTTTCTAGATGGACAATCGTATTGATTTCTTCAGATTATGATTATGATATTCATATCTATATGCTAAACCAAACTGCATGTCTCTAGTATTTGAAATGAATTTTTTCACATTTAAGGGTGGTGGGGCGAAGTGGGGACCGGAATCCAAAATCTGACAAAAACCGAAACTGTAATAAATTAGTATCTATATATATGCAGAAGACTTGGAGACTCTAACTATAAAGATGAATTAGCTAGAATTTTATAACGGGTTCCCGATAAGTTCGTTTATCGATAACTTTGCAAATATACAAGTTATCGAATTTCTGAAACAAACTCGTACTGCGCGTGCAATATACGAACCTAACACAAAAAGAATGAACTCTCTAGCTTTTGTATCTTCGGAAATCGACGCGTTCATACATACGGACGGACGGACGGACGGACGGACGGACGGACAGACGGACAGGGCTAGATCAACTTATTTTTTATGATGATAAAGAATATATATACTTTATGGGGTCTGCCACGCCTCCTTCTGCCTGTTACATAAATTTAACAAAACCATTATACCCTGATTTCCCATTTTCAATGGGCTCAGGGTATAATTAAACTAAGATTATGTTCATGGTGAATCGGCGCGAATATACTCTTCTACACCATATATTTGATTTTCTTCGTATTGTATATGCAAAGATCAACAGTTGGCCCAGATATGCCTATATACACTATAATTGAATTAAAAATTAAACTAAGGTTATGTTCATGTTAAATCGGCGCAAATATAGTCTTCTACACCATATATTTGATTTTCTTCGTATTCTATATACAAAGCTCAACAGTTGGCCCAGATGTGCCTATATTCACTAAAAAATAATAAAAAATTAAACTAAGATTATGTTCATGGTGAATCGGCGCGAATATACTCTTCTACACCATATGTTTGATTTTCTTCGTATTGTATATGCAAAGATCAACAGTTGGCCCAGATATGCCTATATTCACTATAAATGAATAAAAAATCAAACAAAGCTTATGTTTACGGTAAATCGGAACAAATATACTCTTATACACCGTATATTTGATTTTCTTCGTATTCTATATACAAAGATCAACAGTTGGCCCAGATGTGCCTATATTCACTATAAATTAATAAAAAATTAAACTAAGATTATGTTCATGGTGAATCGGCGCGAATATACTCTTCTACACCATATATTTGATTTTCTTCGTATTGTATATGCAAAGATCAACAGTTGGCCCAGATATGCCTATATTCACTATAATTGAATTAAAAATCAAACTAAGGTTATGTTCATGTTAAATCGGCGCAAATATAGTCTTCTACACCATATATTTGATTTTCTTCGTTTTCTATATACAAAGATCAACAGTTGGCCCAGATATGCCTATATTCACTATAAATGAATAAAAAATCAAACAAAGGTTATGCTCATGTTGAATCGTCACAAATATAGTCTTCTACACCATATATTTGATTTTCTTCGAATTCTATATACAAAGATCAACAGTTGGCCCAGATATGCCCTTATTCACTATAAATGAATAAAATATCAAACAAAGCTTATGTTTACGGTAAATCGGAACAAATATACTCTTATACACCGTATATTTGATTTTCTTCGTATTCTATATACAAAGATCAACAGTTGGCCCAGATGTGCCTATATTCACTATAAATTAATAAAAAATTAAACTAAGATTATGTTCATGGTGAATCGGCGCGAATATACTCTTCTACACCATATATTTGATTTTCTTCGTATTGTATATGCAAAGATCAACAGTTGGCCCAGATATGCCTATATTCACTATAATTGAATTAAAAATCAAACTAAGGTTATGTTCATGTTAAATCGGCGCAAATATAGTCTTCTACACCATATATTTGATTTTCTTCGTTTTCTATATACAAAGATCAACAGTTGGCCCAGATATGCCTATATTCACTATAAATGAATAAAAAATCAAACAAAGGTTATGCTCATGTTGAATCGTCACAAATATAGTCTTCTACACCATATATTTGATTTTCTTCGAATTCTATATACAAAGATCAACAGTTGGCCCAGATATGCCCTTATTCACTATAAATGAATAAAATATCAAACAAAGCTTATGTTTACGGTAAATCGGAACAAATATACTCTTATACACCGTATATTTGATTTTCTTCGTATTCTATATACAAAGATCAACAGTTGGCCCAGATGTGCCTATATTCACTATAAATTAATAAAAAATTAAACTAAGATTATGTTCATGGTGAATCGGCGCGAATATACTCTTCTACACCATATATTTGATTTTCTTCGTTTTCTATATACAAAGATCAACAGTTGGCCCAGATATGCCTATATTCACTATAAATGAATAAAAAATCAAACAAAGATTATGTTCATGGTGAATCGGCGCGAATATACTCTTCTACACCATATATTTGATTTTCTTCGTATTGTATATGCAAAGATCAACAGTTGGCCCAGATATGCCTATATTCACTATAATTGAATTAAAAATCAAACTAAGGTTATGTTCATGTTAAATCGGCGCAAATATACTCTTCTACACCATATATTTGATTTTCTTCATATTTTTATACAAAAATAAACAGTTGGCCCAGATGTGCCTATATTCACAATAAATTTAAAAAAATCAAACTAAGGTTATTTTCATGGTAAATCGGCGCAAATATACTCTTATACACCGTATATATTTGATTTTCTTCGTATTCTATATACAAAGATCAACAGTTGGCCCAGATAAATCACTATAAATTAATAAAAAACAAGTAAGACAGCTGTAGTCGAGGCTGCTCGACTACGAAATCCCCTGAGCCCTTCTTCGAACGAATAGTATTCCAAGAATTATTCGATTCGTTTCGGCACGCATAGACGCTGATCTACGCTTGTAGGCATGTATGTATGTATGCATGTGTGTAAGCATTGCAAGCGTCTTGCTGTCTCGCTGCTTGGCTGCTGGGTCGCATGGGTTTTGATGAGAAAACTTTGATGATTAATAATTCTGTTTCTAGATGGACAATCGTATTGATTTCTTCAGATTATGATTATGATATTCATATCTATATGCTAAACCAAACTGCATGTCTCTAGTATTTGAAATGAATTTTTTTCACATTTAAGGGTGGTGGGGCGAAGTGGGGACCGGAATCCAAAATCTGACAAAAACCGAAACTGTAATAAATTAGTATCTATATATATGCAGAAGACTTGGAGACTCTAACTATAAAGATGAATTAGCTAGAATTTTATAACGGGTTCCCGATAAGTTCGTTTATCGATAACTTTGCAAATATACAAGTTATCGAATTTCTGAAACAAACTCGTACTGCGCGTGCAATATACGAACCTAACACAAAAAGAATGAACTCTCTAGCTTTTGTATCTTCGGAAATCGACGCGTTCATACATACGGACGGACGGACGGACGGACGGACGGACGGACAGACGGACAGGGCTAGATCAACTTATTTTTTATGATGATAAAGAATATATATACTTTATGGGGTCTGCCACGCCTCCTTCTGCCTGTTACATAAATTTAACAAAACCATTATACCCTGATTTCCCATTTTCAATGGGCTCAGGGTATAATTAAACTAAGATTATGTTCATGGTGAATCGGCGCGAATATACTCTTCTACACCATATATTTGATTTTCTTCGTATTGTATATGCAAAGATCAACAGTTGGCCCAGATATGCCTATATACACTATAATTGAATTAAAAATTAAACTAAGGTTATGTTCATGTTAAATCGGCGCAAATATAGTCTTCTACACCATATATTTGATTTTCTTCGTATTCTATATACAAAGCTCAACAGTTGGCCCAGATGTGCCTATATTCACTATAAATTAATAAAAAATTAAACTAAGATTATGTTCATGGTGAATCGGCGCGAATATACTCTTCTACACCATATGTTTGATTTTCTTCGTATTGTATATGCAAAGATCAACAGTTGGCCCAGATATGCCTATATTCACTATAAATGAATAAATAATCAAACAAAGGTTATGCTCATGTTGAATCGTCACAAATATAGTCTTCTACACCATATATTTGATTTTCTTCGTATTCTATATACAAAGCTCAACAGTTGGCCCAGATGTGCCTATATTCACTATAAATTAATAAAAAATTAAACTAAGATTATGTTCATGGTGAATCGGCGCGAATATACTCTTCTACACCATATATTTGATTTTCTTCGTATTGTATATGCAAAGATCAACAGTTGGCCCAGATATGCCTATATTCACTATAAATGAATAAAAAATCAAACAAAGCTTATGTTTACGGTAAATCGGAACAAATATACTCTTATACACCGTATATTTGATTTTCTTCGTATTCTATATACAAAGATCAACAGTTGGCCCAGATGTGCCTATATTCACTATAAATTAATAAAAAATTAAACTAAGATTATGTTCATGGTGAATCGGCGCGAATATACTCTTCTACACCATATATTTGATTTTCTTCGTATTGTATATGCAAAGATCAACAGTTGGCCCAGATATGCCTATATTCACTATAATTGAATTAAAAATCAAACTAAGGTTATGTTCATGTTAAATCGGCGCAAATATAGTCTTCTACACCATATATTTGATTTTCTTCGTTTTCTATATACAAAGATCAACAGTTGGCCCAGATATGCCTATATTCACTATAAATGAATAAAAAATCAAACAAAGGTTATGCTCATGTTGAATCGTCACAAATATAGTCTTCTACACCATATATTTGATTTTCTTCGAATTCTATATACAAAGATCAACAGTTGGCCCAGATATGCCCTTATTCACTATAAATGAATAAAATATCAAACAAAGCTTATGTTTACGGTAATCGGAACAAATATACTCTTATACACCGTATATTTGATTTTCTTCGTATTCTATATACAAAGATCAACAGTTGGCCCAGATGTGCCTATATTCACTATAAATTAATAAAAAATTAAACTAAGATTATGTTCATGGTGAATCGGCGCGAATATACTCTTCTACACCATATATTTGATTTTCTTCGTTTTCTATATACAAAGATCAACAGTTGGCCCAGATATGCCTATATTCACTATAAATGAATAAAAAATCAAACAAAGATTATGTTCATGGTGAATCGGCGCGAATATACTCTTCTACACCATATATTTGATTTTCTTCGTATTGTATATGCAAAGATCAACAGTTGGCCCAGATATGCCTATATTCACTATAATTGAATTAAAAATCAAACTAAGGTTATGTTCATGTTAAATCGGCGCAAATATACTCTTCTACACCATATATTTGATTTTCTTCATATTTTTATACAAAAATAAACAGTTGGCCCAGATGTGCCTATATTCACTATAAATTTAAAAAAATCAAACTAAGGTTATTTTCATGGTAAATCGGCGCAAATATACTCTTATACACCGTATATATTTGATTTTCTTCGTATTCTATATACAAAGATCAACAGTTGGCCCAGATAAATCACTATAAATTAATAAAAAACAAGTAAGACAGCTGTAGTCGAGGCTGCTCGACTACGAAATCCCCTGAGCCCTTCTTCGAACGAATAGTATTCCAAGAATTATTCGATTCGTTTCGGCACGCATAGACGCTGATCTACGCTTGTAGGCATGTATGTATGTATGCATGTGTGTAAGCATTGCAAGCGTCTTGCTGTCTCGCTGCTTGGCTGCTGGGTCGCATGGGTTTTGATGAGAAAACTTTGATGATTAATAATTCTGTTTCTAGATGGACAATCGTATTGATTTCTTCAGATTATGATTATGATATTCATATCTATATGCTAAACCAAACTGCATGTCTCTAGTATTTGAAATGAATTTTTTTCACATTTAAGGGTGGTGGGGCGAAGTGGGGACCGGAATCCAAAATCTGACAAAAAACCGAAACTGTAATAAATTAGTATCTATATATATGCAGAAGACTTGGAGACTCTAACTATAAAGATGAATTAGCTAGAATTTTATAACGGGTTCCCGATAAGTTCGTTTATCGATAACTTTGCAAATATACAAGTTATCGAATTTCTGAAACAAACTCGTACTGCGCGTGCAATATACGAACCTAACACAAAAAGAATGAACTCTCTAGCTTTTGTATCTTCGGAAATCGACGCGTTCATACATACGGACGGACGGACGGACGGACGGACGGACGGACAGACGGACAGGGCTAGATCAACTTATTTTTTATGATGATAAAGAATATATATACTTTATGGGGTCTGCCACGCCTCCTTCTGCCTGTTACATAAATTTAACAAAACCATTATACCCTGATTTCCCATTTTCAATGGGCTCAGGGTATAATTAAACTAAGATTATGTTCATGGTGAATCGGCGCGAATATACTCTTCTACACCATATATTTGATTTTCTTCGTATTGTATATGCAAAGATCAACAGTTGGCCCAGATATGCCTATATACACTATAATTGAATTAAAAATTAAACTAAGGTTATGTTCATGTTAAATCGGCGCAAATATAGTCTTCTACACCATATATTTGATTTTCTTCGTATTCTATATACAAAGCTCAACAGTTGGCCCAGATGTGCCTATATTCACTATAAATTAATAAAAAATTAAACTAAGATTATGTTCATGGTGAATCGGCGCGAATATACTCTTCTACACCATATGTTTGATTTTCTTCGTATTGTATATGCAAAGATCAACAGTTGGCCCAGATATGCCTATATTCACTATAAATGAATAAATAATCAAACAAAGGTTATGCTCATGTTGAATCGTCACAAATATAGTCTTCTACACCATATATTTGATTTTCTTCGTATTCTATATACAAAGCTCAACAGTTGGCCCAGATGTGCCTATATTCACTATAAATTAATAAAAAATTAAACTAAGATTATGTTCATGGTGAATCGGCGCGAATATACTCTTCTACACCATATATTTGATTTTCTTCGTATTGTATATGCAAAGATCAACAGTTGGCCCAGATATGCCTATATTCACTATAAATGAATAAAAAATCAAACAAAGCTTATGTTTACGGTAAATCGGAACAAATATACTCTTATACACCGTATATTTGATTTTCTTCGTATTCTATATACAAAGATCAACAGTTGGCCCAGATGTGCCTATATTCACTATAAATTAATAAAAAATTAAACTAAGATTATGTTCATGGTGAATCGGCGCGAATATACTCTTCTACACCATATATTTGATTTTCTTCGTATTGTATATGCAAAGATCAACAGTTGGCCCAGATATGCCTATATTCACTATAATTGAATTAAAAATCAAACTAAGGTTATGTTCATGTTAAATCGGCCGCAAATATAGTCTTCTACACCATATATTTGATTTTCTTCGTTTTCTATATACAAAGATCAACAGTTGGCCCAGATATGCCTATATTCACTATAAATGAATAAAAAATCAAACAAAGGTTATGCTCATGTTGAATCGTCAAATATAGTCTTCTACACCATATATTTGATTTTCTTCGAATTCTATATACAAAGATCAACAGTTGGCCCAGATATGCCCTTATTCACTATAAATGAATAAAATATCAAACAAAGCTTATGTTTACGGTAAATCGGAACAAATATACTCTTATACACCGTATATTTGATTTTCTTCGTATTCTATATACAAAGATCAACAGTTGGCCCAGATGTGCCTATATTCACTATAAATTAATAAAAAATTAAACTAAGATTATGTTCATGGTGAATCGGCGCGAATATACTCTTCTACACCATATATTTGATTTTCTTCGTATTGTATATGCAAAGATCAACAGTTGGCCCAGATATGCCTATATACACTATAATTGAATTAAAAATCAAACTAAGGTTATGTTCATGTTAAATCGGCGCAAATATAGTCTTCTACACCATATATTTGCTTTTCTTCGTATTCTTATACAAAAATCAACAGTTGGCCCAGATGTGCCTATATTCACTATAAATTTAACAAAAATTAAACTAAGGTTATGTTCATGTTAAATCGGCGCAAATATAGTCTTCTACACCATATATTTGATTTTTTTCGTATTCTATATAAAAAGATCAACAGTTGGCCCAGATATGCTTATATTCACTATAAATTAATAAAAAATTAAACTAAGGTTTTGTTCATGTTGAATCGGCACATATATACTCTTCTACACCATATATTTGATTTTCTTCATATTCTTATACAAAAATAAACAGTTGGCCCAGATGTGCCTATATTCACTATAAATTTTAAAAAATCAAACTAAGGTTATTTTCATGGTAAATCGGCGCAAATATACTCTTATACAGCGTATATATTTGATTTTCTTTGTATTCTATATACAAAGATCAACAGTTGGCCCAGATGTGCCTATATTCACTATAAATTAATAAAAAATTAAACTAAGGTTATTGTTGGAAGCTGCCAAGCTTTTTCGGCAACTCTGGCTCCAATCATTTACGAAGACACAAAATAAAAAACCAATACGATTTAATTTAGCTTATTATTTATTAATTTAATGCCGAGTCCGTGATATTTGTTTAGGCAAAGTTAATTGTATGCGAAAAGATAAGAGAGATGTTGCGCGCTTGCAGACAACTTTCGTACAGAATTAGAGAATTTAAAGAAACAAAGTTACAAGTATAAGCAAGTAAAAAGAAGCCAAAAATTACATATGTATGCGTGTTATGCTTTCTTATGTGCATGAGTGCACTAACAGCGAATGAAAATGATATAGAGAGAATACTAATTTAAGAGAAACCTATTTAAGAGCATTTATTAGCTGCGGCGCCGAACATCCTCCCCCATTAACCGGAAGGACGCACAGCTTATTTACAGCTCGACGTGTAGTTCCAGTGGGCGTACGTAGAACAGCAACTCTAACGACACCATCAGCTCCAGCAATGATCTCAATGACCCGGGCTAATGGCCATTTCAAGGGTGGCAAGTTTTCGTCTTTCACGCATACGACATCGTTGACTTTGATAGAAGACTGCAGGGTGCGCCATTTTCCACGCTGTTGGAGAATGGTGAGGTATTCATCACTCCAGCGTTTCCAAAACAACTGCTGTATGTTCGTCATGCGTTGCCAGCGATCAAGGCGATTGTGGTCCAACCCAGTTACGTCTGGCTCGGGGAAACTGATGAGTGGTCGACCAATCAAGAAATGTCCTGGAGTGAGAACTCCAAGATCATCAGGATTTTCTGAAATTGGAACAAGAGGACGAGAATTGATTATGGCCTGAATTTGGCATACCAAAGTTCGCAGTTCGTCGAAGCCAAGAAGTGCCGATCTCATAGAGAGATATAAATATTTTTTAGCTGTCTTCACTGCTGCTTCCCATAGGCCGCCGAAATGTGGCGAACGAGGAGGTATGAACTTCCAATCGAAGCTGTTGTTGATGCAGTAGTTGTGGACTTCAATGCGATGTTCCTGGCTCAACAATAGGCGCCGCAAATCCGCCAACTCGTTCCGTGCACCCACAAAGTTAGTAGCATTGTCAGACCAAATGCATTTTGGAATGCCGCGCGTACCAATGAAACGCTTGAGGGCGCCCAAAAAAGCAGCTGTCGAAAGATCCTTTGCGAGTTCCAGCCATACAGCCTTGGTTGCGAAGCAAACGAAAACGCAGATGTAGCACTTTACGGAGGCTTTGTTTCGTCCATCAGGCTTGTAGTAAAAAGGACCACAATAATCCACTCCAGTGACTGTAAATGCCGGTGAGCACTGTGCACGATCCTTAGGCAAGTCCGCCATTATATGCTCAACGAAACGAGGCCGAGATCTACAGCAAATTATACATTTTCGCAGTGCTCGGGCAACCGTCTTCATGCCACCTATGGGCCAGAATTGCTGTCGAATTATTCCAAGCAAAGCCTGCGGTCCTGCATGGTGATACTTCTGATGAAAATGCGAAATTATAGCGAAGGTTAGGGGATGCTCTTTGGGCAAGATAATTGGGTGGCGCGCATCGAAGCCGAGAGTAGAGTGTTGCAAACGACCACCGACTCTAAGTAGACCAAAATCATCCATAAACGGAGAGAGCGAAAGAATGGAGCTTGACGAATGTATATTCTTTCCATTCTGTAGGGCAGAGTATTCTGGCTGCAACTGAGTTCTTTGAAGAAGACGGCATAGTAGGAACGATCCCTGACGAAGATCGTCTGATGACAACTCAGCTGACTTTATTTTTCTGATAAATTTGTGAATGTAGCCAAAAATGCGCTTCATTATTCCGAATGAATTTATGTGCTTGAATGACAAAGAGATATCTACGTGCTCAGCTGAGAATAAAACCTTTTGGCGCATTTCAGGAAGACGCGCTTCAGACAAGCAGTGCCTTGGCCAATAAGATTTCTCCTTTTGCAAGAAAGAAGGTCCATGCATCCATAATTTTGAGTGCAAAAGTTCCAACGGTGCTGCTCCCTTGGATAACATATCCGCCGGATTAATCTCGGTTGGCACGTAATGCCACTCCATGCCGATCGTGAGCTGCTGTATGGCACAAATCTTGTTAGCGACAAACACATTGAATTTGGATGGCTCTTCCTTTAACCAAGACAAGACCACGGCTGAATCTGACCAACAATGCATCTCACACTCGAACAAGTTCATTTTGTTTATTTCGCTTACCAAGTTCGCAAGCAGAAATGCAGCGCTTAACTCAAGTTTAGGCACCGTAAGAGTCTTCAATGGGGCGACCCTGGCTTTGGAACAGAGCAACTGAACTTGAACAGCATTCTTCGATGAGCGAACATAAACACAAGAGCCATAAGCCTGAAGACTAGCATCGCAGAAGGCATGCAGCTCGACCCTTGCTTTAAGTTGGAGTACATAATGAGGAAATACAACATGGCTCACTTGCTGAAAGTCCTTACAAAACTCGCTCCAAGCCGTTTCCAATGATTGCGGTAAGCTCTCATCCCATTGCAGCTTGTCTCTCCACATGCGCTGCAAGATGATTTTGACCCTAGTTAAAGTTGGTCCGATTAAACCTAACGGATCGTAACATCGCGCGATGGTTGATAAAACCGAGCGTTTTGTGTGTGTGCCAGTACTAATTTTGGGCTCGAAAGTGAACACGAAGCTGTCCTTTCGAGGCTCCCAGATGAGTCCAAGTGTTTTTGTCACATCGCTGCCGTCGTCGAGTTTGAGAAAACTCTCCTGCTCAGTTTCTGGAACTCCGCGAAGTATATCAGTTGAGTTAGAGCACCATTTTCTCAATTTGAAATTTCCTCGGTCAAGAAGATTTGTAGTTTGTCGCATCATGTCTCGAACTTCTTCAACTGAATTGCCTCCTGATATCAAATCATCAACGTAGAAATCTCGCAAGACAGTTTTAGATCCTAATGGGTACGACGAAGACTCATCCATTGCTGGTTGATGCATTGCACGAATTGCCAAAAAGGCAGCGGGTTTGGTCCCATACGTGACGGTATTCAATTTGAAAACTTGAATATCATGCTCTGAAGAGTCTCGCCACAAAATGCACTGAAGCATAGAATCAGGCTCTGAGACCTTAACACACCTATACATTTTACCGATATCTCCTGTGAGTGCAATGGAAAATGTGCGAAAACGAACGAGCGTGTTAAACAATGTAGCTTGAATAGTCGGTCCTGACATAAGCAAATCGTTTAATGAGAGCCCAGAGGTGGTAACGGCAAAGACAACTCTCAGCTTTGTTGTCGAACTCTCTTCTTTGTATACGCAATGATGGGGTAAGAAATATTTGCATTCATCCATCTTGAAAGGCAAAGATAATGCTCGCACAATTGCATACACTGCTGTATGCACTTTGAACAAAATGATTTGTGCACAAAGGCTGGTGTTTTACACTGTTGTGTTACGATGAAATTAATTGTTAATTTGAATGCACTATTTTGCACAAATGTTGATAAATTTCACGGTTGAGCGACGACGAAATAGATTAATAACTTTTAGCGCACTAAACGAACATCACGAAGTTTATAAATCACGTCGGGGTCACCAAAATGTTGGAAGCTGCCAAGCTTTTTCGGCAACTTTGGCTCCAATCATTTACGAAGGCACAAAATAAAAAACCAATACGATTTAATTTAGCTTATTATTTATTAATTTAATGCCGAGTCCGTGATATTTGTTTAGGTAAAGTTAATTGTATGCGAAAAGATAAAAGAGATGTTGCGCGCTTGCAGACAACTTTCGTACAGAATTAGAGAATTTAAAGAAACAAAGTTACAAGTATAAGCAAGTAAAAAGAAGCCGAAAATTACATATGTATGCGTGTTATGCTTTCTTATGTGCATGAGTGCACTAACAGCGAATGAAAATGATATAGAGAAAAGACAAATTTAAGAGAAACTTATTTAAGAGCATTTATTAGCTGCTGCGCCGAACATAGTGAATGAATGTAGTGACTATTTATTTCAATACGAAAATTATTAATACATTAAAAATTAATGAAGTTATTTAAAAAACGAATTAAAGATAATATGTTAAGCAATTCAAAGTTGTATATTACATCACTTATATAAATGATGTAATTGACTGCTTAGGTTACATCGTAGTGGAGGAAATTTTTCTATGTACTCAAACAGAAAAAAAATTAGTGCATTTGGTGTATGATATACATTTTTACTTGCATGAATTTCATAGATGGTTTTTTTTTTTTTTTTTTTTTTTTTTTTTTTTTAAACGTCAAAACTACTTATAAAAGACATTAAATGTTAAAAATACTGAATCATGTATTAGTAGAAATATATAATTGCTTATTATATAAAAATTGTGTATAAACAAAATTAAGTAATTCTGGGTGTGCTTAATACAAAATAATTCACACTATTAAATTAAAACTTTAAACAAATTTTCTTTTTGAAATTTGGTATGTTTAACAATAAAATAATTGTATACCATATATATATATATAAGTTAATGTTTGTAGCGTCACGCAATGCTAGCGATCGCCAACATCGTTTCCTGCTTACGGAATTTGGGTTCTCATTATAGTTAAAATAATAGTCAAAGTATTATGTTACAATAGTTTATTAGTAATTGCTTATCTCGAATAGGACTGGTTAGTATGTGTTGAAGGTCTCCTTTCCGAAATAGCACCGCTTATTATGTGTGGTCGGTCTTGTCTCTAAAATCGGACTGACTCTTACTTTGTCAAGTGAGCCGTTTCTGAGTGAGCTGCAGCTATGTCGTTGCTGACGTCGCAGCAGCGGCGGCTGGTGTTAACACTCAACATAACGGCTCATGAGTAGCTCAAGACGCAGCTGCATTGAGTTGATGTGGGCATTTGAGTTGATTTCGGGCATTTCTTCAGAATAGTATTTTTCCCAAGAATAGACAAATATCGCATCAGCCTATGTAGCGCTGTAGCTCAGCTATTTTCGGATTAGCGGGCCTTCTATGCAGACGCTGCACAAAAGGCGCCAACGGCGACGAACGAAGCGAACGATTAAAAGAGAATGAGAAAGGCAAAGATAATGCTCGCACAATTGCATACACTGCTGTATGCACTTTGAACAAAATGATTTGTGCACAAAGGCTGGTGTTTTACACTGTTGTGTTACGATGAAATTAATTGTTAATTTGAATGCACTATTTTGCACAAATGTTTATAAATTTCACGGTTGAGCGACGACGAAATAGATTAATAACTTTTAGCGCACTAAACGAACATCACGAAGTGTATAAATCACGTCGGGGTCACCAAAATGTTGGAAGCTGCCAAGCTTTTTCGGCAACTTTGGCTCCAATCATTTACGAAGGCACAAAATAAAAAACCAATACGATTTAATTTAGCTTATTATTTATTAATTTAATGCCGAGTCCGTGATATTTGTTTAGGCAAAGTTAATTGTATGCGAAAAGATAAAAGAGATGTTGCGCGCTTGCAGACAACTTTCGTACAGAATTAGAGAATTTAAAGAAACAAAGTTACAAGTATAAGCAAGTAAAAAGAAGCCGAAAATTACATATGTATGCGTGTTATGCTTTCTTATGTGCATGAGTGCACTAACAGCGAATGAAAATGATATAGAGAAAAGACTAATTTAAGAGAAACTTATTTAAGAGTTTATTAGCTGCTGCGCCGAACATAGTGAATGAATGTAGTGACTATTTATTTCAATACGAAAATTATTAATACATTAAAAATTAATGAAGTTATTTAAAAAACGAATTAAAGATAATATGTTAAGCAATTCAAAGTTGTATATTACATAACTTATATAAATGATGTAATTGACTGCTTAGGTTACATCGTAGTGGAGGAAATTTTTCTATGTACTCAAACAGAAAAAAAATTAGTGCATTTGGTGTATGATATACATTTTTACTTGCATGAATTTCATAGATGGTTTTTTTTTTTTTTTTTTTTTTTTTTTTTTTTAAACGTCAAACTACTTATAAAAGACATTAAATGTTAAAAATACTGAATCATGTATTAGTAGAAATATATAATTGCTTATTATATAAAAATTGTGTATAAACAAAATTAAGTAATTCTGGGTGTGCTTAATACAAAATAATTCACACTATTAAATTAAAACTTTAAACAAATTTTCTTTTTGAAATTTGGTATGTTTAACAATAAAATAATTGTATACCATATATATATATATAAGTTAATGTTTGTAGCGTCACGCAATGCTAGTGATCGCCAACATCGTTTCCTGCTTACGGAATTTGGGTTCTCATTATAGTTAAAATAATAGTCAAAGTATTATGTTACAATAGTTTATTAGTAATTGCTTATCTCGAATAGGACTGGTTAGTATGTGTTGAAGGTCTCCTTTCCGAAATAGCACCGCTTATTATGTGTGGTCGGTCTTGTCTCTAAAATCGGACTGACTCTTACTTTGTCAAGTGAGCCGTTTCTGAGTGAGCTGCAGCTATGTCGTTGCTGACGTCGCAGCAACATAACGGCTCATGAGTAGCTCAAGACGCAGCTGCATTGAGTTGATGTGGGCATTTGAGTTGATTTCGGGCATTTCTTCAGAATAGTATTTTTCCCAAGAATAGACAAATATCGCATCAGCCTATGTAGCGCTGTAGCTCGGCTAGAGCAGTTAATGCTGAGTGAGTTCTGGCGAAGTGGCTATGTGAGTAGAGTGGCGGAGGCGGCGGGCATGAGGAAGGGGAGCCTTTTAGCGTTGGCTGGCACACTGGGAAAAAATTTGATTTTTTGACTTTAGATGCAAATATCTAAGTCAATAATGCAAAAAAAAAAAAAACAATTTTTTTAAATGGGAATCTGTTTAATATTATTTTTTAAATTTATATATAAAAATACAAAACAAAATATTCAATATGTAACAAATAAATTAACAAAAACAAAAATCACTCAATAATAACAGTGTCAATAATGTGTTGGCACACTTTGTTTTGTACATCGGCTTTGGTCTTTTTCTTAGAAGTAACGGTATTTTACCGCTGTCTCTGCATATTCTCGGCATCTATGCACATATTCTTTCACATTTTTTTAACAATTGCTTTTTTCGCTAGTTACGAGTATAATAACACATTTAATATTTTAAAAATATGACTGGGAAGCGATGAAGCTTTGAGATGGTGCAGCTCATCTATTACAACCACGAGATGGGCAAATCCGTTCCAAAATTGGTGGACATGTTTTCGGTGACCAGGAGAACGGTTTATAATGTGATGACCGGGTCGAAAAGAAAAACAGGCTGCTTTCAAAGACGGGAGGAGGGCCGAAAAGAAAGCTAACTAATCGAGTAGAGAGGCTAATTCTAAGAAAAGTGAACGCTAATCCGCATATTTCTTCCAGAAGTCTTGCCAAAGAGGTGAAGGAAGAATGTGGCATCGATGTCTCACATAAAACGTTGCGCAAAGTTTTAATCCGTGGTTTACTGTGAGTTGTTTTATACAGCGTTGCAGTTTTGCTCAGTTGAAAAATTTCTTTATTGCATCTCTGTTTTGATCTTTACATTTGCTTTTTGCGCTCTTTGAATCGTTTACATTTGTCTGTGTAAGTGTTTACTCTCGCTTACTTGGGTAAGTTGCGTTCTCCCTTATGGTGCTTTTTTTTTCGTTTTTGCGCTTTAGCTGCTGTTTGTTGTTGTGAATCGCTCTCGCAACATTTTCAGTTTGTTTCTCTATCCATTTATTTCTTAGAAACCCCAATTGCCAATATGGGCTGCTGCAAGAAGGTATGCACTTATAGACTGGTCCAGGTCCAATTTATAGATTGCTGGCTGTGTGAGAACCTTATGCATGTCAAATGTGCTGGTCTTACCGGTCGAGACTACGATAAGGTAATGTCCACTGCCAAAATTGGTTGTGGTATCTTACGTTGGTCTTGTCCAACTTGCTTGGAAAAACAATTTGATTTTTCCAAGATATATAATGCGGTGAGGGTTCAATTTTATAAATTGAGTAATGTTTCTAAGCAATTATCAAGTGACTTGTTAGCTGCTGAAGAAATATTGAACTGAAGAATATTTGACAGCTCTCAATCTCAATCTGAGATTCCCTCGTTGTTGGTACCTCCTCCTGTACTAACATTGTCTCCCAACTCCCTTGCTCGTCCGTCACCTTGTGTCTCTGTTTTGTCTTCATCTCCTAAATCGCTTCGTGTTCCATCGCCCTGCCCTGTGGCTACGTCCTTATCGGATGAAGTTGCTATCTCTTGTCCCTGATCAAAAATTGGTTTCTCCTCCAATTGTTGTTCAAACAGAGAATACCAATACGTCAACTAATTCTTCCAATACTGTCCCAACTTTATGTGTTGTCGCTCCTCGAAAGCAAGTTTTTTTTGTCTAGGCTTTCGTCGGATACAACATGTGAAGCAATATCTGCATTTATTTCTTCTAAACTTTCTACGAATGTTTCTATAACGAAGTTTAATTTTTCGACTCCCCGTGAAATTTCTTCATTTAAGATAAATGTACCGGTTGAATATTTTTTAACTATATGTGACACTAAATTTTGGCCCCCACATATAGTTGTGCACGAATTTAAACCGAAGAATCGGAACAGATCATCACCTGTCTCGCTTAATACTCCTTCGGTGCAATCTTCATCGAAAAGCTAGCTAAAAGCTAAGCTTAATACTATATTTATGAATAGTTTCAGTTTAGTATATGACATCATTGTTTTAACTGAAACGTGGTTAACTCAGAGTGTTCATAATAGTGAATTTATTTCAAGTAATTTCATTATTTATAGACTTGATCGCTTAAATCGTAGAGGAGGTGGAGTTTTAATTGCTGTTAAATCCAGTATCCTCTCTGAACAGTTTTCATTTTCCTTTCTTCATGATGTGGAGATTATAGGTGTTAAAATTACTCTCCCATCTTGTTCATTATTTATAACATGCTCATATATCCCACCTTCTTCTGATATACAAGTTTATGCCCAACACATAACTTGTATCAAAGAAATTTATGGACATGCCAATGATAATGATTTATTTCTTGTGTTAGGTGACTTTAATATTCCAAACACTTCTTAGTCCTTTTCTTGTAATGTTAATTACCTTATTCCGACAATTGATCACTATCTTTTTGATGAATTGTTTAACCTTTCTATGTTTCAAATGAACTTTATTTCCAATCATTTGAATCGGTCGCTTGATCTTGTATTCATAAATGATGATTCCATCATAAATGTATTGAGATCAACCCCTTTTTGTTTACCTGAGGATAGTTATCATCCAACTTTAGAGATTTCATTGTCTATTAATAATCCCTCAACTGTATCACAATTACCTTCAAATCGAAGACGTTACTTTCGTAAATGTGATTTTGTTTTGCTAAACGAACTGATTAGTTCAGCTGACTGATGATGAGGCATCATCACTTTTTTACTCAACTTTAGACACTATTCTTGATGTATGTGTACCACTCTGTAGTATTTCGCCGGTTTCGAATAAGAAATTTAAAAGGTCTTGTTCGGCTGTTGACTGGATGAAATATTCTATTGCCAAGTCAAATTTTAATCTCTTAAATTCTCGCTGTTATGAGAATTATCTTATTCGCGTTAAGCGCCAGTTTACTAGTGATCCTAAGCAATTTTACACTTTTGTAAATTCGAAGCGTAAATCTTCTGGTTTGCCAACCTCCTTATTCTTTGGTATGGAAAAATCTTGTGAAGATCAGGTCTCTTCTGATCTATTTGCAAAATTCTTCCTTCAATAACTCATCCTCATTTTCCTTCTCTGCAACTTTTTCAATTGATGCTCCAAGGGTGTCTGTAGATTCATTGGCTGCAGCTATTAGGACATTGAAATCATCCTTTTCTCCAGGAGCTGATAATATTCCAAGTTGTGTAATTAAAGAGTGTAGTGCTTCTCTTCTGTCACCATTACTAAAGTTGTTTAACTTATACTTGGATACTTCGGTTTTTCCTTCAAGTTGGAAAGAATCTTTTATTATTCCGTTACATAAAAAAGGCGGAAAATCTGATATTTCCAATTATAGAGGCATTGCAAAACTTTCTGTAATTCAGAAGTTATTTGAAAAAATAATAACTTCGTCAGTGCAACACTTTTGTAAATCAATTGTTCATCCATCGCAGCATGGGTTTTTTCAAAATCGATCAACCACTACAAATTTATTAGAATTCACTTCCCTAGTTAATGACAGTTTTTCGATTAGAATGCAAACTGATGTTATTTAACCGGACTTCAGTAAAGCATTTGACTCAGTTCACCACCATTTGCTAATTTTAAAGCTTGATCGCTTAGGATATCCCCCTAAACTTTTATTGTGGATATTATCCTACTTAAAGGGCAGAACTCAGAGAGTTTTGCTGAGAAATTCAATTTCAAAACTGATCTTTGTTACGTCAGGCGTTCCCCAGGGTAGTCATTTAGGCCCATTACTCCTTTCTCTTTTTATTAATGACCTTCCTAGTTGTATTTCTCATTCAAAGATACTTATGTATGCAGATGATGTAAAACTGTGCTTTTCATATTCAAACTCAATTGAGCATGTACATCTTCAAGATGACCTTAATGCATTTCAAGGTTGGTGTGAGGCTAATCAATTACATTTAAATTGCTCCAAGTGTATGACAATGACCTTCTGCCGTACTGTTCCCCACTTGCTCGACTATAATATAAATAATATATCCTTACAACGTATCTTCACTGTCAAAGACCTTGGCGTTCTCTTTGACACAAAACTCGATTTTAATCTGCATATTTCTGCCATCACAAATGAAGCCAAATGTGTGCTTGGTTTTATTAAACGTTGGTCTAAGGAATTTAATGATCCTTTTGTTACCAAGCATTTATATATTTCACTTGTTCGCCCTATCTTGGAGTATTGTTCTGTTATTTGGTCTCCGCAACATAAACTGTATCAGGATCGCATTGAATCGGTCCAAAAACAGTTTCTAAATTGGAACAGTAACTTACGTTTGCCTTCCTATCATAGTAGGCGTCTTCTTATTGATCATTAATGAATCGTAGGACAATCTTAGGTATTACTTTCCTTCATAATTTGATTCACGGTAATATTGATTCGCCCACCCTGTTAATGCGGCTGCATGTCTCTGTTCCTTCCCGAACTACTAGAAACTATCGTCCGTTACATTTACAACATTGCACCACGGATTATTCTTTAAATTCAGCTTTCCATGTTTTATGTCTTAACTAAATAAATATTATCACGTATTCTTCTTAGAGCTCTCTCTTCCGCTAATAAAATCATTGCTTTCAGCTTATCTTAGGGAACTTCATCTAAATGCCCGGATGTGAACATATTTTTTGTTTTTGCTATCTATTTTTTTCACTCTCTTCATCTCACTCTGAATTTTGTCTTTTTAATATTTCCTTTTATTTGCTAACCTTTAGTCTAAATATCTATTTTCAAATTTTGTTAGTTCATAATTAGTCCTTAGAACTTTTAATACTTAATTTTAAGTCTTCAAATAACACTATTTTGTCATACTTTCATTAGTATCATTGACCACTTATGGCTGTGAATAGGGGCATAGCTGGCCGGTCTGGCAAATAAAACACCCCCATCGGGTTGGTGATACTAATGATTATTTAAATGTTTCTGTACTTGTTTTTTTAGGCCTTATTAATTTAATATTATAGTTGTCTCAAGCTTGACTCTAGTCTTGTCGTCATAAAATTCAGAGTAGATTGAGAGTATCAAAATGCATCTATATGCCAAATTGCAAGTCTCTACTATTAGAAATGGGTTTTTTTCGAATTGGGGGCGAAGGGGGCGTGGCATCCAAAATCTAAAAATCACAAAATCTGTGTAATCATAATATCTATCTAAATATATTAATTTGTAGTCTTTAGCTAAATCGGTGTAGAAGTTACGCCTAAAAAACCAAAAAATGTAAACGAATTTTCGATTTTTTATCGATAATTTGGAAATGTGATGAGTTATCGAAAAAACAAAACAAACTCGTACTGCGTGGCTAACATACGAGTATTCATGTGATTTCAGCTCTCTAGCTTTTTTAGTTTCCGAAATCTCGACGTTCATACAGACGGACAGACGGACGGACGGACAGACGGACAGGGCTAGTTCAACTTATTTTTTATGCTGATTAAGAATAATATACTTTATGGGGTCGGCGACGTCTCCTTCTGCATGTTACATACATTTTCACAAAACCATTATACCCTGAATTCCCATTTTCAATGGGTTCAGGGTATAAAAATAATATTAAACAGATTCCCATTTTAAAAAAATGTTTTTTTTTGCATTATTGATATTTGCATCTAAAGTCAAAAAAAACAAATTTTTTCCCAGTGTGCCAACTCATTCTTGACAGACTGTATGTATATGGTTTGATGAGCTCATTTAAAAACTTGTGTGGGCGTAATGGCTTGATTACTTGAATTTTATTTGGCGTTGTATGTTAACTTTGCATTATTCTCACTGGAAACAAGGTTAAGAGGTACAGATAGTTCCTTTCCTGCATGATTTTCATTGAATACCGGCAAGGAATGCGATTTAGCTCGTTTCAATATAACATTTTTAAGAGTTTCTGTCGTTTCAGTTGTCTCAAAAAATTCTGTTTTGTATTTCTGAAAAAAAGGAGAAAGACACAAATTTAGTTATTTCACATTATATTATTCAAAATTGAACTGTTTATTTCTTAAAATCCTAGTGCTTATATACCTTAAAAATACTTCCAGGCACTGGAAGGCTATAATTAATTCCATGCACACAAGTGCACAGATGTTTGTCAAGTGTCCCTTTTCGATCGCTAAGCCGTTCTCACGTCTCGCGTTACATTTTTATTGCTTGCTGCGTTGGTCGCTGCAGTAAAGGGATGACATGTTTATTACTTGTCTTCAGATAACGCGCAGGTTATCGACTATTGCCTATTTTTTAATATGTTTATTTATGAGGCATGTTCATGCTTGAACATACTGCCAGGGGCCTTAGATTTGTGGCTGAGAAATTTTAATTTTATATTTGGTAACGCGCAGGTTATCCGTAATGATTATTCTTATACATATGTATGTTTTTATTTATCGTGTTCATGTTTGAACATTCTGCCCGGGGCCTAATTTCTGTGTTTTTGATAACGCGCAGGTTATCAGATATTTTGTAAATTTAGATTCTAAGTTATATAGGACCAGGAAATGCTATAGCTTTTAATCGTCTCTTTACATTACATTTTCTTATTGCATATATAACTAATATTATTACAATTATAATGCTTAATATCATTGATGTGTGTCCTGATATGTGATGAAAATGGAGCCCGTTTAACTCTAAGTGATTTTCCTTCATATGCTGTATTGCTTTTTGTAAATGTTCTATTTCTTTTGTGTGGTTAATTTTTGCTATCTCTAATGGGCTCCACACTATTTTAGGGATATCAATAATTTTTCCTACGTATGAGGTTGCAACTTCTTCGTGCCTTTCTGAATGTAAGTTATTATTATGAGACACTATGGTTTTATCTCCTGATCGAGCGGTGCAATCTGATTTCATAGTTAATACACCCTGTTCTGGTAATTCTATGAGTTCTTGATGTGGAATCTATTATTGATGTTTGTTTGTCACTCAATTTGTTTATGTTATGTTGGTTCTCTAATAATTTGACCATGTTTTCTTCCATTTGTTCTCTATCGTCAGCATCCATTATTCCAAATAATAAGTAATATAATGAGCCCTTGAACTCGAAAGGTGCGCGTTTGGGTCTTGGGTTATCTTTTAGTATGAATAGTTTATTATTTTCATTTAATTCTGCTATTCGTCTTTTTGTATTGTTGAGGATAATGTTACATTGGTCTTCGAAACTATATAATTTTGTACACATTACTCTCATTTTCCCTTCGAATTCACTTCCTTTCTTTAGCATTTCAAAATATGACTCTAGATTGTAGAAGATAACTAGATCCCAAGATGAGGTTACTATTTCTACTTCATCCATTGGGTCTAAGTAAATTGCCGAATTATTTCCTAGCTTCGAAATCGTTATCTTGTCGTTTTTATTTATTTTTGCACTTGACATTTGTCAAAGTAATACTAACATTAGCATAGCCATCAATACGCTTAGTCTTGATCCTCCCCGCCCCCTAGTGGTTTGTTTCGTGCTTCTTTGTTCTGAGTCTTAATTTTTTAATTTTCCCAGTGGGCATATTTTGCTGATAGGTCGTGTAACTAACCCTTCTTGTGATTTAATTTTCACGACTCTAACTTTATCATCTTGGCCTTTGTGAACTTCTTCTATTATTCCTAGCGGCCATCTAGCTGGATGACAATTTTCATCCTTTATTAATACTATTTCCCTTCTTCTTAGTTTGGCATCTCTTGTTTCCATTTATTTCTTTGTTGGAGTGTGTTTATTCCAAAAATCTCTTCTCATTTTTTGAATTAATTTCCATCTATCAAGATTTCCTATTTTTTCTTCTCCCATTGATTCTATATCTCCTACTGTGGGTCTACCTATTAAGAAGTGTCCTGGAGTTAATATTTCGATATTATCTATGTCATTTCCAGTTGTATATAGAGGTCTTGAGTTTAAGACTGCTCAATTTGACACAGCAGGGTTGTCATTTCTTCAAAAGTTAAATTGTTGTCTCCTATAATTCTTTTTAAATGATACTTTACTGATTTTACTCCTGCCTCCCAAATTCCTCCAAAGTGAGGGCTTGCTGCTGGAATAAAATGCCACTTTATTTGCTCTTTTTCTAATGTAGACCAAATATTTGTATTTTCTTGAATCGATTTCTTAAATTCTTTTTCTAATTTTTTAGCTGCTCCTACAAAATTTGTACCGTTATCTGAATATATATTTTGGCATTTGCCTCTTCTTGACATGAATCTTCTCATTGCAGCTAAAAATGCGTCTGATGTTAAGTCACTTACTGCTTCTAAATGGATAGCTTTTGTTGACAAGCACACAAATAGTGCTACGTACCCTTTATACATTTTTTGTCCACGATTCTTGGAACATTTCATATAATAGGGCCCCGCATAGTCTATTCCTGTATTTAGAAATGGATATGACATTGTAATTCTATTTTTTGGAAGACTTGCCATTATTTGTTGTGTAGGTGTATGATGATATCTTGTGCATGTAACACAATTACGAAAATACTTCTTTAGGCAATTTCTAATTGCATTTTTTTTACCAATAGCCTTCCTATTTCTGTTCTAAACTGAAGTGCTTGTTGCATCCTAATGATTATTGTCCTTGCGTTTTTGAACTCCTCCACTGTTATATACTGTGGTGGTTTTTGTGTCGTCTCTTTTGTTATGATTTTAATAAATCTGACAACAAAGGCTATTACTTTTTGTAATTTTGTAATGCAAGAATATCGTTTTATTAATTCACCTATGATGTAGAATCACTCCATGCATAGATTTGCACGTCGATTTGAATTGACTCTGTTATTTTCGAACTGAGTTTTGTGAGTAGATGGGCTGCGCACAGTTATAGTTTAGGAATAGTTTTCCTGTTTTTCTTTGGATTTACTTTACTTTTGCTTGCCAATATCATAACTGAACTACCTACTTTGGCATATACTACTGCTGCGTATGCTTTTTCGGAAGCATCAGCAAATCCATGAAGCTGTACTTCAATGTCTTTCTGGGTTTTTACCCACCTAGGTATTCTTATGTTCTGTAGATGTATCAACTTTTCTTGAAACAATATCCATTCCTTGCTTTCTTCTTCGGATAATTCTTCATCCCATTTTTGATCAGTTAGCCATAGTCTTTGCATGAACAGTTTCCCTATTATGATTACTGGAGATAACCACCCTAAAGGATCATATATTCTTGCTAGTGCCGATAAGACCGTTCTTTTTGTTATTATTTTCATACTGCTGTTGGTGAAATTAAATTTAAATTCATCTTTGATGGGTTCCCACTGAAGCCCTAATGTCTTTATCGACTCATTTTCTTCAATACTTAATACTTTATTTTCCTCACTTTTGTCAATTTCTTCAAATATTTCTGACTTATTTGAAATCCGCTTTTGCTAGTTCGTTAGAAACTTGTTCTACTATTTCTTTACAGTTTTCTATGGATTCTGCACCTGTCATTAGATCGTCCATATAAAAATCTGTTTTAATTATTTCTTTGATTGCTGCGTTATTACAATTGTTGGCTATATCTAAAAGAACTCTTGTCGCTAGGAAAGGAGCTGATGCAGTACCATAAGTGATGGTTGTAAGTTTAAAGTTTTTTAATTTTTTATTTGGAGAATCTCTCCAAACAATATATTGAAATTTTTGGTTATCTTTGTCAATTTTAACTTGCCTATACATTTTCTCAATGTCTGCTGACACTACATATTCCCAGCGTCGCCATTTTAACATAATGTCAAAAATATCTTTTTGAACCCTTGGTCCAGTCCACATAATATCGTTTAGACTTTTCTTATTTGTTGTTTTTGCAGATGCGTCAAAGACTACTCTAAGTTTTGTTGTTAGACTACTGTCCCTTAACACTGCCTGATGTGGCAAATAATATTTTCCTTCTTTATTTGTGGGAATCATATGGCCTAAATTTATATATTCATTCATGAAATTCGTATAATCTGCTTTTAATTTTTCATTATTTTGTAGTTTTCTCTCTAAGCTAAGAAACCGAGCTATTGCTTGTGGCTTAGATTCTCCTAATTCATTTTCTTTTTTGAATGGAATTGTTACGATATATCGTCCCATTTCATCCTTTTTTGTTGTACTCAAAAAATTATTTTCACAAAATTCAGTTTCTTCGTCATTTTCATCTTCTTCGGTTTCTAATTCCCAGAACCGATTTAGATCTTCTATTGCTATACTTGTTGCTACTATTGTTGATTCTCCTCTAGATTTTGTACAACCCGACATAATCCATCCAAACGTTGTATTTTGCCCGAGTAATCCATCTATTTTACTATTCCACTTTTTAGCACATGTGCGTATAAGTCTGCGCCTATTATCATGTCTACTCGGCCTGGCTTATGAAATTGGGGATCAGCTAAACTGTAACTGTGCCATTTAGCTGTATCTACATTTACTTTGTCTAGTGGGAGGGCTTTCATTAACTTTGATACTATGATGGCCTCAACCTTCATCTGCTCTTTTTTTAATTCTGTTGTTTTTATATCTAGCTTCACTTTGTATTTCGACCTACAAGTGTTTTCTGCTGATATTCCACTTATTTCTGTCTCATTTCTGATTCGGGGTAAATTCAACCACTGTGCGGCCTCCTCAGATATAATTGTTTTTTGAGATCCGCTATCTATCAATGCTCTTAATTCAATATAGTTCTCCTTGTTTGTTTTTACTTTGATTATTGCAGTGGCTAATAAGGCCTTTTCATTTGTTATTACTGTATTAACCCTGTCTTTATTTATATTTAAATGTAGCATTGTGTGATGATCTCTGTTGCAAAAGCCACAAGTTATGTTATTTTTACACCGATATGAGTTTGAGTGTTTTAAACATTTTAGACATAAGTATGTCTTTTTAGCAATGTCTAACCTTTCATTCGGATTCATTGCTTTAAATTTTGTGCATTGCGTGACACTGTGGCCTACTGCTTTGCATATCGGACAATATTGCACATTGGTAGTGCTTCTGAAGACTTTCTTTTCTTCTTTTTTTGATGCGGACGTTGAGTAATACCTTTGTTCTAAAAAGTCCATTACGTCAGTCAGCAATTGTATGTCCTTTGTCTTTTTTATTTGGCTTTCATATAGTTGAAGAGCCTCTTTACTAAATTTTCTTAGTATTAAATGTGCAAACATTTTGTCAACTTCACTTGAGAGTTGAGCTTTATTTTTAATTATGTGTATTGACTCATTGATTGTGTGTATGAAGTTGTTGATACTTTTGGATGAGTCAATATCTAAATTTGGGAGTTCTAATATTCGGTTAAATTGTTCCGAAAAATTTTTTCTTTTATTCTCGTATCTTTTGGTTAATAACTCCCAAGCTACGGTATAATTATCTGCGGACCCTGTTAATAGGTGAGCAACCATGCTCTTTGCTTCTCCTCGTAATGAGGTTTTTAAATAGTTAAATTTTATGGCAGAAGTTAGGTCCTGTCTTTGATCGATAAGGTCGTTAAATAGCTGAGCGAATGAGTCCCAATCTTTAGCATCGCCAAAGAATATTGGGACTTGCATTCTCGGTATCTCGCTATCTCCCTTTTCTACGATAGTGGGATGAGTTGGGGAAGTTTTCTTTGCGTCTAATGCGCTGATCGTATTTTGAATGTCGAACTCTAGTTCGATTACCCCTTCTTCAAATGTTTTGCTGGCTTCATATTTGGGTTGAAGCTCTTGTATGCGTTTCGAAATTCTATTCCATAAGAATAGAATCTTATTTTTTCGAATTTCGAAAACCCCTACATTTGACTTCGCAATATCCTCATTTGCTTCTATTAGATATTTTCTTATCTGATTGACTTTCTTTTCAAAAATCTGCCTCTTCATGAACTGTAACCGTTCCTATCTGCCTAACTTCTTCTTTGATTTGCTTCTCGCTACTCAAAATTCCTGTTTTTATATCTTTTATAGTTTTTATCGCTTTTTCGAAGTCCTTATTGTTAAAATATGGGTGGTCTATTACCCCCACTTTTAACAATATTGAGTTATTATTTTCTAACTCGTTCTGTATCCTACCTAGCTCTTCTAATATGTCACTAGGTGGCCTTATCTCATCTGATGAGTCTAGTTTCATTAATCTGGACACTAAGTCCGATTGTTTTTTTAACAGTACTATGATTTTCTCTGACAGCATTTTCTATTCTTATTTGAACAATAAAGTGAATAAAATTACGACTTATCTTAGCTCCAGTCTTCTCCGAAGGGTGGCTCTGCGTGATCGATTTGAATCCCACTGTCTTCTGAATAGCTCCTGCGTGATTGGAATCCCGATCTCTTCTGTATAGCTCCTGCGTGATTGGAATCCCGCTGTCTTCTGAATAGCTCCTGCGTGATTGGAATCCTGCTGTCTTCTGAATCGCTCCTGCGTGATCGATTGGTGCTGTTGTTGTTTGTTTGTTTTTTTTTTTTTTTTTTTTTTTTTGTGTCCGCTTTTTTTTTTTGCGGTTTTTGTTGTCATTTTTGGACTTCTTGACTTTGTCTCTTTGGACTTATGAAAGTTGTCCGTTCCCTTTTTAATTTTGGGATACGGACTTATTTGCACTACAAATTTTGATTATTTTTCAGCATTTTTTTTATTATGTCCTATTTGGACTTTTTAATGTTGTCCGTTCCCTTTTTATTTTATAAATTTTTCTTTTTTAAAACTTGCACTTTTTTTTATACCCTGAACCCATTGAAAATGGGAAATCAGGGTATAATGGTTTTGTTAAAAGTATGTAACAGGCAGAAGGAGGCGTGGCAGACCCCATAAAGTATATATATTCTTGATCAGGGTGACGAGAAAAGTTGATCTAGCCCTGTCCGTCCGTCCGTCTGTCCGTCCGTATGAACGTCGAGATTTCGGAAACTACAAAAGCTAGAGAGCTGAAATTTCACATGAACACTCGTATGTTAGTTACGCAGTACGAGTTTATTTTGTTTTTTCGATAACTCATCCCATTTCCAAATAATCGATAAAAAATCGAAAATTCGTTTACATTTTTTAGGTTTTTTGAGCATAACTTCTACATCGTTTTAGCTAGAGACTTCAAATTTGTATACTTAGATAGATATTATGGATACGCAGATTATGTAATTTACAGATTTTGGATGCCACGCCCCCTTCGCCCCCAATTTGAAAAAACGCATTTCAAATACTAGAGAGCAATTTGGCATATAGATAGATTTAGATACTCTTAATCTACTTTGAAAATTTCATGAAGATAGTCCATCTAGAAATGGAGTTATGAGTGTCCAAAGTTCAGCCCAACCCGCCTCTAAGCCACGACAGCAACTGCGCGGTTAGCAGAGCGCGCGCTCATAAGTGCGTAAAGAAGAAGAGTATCACTTTTTTGCAGGGTTCAGGGGATCTCGTAGTCGAGCCGTGTCGACTAGAGCCTTCTTACTTGTTTTTTTATGTCCTATACGGGCTTAGTTGCACTACAAATTTTTTAATTTTTGATTTGCGCACACTTTTTTTTTTTTATTATTATTATGTCCTATTTGGACTTATTAATGTTGTCCGTTCCCTTTTTATTTTTGAGATACGGACTTATTTGCACTACAAATTTTTTAATTTTTGATTTGAGCACACTTTTTTTTTTTTTTTTATTATGTCCTATTTGGACTTATTAATGTTGTCCGTTCCCTTTTTATTTTTGAGATACGGACTTATTTGCACTACAAATTTTGATTATTTTTGAGCATTTTTTTTATTATGTCCTATTTGGACTTTTTAATGTTGTCCGTTCCCTTTTTATTTTTGAGAGACGGACTTATTTGCACTACAAATTTTTCTTTTTAAAACTTGCACTTTTTTTTTTTATGTCCTATACGGGCTTAGTTGCACTACAAATTTTTTAATTTTTGATTTGAACACACTTTTTTTTTTTTTTTTTATTATGTCCTATTTGGACTTATTAATGTTGTCCGTTCCCTTTTTATTTTTGAGATACGGACTTATTTGCACTACAAATTTTTCTTTTTTAAAACTTGAGCACTTTTTTTTTTATGTCCTATACGGGCTTAGTTGCACTACAAATTTTTTAATTTTTGATTTGAGCACACTTTTTTTTTTTTTTTTATTATGTCCTATTTGGACTTATTAATGTTGTCCGTTCCCTTTTTATTTTTGAGATACGGACTTATTTGCACTACAAATTTTGATTATTTTTGAGCATTTTTTTTATTATGTCCTATTTGGACTTTTTAATGTTGTCCGTTCCCTTTTTATTTTTGAGATACGGACTTATTTGCACTACAAATTTTTCTTTTTTAAAACTTGAGCACTTTTTTTTTTATGTCCTATACGGGCTTAGTTGCACTACAAATTTTTTAATTTTTGATTTGAGCACACTTTTTTTTTTTTTTATTATGGCCTATTTGGACTTATTAATGTTGTCCGTTCCCTTTTTATTTTTGAGATACGGACTTATTTGCACTACAAATTTTTCTTTTTTAAAACTTGAGCACTTTTTTTTTTATTATGTCCTATTTGGACTTATTAATGTTGTCCGTTCCCTTTTTATTTTTGAGATACGGACTTATTTGCACTACAAATTTTGATTATTTTTGAGCATTTTTTTTATTATGTCCTATTTGGACTTTTTAATGTTGTCCGTTCCCTTTTTATTTTTGAGATATGGACTTATTTGCACTACAAATTTTTCTTTTTTTAAAACTTGAGCACTATTTTGTATATATACTCTGTCTCTTACCTCTGGTGGGGGAGTACAGAGCAATATAACAAAATTTTTGTTGTCTTTTGCTGAGGTTTTGTAATACCACAGCACAAAGACGCTGGTTCCTTTCTCTGTGTCTCTTACCACTGGTGGGGGAAAACAACAGAGAACGCCGAAGGACCAAAATGTTAGAGAGTCGAAATAAAACACTCCACATTTACCGAATTCAAAAATTGAACTGTTTATTTCTTAAAATCCTAGTGCCTGGAAGGCTATAATTAATTCCATGCACACAAGTGCACAGATGTTTGTCAAGTGTCCGTTTTCGATCGCTAAGCCGTTCTCACGTCTCGCGTTACATTTTTATTGCTTGCTGCGTTGGTCGCTGCAGTAAGGGGATGACATGTTTATTACTTGTCTTCAGATAACGCGCAGGTTATCGACTATTGCCTATTTTTTAATATGTTTATTTATGAGGCATGTTCATGCTTGAACACGTGTATTATATAATTACGAAAAATAGATATGTTTTTATTAAGATAAAAACTAATAAGTTAGTTCGATTATCATCTCTATATCATTAGTAATGTAATAATGCCTAAGGAAATTTTTACGAATGTAATATGCTGAAAACTTCAAGCATTAAAATTATATTGGCAGAGCCCTATTTAAATTATAGCCATAAACACATTACAATTCGAGAGTCTAGAAAACTGGTCTATTCAAAACTGATCGACCAAGAGCGCCGCTGAACCTTACGCACACACAAGCGTGGGTATGCTCACAGCGTATTTTACGAAGCGATTTGAGGCGCAGTATGGGCAATATTAAAGACGGTCAAATTTTTAGAACGTAATAATATCAATAGTTGTATATTATTTACAAATTACAGATATCCAGAATAGGAAAATCTTTTTTTTTTTTTTTAATCCTAAATTGTAAAATTACAAAATCTAAAATTCCAAGTATATGGCTCAAACGGTGTATCGTTTACATTTAAAATACATCCAAGTATATGGCTCAAACGGTGTATCGTTTACATTTAAAATAAAAAATTCAAAATTCGTCCATCTGTATAAAACTTTAAATCTCTAGTTTTGTAGACGCGAGATCTCTGCGTTCATACGTACAGACAGAACGGACAGACGGACGGTTCTAAGAACACACAATCGTATAAGCGCTTGGGCTGCAGTGTACATTATGGAATATTATTAATATTATGAAGTGAAAATTACTTAATCGCAGTTGAGTGAATAGACTATTCCATCGTTTCAGATATGAGAATTAATTAAATATAGTATAATAATTTAATTAAAATAATAAAATAAATGATATACTCAAAAAATGTAAAATAATGCTAACATATGATGCCTTAATAAATATTTCAAACGGTAATCTAAATTTTTCATTACATCGAGTTATAATACTTGACTCAAAGGAATTTCATTTGTGCCCTTTTCAAACTGTATTAATGATTTCTAGAAGGCAAAACTCTCTGAAGACCTGAATCCAAAATTTGACAAAAACCGAAATTGTAATAAATTAATATCTACATATATATATGCAGAAGACTTAGAGACTCTTACTCTATAGATGAATTATGAATGAATTAAATATAATTTTATAACACTTTATCGAGTTTAATCAATAAGTTTGGAAATATAAAAGTTATTGCATTTCTGAAACAAACTCGTACTGCGCATGCAAATAAAAAGAATTAACCCTCTTAGCTCTTATATCTTTGGAAATAGACACGTTAAAACATTCGGACATGGCTATATTAACTTTTCTAGTCACCCTGATCAAGAACATATATACTTTACTTTACTTCTGCCACGCCTCCTTCTGCCTATTACATACTTTTAACAAACCCATTATATCCTTATTTCCCATTTTCAATGGGCTCAGGGTATAAAAATAAGCAACATCAGATACTTTTACTCTAACAGCTGTTAATAGAATTGGAGACCGGTATAAGAAATCGGACAAAAATTTAAATTGTATTCAATATATAATATAATTTTTTTTTAAAGTAAGAAAGCTGTAGTCAGGACTGCTCGTAAAATAATAAATTAATAACTACATATATATAAATATATATATATATATATACTTGGAGACTCTTACTCTAAAGATCAATTAAATATAATTTTATAACTGATACAAAAAGGCGCCTGCGAGACCTAACGGTAGTTTAACTTCCAGCTAAATCAAGATTATGAATTACAAGAAATTTCGAAACGAAATTACGAATTATAAAAAGTTTCGAAATGTATTTTAAGAGGCAAGATCATCGCCGAGTAGGCAGAAAAACTACGAATCAACGAGGAGACCAAAATGTATGAGATTTTTACGAATTAACGAAGTTTTTTCAAGGGACCTGTAGTTTCTAACGAAATATTGAAGTTTTCCATTTAGCGGAGTACGAATTATCGAGACTCGACTGTAGTTGTTTTAAAGTATTCCTTATGAATTAAAATAAAATTCAAATGATTCGTTGTTTCTTACAACTTTCAATGATTTCAATCACTGTTTTTTTTTTTAGACTATCGACCACTTTCGATGGTACTATCGATCACCATCGATGTTTGAAAAATTACTATCGTTCACAATCGATGGCGCCCACCAGTGGGCGTAGACTAGTTCTTAGAAAGAGTTGGTTGCTTACACTCCAAAAATTGCGAAAATTACAGGGTATTTTTTGATATGCCACGCCCCAAAGAGGCTGAAAAATTATTTATGGGCCATCGATAGAGCAGGACATTAGTAACTGAACCATCCAATTTTGAAGGTTCTAACTCTAAAACTGTAGGATATACATTTTTTCGGTTTGCCACGCCCCCGTGGGCGTAGATATATCTACCATAGCTTATTGATCTTGGGTTGTCAACCCGAGTATACACTTTTTAATTCTGGAGCATATATATATGTATATGTTCCAAATTTCAAGTCTATAGCTCTAATAGCGTCGACAAATATTGCGTTCATACGGATAACATGACGGACGTTGCACAAACCCAATATACTCTCTTTGCCTTTGGGAACAGAGTATAAAAAGTCAATTGGCTTAAATCTTTTAGTTTGAAACAATATGTGTATGCTAAAATTTCTACTTATTGCCATGAGGTAGTTCGGAATAAAAAACGCCATTATTATTTTAGTTTTTATTTATTTTTTTATTTTAACTGTTAGAAGATTTTGTAGTTATTAAATTCGAAAAAAAATAAATGTGTAATTTTTCCTTAGCTTATACATTTTTAAACTACATATTTTATTAAGATCAAAAAACTGTATTCGTTTTTAAGTTTAAAGAATATCTTATTTGAAATATAATTATTTGTTCAATTGTTGTTTGAAATTCTTGCTTGGTATATGAATATTGCTTTGAATTGCATAGTTTAACTATTTAAAAATTGTGGAGATTATTTTATTATCACATGATTTTCATTTACAGGCAAGAGATTTTAAAAATGTTTTCTAGCTATATAATTGTGCTGAATAAATAATAAGCTCTTTAAAACAATGTCTGGATTAAAACATAATTGCCAAATATTTCGAAATATATTTTAAATATACTATTCGTAAATTACTTATCAAAATGCTGTCGTACAAGTTTTAAGACTAAAAATGTATAAATCAGAATATCAAAAAATGATTTTATTCGAACGTTTTTATCAACGATTAATACCTAATATTATTAATCACGGTTATTTTTTAAATCGACAGCCCCTATTGCCAAAAGTATTACATTATTACACAAATAATGTATTTTGAATTATACAATACTATTGTATTATTGATTATTTGAAAATTTTGAATAGAATAATTTGAATTTATTTTATTTAAAGTATTTAGCCAAATTCTGAAAATGAGTAAAAACTAAAAAAAAAAATCCTGTAAAATCGAACGAATCTAATCTCTTTTATTAAAATAAAAGTTATCTAAAAAATACTCTATTTATTAAATTTATGGTATTAAAATAAATAAAACTGTCTGCCTGAATTTGTTATTCATATTTTACTAGTAATTTTTAAGTAGTGAATGAATGTAGTGACTATTTATTTCAACACGAAAATTATCAATACATTAAAAATTAATGAAGTTATTTAAAAAAACGAATTAAAGATAATATATTAAGCAATTCAAAGTTGTATATTACATCACTTATATAAATGATGTAATTGACAGCTTAGGTTACATCGTAGTGGAGGAAATTTTTCTATGTACTCAAACAGAAAAAAAATTAGTGCATTTGGTGTATGATATACATTGAATTTCATAAAGATATATATATATTTTTTTTGTATATAATGTCAAACTACTTATAAAAGACATTAAATGTTAAAAATACTGAATCATGTATTAGTAGAAATATATAATTGCTTATTATATAAAAATTGTGTATAAACAAAATTAAGTAATTCTGTCTGTGCTTAATACAAAATAATTCACACCATTAAATTAAAACTTTAAACAGATTATCTTTTTGAAATTTGGTATTTTTAACAATAAAATAATTGTATACCATATATATATGGTTTGATGAGCTCATTTAAAAACTTGTGTGGGCGTAATCGCTTGATTACTTGAATTTTATTTGGCGTTGTATGTTAACTTTGCATTATTTTCACTGGAAACAAGGTTAAGAGGTACAGATAGTTCCTCTCCTGCATGATTTTCATTGAATTCCGGCAAGGATTGCGATTTAGCTCGTTTCAAAATAACATTTTTAAGCGTTTCTGTCGTTTCATTTGTTTCAAAAAATTCTGTTTTGTATTTCTGAAAAAAAGGAGAAAGATACAAATTTAGTTATTTGACATTATATTATATTACGTTTACGTGTATTATATATTTACGAAAATAGATATGTTTTTATTAAGATAAAAACTAATAAGTTAGTTCGATTATCATCTCTATATCATTAGTAATGTAATAATGCCTAAGGAAATTTTTACGAATGTAATATGCTGAAAACTTCAAGCATTAAAATTATATTGGCAGAGCCCTATTTAAATTATAGCCATAAACACATTACAATTCGAGAGTCTAGAAAACTGGTCTATTCAAAACTGATCGACCAAGAGCGCCGCTGAACCCTACGCACACACAAGCGTGGGTATGCTCACAGCGTATTTTACGAAGCGATTTGAGGCGCAGTATGGGCAATATTATAGACGGTCAAATTTTTAGAACGTAATAATATCAATAGTTGTATATTATTTACAAATTACAGATATCCAGAATAGGAAAATCTTTTTTTTTTTTTTTAATCCTAAATTGTAAAATTACAAAATCTAAAATTCCAAGTATATGGCTCAAACGGTGTATCGTTTACATTTAAAATACATCCAAGTATATGGCTCAAACGGTGTATCGTTTACATTTAAAATAAAAAATTCAAAATTCGTCCATCTGTATAAAACTTTAAATCTCTAGTTTTGTAGACGCGAGATCTCTGCGTTCATACGTACAGACAGAACGGACAGACGGACGGTTCTAAGAACACACAATCGTATAAGCGCTTGGGCTGCAGTGTACATTATGGAATATTATTAATATTATAAAGTGAAAATTACTTAATCGCAGTTGAGTGAATAGACTATTCCATCGTTTCAGATATGAGAATTAATTAAATATAATATAATAATTTAATTAAAAGAATAAAATAAATGATATACTCAAAAAATGTAAAATAATGCTAACATATGATGCCTTAATAAATATTTCAAACGGTAATCTAAATTTTTCATTACATCGAGTTATAATACTTGACTAAAAGGAATTTCATTTGTGCCCTTTTCAAACTGTATTAATGATTTCTAGAGTGCAAAACTCTCTGGAGACCTGAATCCAAAAATTGACAAAAACCGAAATTGTAATAAATTAATATCTACATATATATATATGCAGAAGAATTAGAGACTCTTACTCTATAGAGGAATTATGAATGAATTAAATATAATTTTATAACACTTTATCGGGTTTTATTGCATTTCTGAAACAAACTCGTACTGCGCATGCAAATAAAAATAATTAAATCTCTAGCTCTTATATCTTCGGAAATAGACACGTTAAAACATTCGGACATGGCTATATTAACTTTTCTAGTCACCCTGATCAAGAATATATATACTTTACTTTACTTCTGCCAAGCCTCCTTCTGCCTATTACATACTTTTAACAAACCCATTATATCCTGATTTCCCATTTTCAATGGGCTTAGGGTATAAAAATAAGCAGCATTAGATACTTTTACTCTAACAGCTGTTAATAGAATTGGAGACCGGTATAAAAAATCGGACAAAAATTGAAATTGTATTCAATATATAATATAATTTTTTAATTTTTAAAAATATATTTTATCGACAAATCTGAAACGATAGAAGTTATCGAATTTCCTAAGCAAGCTCGTACCGCGCGTGCAGCATACGGACCTTACACAAAAAGAATGAAGGCTCTAGCTCTTATATCTTCTGAAACGAAGCGTTCAAACATACGAAAAGGCGGACATGGTTATATCGACACACCTCGTCACCCTGATTAAGAAGAAGATTTATTTAATTAGACTTTGTACTCTGAAGGTTTGGTCACACCTTCTTCAGCCTACAATATAAAATACAATATTATTTCCGACTAATAATTGGCATACATATATTTACTGTAATCATTTGAAATTTAAAATAAAAATATACCTACCTTAAATACTAAATCCGAAAATGTTGGAGTCTCCTGAGACTGAGGCATAGTCAATCTCTTACATTCTAGGGGGCCATTTATATTATCGGTTTCATATTCAACTATTGTATTGATTGGTGTTGACCTATTTCCTATTCGTTAAAAAAAGAAAAATAATAATAATAAAATATATATAAATATATAAATACATAAATATATATATATCTATTTAATTATCTTTGGGATATTATAATAGAAAAATATAACTAAACTACTTTTATTAAAACAAGTAAGAAGGCTCTAGTCGAGGCAGCTCGATTACGAGACCACTGAACCCTGCAAAAAAGTGATACTCTTCTTCTTTACGCACTTATGAGCGCACGCTCTGCTAACCGCGCAGTTGCTATCGTGGCTTGGGGGTGGGTTGGGCTGAACTTTGGACGCTCATAACTCCATTTCTAGCTGGACTATCTTTATGAAATTTTCAGATTAGATTAAAAGTATCTAAATCTATCTATATGCCAAATTGCAAATCTCTAGTATTTGAAATGCGTTGAGGGCGAAGGGGGCGTGGCATTTAAAATCTGTAATTACATAATCTGCGTATCCATAATATCTATCTAAATAAACAAATTTGAAGTCTCTAGCTAAAAAAAAAAAAAATGTAAACGAATTTTCGATTTTTTATCGATAATTTGGAAATGGGATGAGTTATCGAAAAAACAAAACAAACTCGTACTGCATAGCTAACATACGAGTATTCATGTAAAATTTCAGCTCTCTAGCTTTTGTAGTTTCCGAAATCTCGACGTTCATACAGACGGACGGACAGGGCTAGATCAACTTATTTTTTTTATGCTGATCAAGAATATATATACTTTATGGGGTCTGCGACGTCTCCTTCTGCCTGTTACATACATTTTCACAAAACCATTATACCCTGAATTCCCATTTTCAATTGGTTCAGGGTATAAAAAATGTTTTTTAAATACTATAAATCTCTAATTTATTATTATTTTAATGGTATAATTACGTTTTGAATGTTTGATGTTCGTGCCTATTGGTGCGCATGTGTACTCACATATGATTAGGAGATCGATAATAATGCATGCATATATATATGACGTGAATTACGTGTTGATACAATTATATTTATATATTAATTTCTTTTATTAATAATTACAAATTATATCTCTATTTAAAGTCTCTTTTTTTCGTAAAGTACTGTGTTAGAGAGCTTTTTTAACTGATCGAGCTTTCGTGAGTTTTCAGTTACCTTAAAACACGCTTGAGTGTTACAAATTAAGTATACATATACATATATATTACATCATACATTACATCATATATTTACATACATAGATATTTCAAAATAATTAAGCTAAATTTCAATAAATTTCTGAATTTGGGTTTATTTTTGGGTCTAAAAGACCTGTAGTTTCTTCTATTCTCTTGTTTGATTAGTTGATTTAATTTTGGATGAGGTAATTCTAAACAAGTAAGAAGGCTCTAGTCGACATTACTAGAATACCAGATACCCTGAGCCCTGCAAAATAAAAAAAAAATACGCTTTACTAACTGCGCAGTCGATGCCATGGCTTGGGGTTGGTTGGTATATACTTTGGACGCTTCTCGTTGGACGATCTTCACGATCTTCTTAGTTAGTTTTTATTAGTGGTAGTGATATTTGGGAGGCAGTACATTGAAGGGGTACCATTTTGCAAATCTTTAGTATTATCTCCGTGGATGAATGCATACAAGTTTCGCCATAACTTCTTTTATTCTACTTTCGTTATTATGTAAATATAATTTGTAATTTGTATCGTGGGTCAAGTAGTTTTATAAAGTCGCGACTCTCAGAATCCTTAACGTAAACACCCTGGCTGGAGTTCGCACGCGTCAGGGGGTCAAATAAATTTAACGTATTTCTACTCGTCTTATAGATTTTGCAGCAAGAGCAACACCTTGCTGACATACCATTTTTATACCCTGAACCCATTGAAAATGGGAATATTTTGCATGTATACTCGGGTTGACAACCCAAGACCAATAAGCTATGGTAGATATATCTACGCCCACAGGGGGCGTGGCAAACCGCAAAAGTTTATATCTCCTACAGTTTTAGAGCTAGAAGCTTGAAATTTGGATGGTTCAGTTACTTATGTCCTCCTCTATCGATGACCCAAAAATAATTTTTCAGCCTCTTTGGGGGCGTGGCATATCGAAAAATACCCTGTAATTTTCGCATTTTTGAAATGTAAGCAACCAAATTTTGCAGTCATGCGTCTACGCCCACTGGGGGCGTGGCAAATCGGCAAAGAAGTTTGTTGTGGCCAACTGCATAATTCATGCATATAATAGCTTAGTAGCAATTGCTAAGATGGCAAAAAGCACTTTAACATAAATATATAATTTTAATGAATTTTAAAAATGAAAATTTTAAGTTTTCGATTAATAAATAAAAAGATTCCAGCGGGATTCGAACCCAGGTCTTTTGAAAATAACATGTAATCGTTAGCCAAACCTAAATAAATTCAGCTGATCAGCAGCTTGTGACAAAACAAAACAATACAATCGCAATTTGTATACACATACAAATATCTGTGTACACATACATACATACGTACATATATGCATGCATAGAAAATCTGCTTGCCACACAGAGTGGCAAATCGGAAAGCATAAAGCAGTTTTTGTTTTTGCTTGAATGCACAATTCATATGCGTATGTTTATAAATTAATTGGCAGCAAGCATTTTATATTAAATATACAACTATAAAAAAAAAAATTAAATTAAAAAATAATAATTTTTGAAAAAAAAGTTTTCTGCGGGATTCGAACCCACGCACCTAAGTACAGCTTGCATAGCGCTTACCACCAGCGCCACTGCCCTGATCTATGAAGAGTTAACTAAAACCAAATAAGACATTGCTAGAGCGTCTCTGACAAAACTAAAGTAACAATCGAAAAATTGCCAATTCAGTCACAATTCTTAGAATATTCTGGCATGCAACCTTTTGTATGCATACATAGAAAATTGTGTGTATACTCGTATAGTGTGTACATGTGTAAATCTGTATGTATGTACATATGTATGTATAGAAAAACGTTTGTTGCTTGCCATGTACGTTTTCTAATTGTCGAAATATTTCGTTAATCAAATGTTTGTTAAATAAATAAGATGAACCTATGGGAACAAAGTATTTCGCTGTTAGTTGCGCCTAACTGCAACGTTCTTACTTGTTTTTTAATCGCTAACATGACTGCAAAATTTGGTTGCTTACATTAAAATAATGCGAAAATTACAGGGTATTTTTTGATATGCCACGCTCCCAAAAAGACTGAGGACACACGATAACATTAGTAACTAAACCATCCAATTTTAAAGCTTCTAGCTCTAAAACTGTAGGAGATATAAACTTTTGCGATTTGCCACGCCCCCAATGGCCGTTGATATATCCGCCATAGCTTTTTGAACTTGGGTTGTCACCCCGAGTATACATTCCAAATTGCAACTATCTAGCTCATCATCTAGTATGATTACTTGCCTATGGGCGCAAGAGTTTTCCGATTTTTCACGCCCCTAGTGGGCGGATCGAGAAAATTTACACTTTATAATTCGGGAGCATATATGAAAAAATTTAATTTAATTTCTCTTTTTCCTTTTTTAAGGGAACAGAGTATAAAAATCAGAACGAATAACGTTGTGTTACTGAAACTTATGAATGTCCATTTTGGTTCTGATATACTGCTTGATAAGAAATATTACAATATTTGATAACATTGAGTTTCATATCTTTTATGTTTTTCAATAACTTGGTTTTGTGTGGGTTTTCATTTTAATTAAAACTTTTTAATTCTAACAAGTCGAAAGCTTCTGGCAGATTTTGTAATCAAAACTGAGGCCAAATTGACATCAATGTTTTTTGTGAATGCTCTCAACATTGTTTCTTTAACGTTTGTAATGTTAAATTCACGAATAATTTGTGTTCTCGATGGTTCTTATAACATGACAAGCCGCGCCTTGGATTTTATTCAAGAAGACACTTCGAAATATGTAAAATCTTGCTAAGATCCGTCCATCGTTTTTAGCGTTGTACGGTATGCAAATGATCCGTCCACTATTATATACAATTTCGATAATATATCTTTATATATAGATATATATATTTTTTCAAAACCGGTGTACCAAGTTCCTAGTATATGTACGACACCACGGTTAAAAATCATACTGTACTTTATTGAAAATTGTTTATCAGTTACATAATGTAGAAGTGTATGGCCCGAGTTTCAGATGTCTAGCTTTAATAGCAAGACGGACCCAAACCCAATATACATTTTTCCTTCAGGAACAAAGCCTAAAAAGTAGACCAATAAATCTCAAATCAGTCGACACTGCTCAACTACGAGATCCCCTGAAGCCTCCGTAGAACTAATATTCCAAAAATAATTCGATTCGTTATTACATGCATAACAAACAATACACACACACACTTATATACATATATGTATAATGCAATAGTAAATGGACTTTCGTAACCATACTTTTATATTATGAACATGACCTTCATATGTGAACACGAATTGGGGGCAATATACAAAATGTAACAAAAATACAAATTTTAATAAATTATTATCTATATATGAAAAGGACTCGGAGACTCTATTTCTAAAGATGTCCGAGATATCATTTTTCTTGATGAAGGATTTTAATCGCTAACTTTGAAATGATAATAGTTATCGAATTTCTGCAACTCGATATGCGCGTGAAATATACGAACCTAACAAAATATTATGTCTCTAGCTATTATAGTCTGACAGAAGTACTGGGATAAATTGACTCAGTTCGTCGCCCTGATCAGAAATATATATTTTTTATAGGATCTGTCACGCCTCCCTCTGCTTATTACATACATTTAACAGAACATTAATAGCCAGATTTCCCATTTTCAATGGGTTCAGGGTATAACAAAATAAAGAACAAGGAAAACTCATTCTGTATATATGTCGTTGCTGCTTACTCTTTTTTGTTTTTTCGCATTCCTTTGGACGCCTGCGCCTTGTGTGAATAGTGTCACGCCTCATAGAATGTGGTCTATTGACGCCATGAAGTTTAAAGTATAATCCACAAGCGTTACAAACCATTTCTCCTCTCACACTACGTCTCCAAATTGTTGTTGTCAATGTACCACAATTAGAACAAGACATATCCTTTTGAGAAGTAGATAAAGATGTTGTACTGCTACATTTTAGACTCTACAATTATTGTATCATAAAACATTTATCTTATGTTATTATCTGTTTTACTATACCTTTTTATCTTTGAACTCATCAGCATTTGATGCATTTTCTGAATGGATGTAGGTGTCAGCCACCCCCCGAGGAGATTCCGTAAAATCTGATTTAGTTGGAAAACTTTGCTTCCTTCTACATATTTTAACATTAGCATTCGTTTGAGAGTCAGGCGAGTCCTGTTAATACAAATTTTATCATTTCTTGAAACGTATTTTTTTTTTTTAAATATGAGTTTTTGTTATTACCTTTAAAAGCGGTAAGGGTTCTTCAGGTACTTTTGTCAATCCAATAGTTGACGCTACAGGAAATACAAAAGTTTGGGTCATCATATTCCGTAGGAGTTGCGTTGCGCGACTTTCATCTTTATTTTTGGCTAAAATTAAACAAACAAAAAAAAACTAAATAAATATGTATAAATGTATATATATATATATATATATATATATTTATATATTTATTTTGTTTATATATATATTTACGTCATGTCTTTTTTATTATATAATTACACTGTTAGAACCGTAAATTGTAGATTAAGAACCCAAGTGCCAGCTCTATTAGAGTCTACCTCTAAGACCTTCGATGACTAGTTTCTTTTCTGCATAAGCAAGCACTCTGCTAATTGCATTTGTGCTGCCATTTTGGCTATTTTATGATAATTTAATAATAAATAAATAAATCATCTTGTAGGTGGAATATTGTAATAAAATTTTCAGAATAAAATTTTCAGAATAAAATTTACGAAGCCACAAGTCTCAAATTATTGAAGTGCGTTTATTGCAAATTTGTTAGGGTGGGGATAGACTTGTGCTGGGCTGGTACCCAACATGTACAAAAATTGTATACAATATATGTGAATGGAAATAAAGATGTGGAAAATATACTTTAATAGCTATTTTTTAATCGATAATACTAAAACGACCAAGGTTATCGACATTTTTTTAAATTATGTTTTTACGTAACTGTAACACTTATGCTTATGCTTATGCTATGCATACATACAAAGGTTGTATGCTATAGTATTCTAAGAATTGCGATCGAATTGTGAGTTTGCAGCAGTGAGTTTGCATGTTATATGTTATTTAAAAATGACCTGGGTTAAAATCTCGCTGGGCTTTTTATACTTTGTTCCCAAAGGGAAAAAAGTATATTGGGTTTGCGCAATATCCGTCTTGCTGTCTATGGCTATGGCTACGCCCATTGGGGGCGTGGCAAATCGGGAAAAACGTATCTTCTTCACCGTTAAAGCTAGAACTTTGAAATTTTGCATGTGAGGTGATGTTATGATTCAATGATTCGATCAAAAAGTAATTTGTCTACGCCCATTGGGGGCGTGGCAAATCGGACCTGAATATATAGTGATTTTTCAAATTGTGCTATATTTTAAACACTATTGACACTAGGGACTTGAAATCTTGCATGTATACTCGGGTTGACAACCCAAGATCAATAAGCTATGGTAGATATATCTACGCCCACAGGGGGCGTGGCAACCCGCAAAAGCTAATATTTCCTACAGTTTTAGAGCTAGAAGCTTGAAAATTGGATGGATGAGTTACTAATGTCCTCCTCTATCGATGACCCAAGAATAAATTTTTTTTTCTTGGGGGGCGTGGCATATCGAAAAATGCCCTGTAAATTTCGTATTTTTGAAATGTAGGCAACCAAATTTTGCAGTCACGTTAGCCTCGGCTCTTTCTAAAGCTAGGTACACACGATGCAAACAATTTGCAGCAAGTTGATTGCTGCAATCAAATTTGCACGTTTGAACACGGGTGCAAACATTTTGATGCAAACAAAAAATTTGCAATAACTGTTTGCGGCAACTTTGTTTGCTTGTCGTCTGAATAGAGAATTTTGCCGTTAAGTTGGCCTCAGTTGCTTGCATGGTTGCATGTGCTGTTTGCTTTCAGTGGCAATATTTCAGCAAGCAAAGCGCCTAAATTCATTAAAAATGACGACGGAAATAATTATAAAATTCAAAATTTTTTTAAATAATTAAATTTATTGAAAATATCAGAGTAATTGATTATTTCATATATGTTTATATTGCCATGACACTTCATCATCAGGCACAAAAAAGTGTTTAAATTCAGTAGAGTTTTCCGTACTTCTTTGAAATGGTATGCAGTTTATGTTTTGACTCTTTCTTGGCCATCAACCAGTTATGTAATGCACAAATTGCAGAGACATCTATTGTCTTTCCTGGCCCGAGTTCCAATGGCAGGTTGATTTCTAAATGGACATGGTTTCATTATGTATCTTTTCTATCCGAATGCATCATCCGCTACATGGAGCACCTTAACATCCTCCATCAGAAATTATTCCTTTGCCTCCTACATCGAAGTAAATTATTTTATAGTTTGCAACTGCTAACGCTATGCGTGCCTTTATAGTTGAAGTAGGTAGTGGTAGCACTGTTAGCTGTTTTTTTTTTTTTTTTTACCAAATGTGAAAAGCACTTCTCACTTTTTATGAAATATCAAAATTACTAATATAGCAACAGCAGCAACTCTCGATTTTTGAGCCGAAATAATATTAACACGTCGTTATTCCTTGACTTATTCCAAACAACAGAACTTGCAAATGAGTGTCACTTGCAAGCAATGCAAACAAAAAAATGAAAACACGTGTAGACATTAACGCAATATATTGCACGAAATAGCCATGCAAAAATTTACGTGCAAAACAAAAATTGATTGCAGCAAGTAATTTGCATGCAATATTTGCATTGGTGTGAACAGTTGTGCAAACTTTTGCTACAAATTATTTTTAACTTGCTGCAAATTGTTTGCATCGTTTGTTTGCATAAACCTTATGCGTTTACTCCCACTGGGGGCGTGGCAAATCGGCAAAGAAGTTTGTTGTGGCCAACTGCATAATTCATGCATATAATAGCTTAGTAGTAATTGCTAAGATGGCATAAAGCGTTTTAACGTAAATATAATAATATTAATGAATTTAAAAAATAAAATTTATAAGTTTTCGAGTACTAAATAAAGTTTCCAGCGGGATTCGAACCCACTACTTTTGAAAATAACATGTAATCGTTAGCTAAACCTAAATTCACAGTTGATCAGCAGCTTGTGACAAAACAAAACAATACAATCGCAATTCTTGCAATATGTATACACATTTGGATGTGCACGTACAAACATCTGTGTACGAATACATACATATATGCATGCATAGAAAAACTGATTGCCACGCAGAGTGGCAAATCGGAACCGTTGTTTTAGTTTTTGCTTAAATGCACAATTCATATGCGTATGTTTCTAAATTATTATCAATTGGCAGCAAGCATTTTATAATAAATATACAAATATAAAAAAAAAATTAAAAAATTGTAATTTTTGAAAAAAAGGTCTCTGCGGGATTCGAAACTCACGCACCTAAGTATAGCTTGCATAGCGCTTACCACCAACGCCACTATCCTGATATGAGCCTTGTTAACTAAAACCAAATAAGGCATTGCTAGAGCGCCTTCTGATAGAACTAAAGTAACGATCGCAAAATTCACAATTCAGTCACAATTCTTAGAATATTCTGGGATGCAAATTTTTGTATGCATACATAGAAAATTGTGTGTATACATGCTCATATAGTGTATACATGTGTAAATCTGTATGTATGTATAGGAAAAGCGTTTGTTGCTTGCCATGTACGTTTGCTAATTGTCGAAATATTTCGATAATTAAATGTTTATTAAATAAATAAGATGCACCTATGGGAACAAAGTATTTCGCAGTTAGTTGCGCCTAACTGCAACGTTCTTACTTGTTTTTTTTTTTTTTTTTGTTTTGCTTTAATGCATACAAACAGCTTAGAAGTAATTGCTAGGATGACAATTACTTCTAAGCTGTTAGTATGCATGAATTATTCAGTTGCCCACAACAAACTTCTTTGCTGATTTGCCACGCCCAAAGCGAGTGTGAACGCATAATTTTTTGCCAGTTCTTAGAAAGAGCCGGGGCTAACATGACTGCATTGGTTGCTTACATTAAAAAAATGCGAAAATGACAGGGTATTTTTTCGATATGCCACGCTCCCAAAGAGACTGAAAAATTATTTTTGGGTCATCAATAAAGGAGGACATTAGTAACCCCTGTGGGCGTAGATATACATATCTACCATAGCAAAATTTCAAGTCTCTAGTGTCAATAGTGTTCAAAATAGAGCACAATATATTCAGGTTCGATTTGCCACGCCCCAACTGGGCGTAGATATATCCGCCATAGCTTTTTTGATTTTTGAACATGGGTTGTCACCGCGAATTAACATTCCCAATTGTAACTCCGTAGCTCATCATCTAGATTGATTACTGGCCTATAAGCGCAAGAGTTTTCCGATTTGCCACGCCCCTAGTGGGCGGATCGGGAAAATGTTTACACTTTATAATTCGGGAGCATATATGAGGATATGTTCCAAATTTCAAGTCTCTAGCTCTAATAGCGCTGAAAAATATTGCGTTCATACGGACAGGCGGACAGGAAGACGGACATTGCATTGCACAAACCAAAGGACTCTTTAAAAAAAAAAAAATAAAAAAAATAAAAACAAGTAAGAAAGCTTTAGTCGAGACTACGAAATCCCCTGGGCCTTTCTTCGAACGAATAATATTCCAAGAATTATTCGTTTCGTTTCTGCACACAAAGGAAACTGTACATGAAAAACTACGCGCAGACATAGACTCTGATCTACGCTTGTAGGCATGTATGTGTGCATGCATGTATGTAAGCATTGCAAGCGTCTTGTGGTCTCGCTGCTTTGCTGCTGCGTCGCATGGGGTTTGATTAGAAAATTTTGATGATTAATAATTCTGTTTCTAGATGGACAATCGTATTGATATCTTCAGAGTATTATTATGGTATTCATATCTACATATATGCTAAACCAAACAGCATGTCTCTAGTATTTGAAATGAATTTTTTTCACATTTTGGGGTGGTGGGGCGGAATCTGACATAAAACGAAATTGTATTAAATTAGTATCTATATACATACACTGCGCGTCATCATCTAAGGAGAATACGTGATAATATTTAACACATAAAACATGGAAAGCAGAATGTAAAGAATAATTCGTGGTGCAATGTGGTAAATGTAACGGAAGATTGTTTTTAGTAGTTCGGGAAGGAACAGAGAAATGCAGCCACTTTAACAGGGTGGGCGAATCAATATTACCATGAATCAAATTATGAAGGAAAGCAATACCTAAGATTGTATTACGATTCATTAATGATGGCAGATCAATAAGGAGAAGCCTACTATGATAGGAAGGCAAACGTAAATTACTGTTCCAATTTAGATCCCTTAAGGCAAAGAGTAGAAACTGTTTCTGGACCGATTCAATTCGAAATTTGACTTGGCTATAAAATATTTCGCCCAGTCAACCGCCGAACAAGACCTTTTAAATTTCTTAAAATATCTGCCGGTCAGTCACATATAAGTGGCTGATCGTATTACAATTATTATGCGCTAACCTGATGACGCGCAGTGTATATATGTAGTCATTTTATTTTAGTGTTAATTTTAAAGAAATTAATATTAATTTTGTTTTCTTATTGTAATATAACGTATTATTATTTTATTATTATTTTTTTTTTTTATTATATGTTATTTTCTAAATATATATTATTTTTGTTTATCTATTTATTTGTATGAGAAGAAAAAGTTTCGTTTTTACTTGAAAAGGTTGATCAGAGTCCTATTTCATGCATTCTTTCAAATATGAAATTCAGCTATCGTTATGTACTTTTTGTTTTTCATTCGAACATTTGTGCTCATTGCCAAATTTTATGTTATTATTTAATTTTTTAACCTTATTAGTCGATTAAAAATAGATTTTCTTTTCTGTTGAAGTGTATGAACTGATTTGGCAATTTTCCAAATAGAGTTTATATGGACAATATTCATGTGTTGCTGATGGTGTTGTGTTGAAACAATACGTTAAATATTGTATCCAAACACTACAATCAGTTTTTTCGCAGAAATGTATGAACGAATATATTCATTGAATGTTTAATGACTTCGTTCTATTGTCCCTAAAGTCAGGTTACGGTGTGCAGTAGACGTTATATTGTCTATTTTTAAATATTCGCACAAATCTGTTATTATTTGGTATATATACTCTGTACACGTGTCCGAAATGAACGTTTTCATTGAACTGTACATTAGTATAACATTTTCGAATATGGCTTTTAATGATATTGGGGTCTTTTTTCATGCTGTTATTTTGATTTTAGGCATTTTAGACATACAGTTGAAGGATTATTAATAGACAATGAAATCTCTAAAGTTGGATGATAACTATCCTCAGGTAAACAAAAAGGGGTTGATCTCAATACATTTATGATGGAATCATCATTTATGAACACAAGATAAAGCGACCGATTCAAATGATTGGAAATAGAGTTAATTTGAAACATAGAAAGGTTAAACAATTCATCAAAAAGATAGTGATCAATTGTCGGGATGAGGTAATTTACATTACAAGAAAAGGACCAAGAAGTGTTCGGAATATTAAAGTCACCTAACAGAAGAAACAAATCATTATCATTGGCATGTCCATAAATTTCTTTGATACAAGTTATGTGTTGGGCATAAACTTGTATATCAGAAGAAGGTGGGATATATGAGCATGTTATAATATATGAGCATGTTATAAATAATCTGAGTTAACCACGTTTCAGTTAACACAATGATATTATAAGCAAACTGAAACTATTCTTGTTTTCATTTAACATGATTCTTTAGTTTTTGCAATGTAATTATTATACGCCTATTTATCACCATAGCTTGAAAATACAGATATTTTTACAATCATTACTCAGAACAAATGCATTTCAATAGTGATGATACCTTAACATATGGATATGGATCAGAAAGTATAGATAACAATGTTTGCGTGTTAGAGTTAAAATAAAAACACTCCACATTTGCCGAATTATATTTACTTATGAGGCATGTTCATGCTTGAACAATGCGTGTAACGTTCAAAATGTACATATGTACATGTATATATACATATGTGTGTATGCATTGCCAAAAAAAAAAAGAAATAATAATATATGGCGTAACGCGCTTATATTAGTTGAAATTCGAAAAATTTTAATTATTAAATATCATTAAAAATAGACCCAACAAATAGACGTTCCTCGATGAACACGCATCACCTTAATTAACACAGACACTTCATAATTGTAAAAGAAATATATCAATGTCACTCGAAGCTGTAATAGACATAATAAATAAATAAGTTCACTGTTAAAGCGCCATCTAGCAAGTTAAAATTCTTAGACCATGCTAGACTAGTTTTGAATGTACATGTGTGCATACATATAGGAAAACTCTTACCGCAGATGTCACGTGCGTTTGTTATTTGGGCAAACTTTCTGTTCATTATTTTCTGTTGACTTAACGGAATAAAATATACAATATTAAATATTTGAAATTAAAAAAAAAAAGGAACTTATTCACAATTAGTAAAACTAGCAACTGACTTTCAAAGGTATCAAATACAAAAGAATAAACAATAAAAAAGAAAGATATTATTAAAAACATAAAATAGAAATAAGGAAAAATAGGCGAGACTAGAACCTGCGACACCCTAACATTCGTTGCATCTGCTTAGCCATCTACAACACGGCTCACCTAAACGGCAGAGTAGCGAAAACGAATGAAATTCGCCATATACGAAAAAAAAAAAACTAAAGCAGTGGCTGAAAATACAAATACAATTCAAAGACAATGCTAACGCAATTCAAAAATAATTGTGATTCTTAGAATATACACGCATGGCAACAACGGCCCAAGATTTTTTGTGTGTATGTGTGTGTGTGTGCACACGCATAGGAAAATTGATTTGCATTGCTCAACGTTGCTTGCATTTCCATTGTTATTTTAATTGTTTTATTTTGTTTAATAAATTTTAAATATATAATGGAATATAATGAGAGTTTCAGCATATGATCTACATATTCTATTTAATACTTTACGTTTTTTTAGAAATCAACTCTTTTACAATTAGCTTTACATGCACAAATATGTATGTATGTACGATCGCAGCCACACGCTGATCTACGCTTGAACACATACATACATACATACCTATTTACATACATACATATGTATGTACGCCTGCAATGCGTCTTGCTGTCTCGCTGCCTTGCTTGCTGCGCCACATGGGGTTTGCTGCGAAAACTTTATAGACTAATAATTCTGTTTCTAGATGGACAATCGTATTGATATGTTCAGATTATGATTATGATATTCATATCTATATGCCAAACCAAACTGTATATCTCTAGTATTTGAAATGCATTTTTTACACATTTGGGGGTGGGGGGCGAATTGGGAACCGGACTCAAAAATCTGACAAAAACCGAAAACTAATAATAAATATATGAATATATGAATATATATATATATATATATATATATATATATGAATATATGAATATATATATGAATATATATATATATATATATATATATATATATATATATATATATATATATATATATATATATGGGCAATTCTCCAGAAGGTCAACCACAGCCGAAAAATTCAAAGTCAATAAATCCATTGTCTTATAACATTTTTTTATAGCGAATATATTAAATTTAACTAATATAAACCAATTTTATATATATTCATAACCCATCTCGAAATATTGACACCCAAAGCTGAACAAGTGCAGGAGTTCTGTTTTGAGCATTTCTATTGCGCATTTTGTTTTTATTCATGTTCTTATAGAGAGACACTATGCAATAAAAAAATTTTTTTTTATCTTCGTTTACCTTTAAATAGTAAGAGAAAAATATAAAAGGAACGATGCAATAGCCTAAACGGTAAATTTTTTCGTTTGTTTCATCGTATATTTCGATGTCACGTTCGACACCGAAAAATAGCTTTTGTTATCAGTAAATCAAATGTATATGAGCAACAAACACCAAAATTCAGTTGCAAACACAGTTTTCAATTGCGAATTTATTAAAAAAAAAAATTAAACGAATATATCAATCCGTTCAATATATATATTAAATTTAAGTGTGTAGCGTTCGACACCATAAAAAGGTAAAGAAAAATTTTGAATAAACTAAAGTGAATTTGCATCCCAGGTTGTGAATATTGAAATTAAAAATATAATTATTGATTATAGATGAGTACAACAAACAGCGAAAAATGCAAGCGATGGAGAGAGAAAGTGAAGAACGAGGAGAACTATAAATTGAAAAACATTGAAAGAATGCAGCGTGTTAGACAAAAAAAGAGATGGCTGGATGATGAACATGAAAGTCTGATCGAAAAGAAACGAAAATTGGATTGTGTACTACAACAAAATAGACGACAAAAACTAAAAGAACAAAAAATGTAGTCAAATTTGATCGACAGAATCGAAATTATCCTTACAAATGTAAGCAAACCTTGGCCAAAGCAGTTTAAAAAGTAGAAACTGCGATGCCGAACGAACGTATTTTTTGTTTTTCTGAATTTTTTATTTTTTTTTTTATATATATTGTTAATTTTTTTCAAAAAATTAATAAATATAATATATTGAACATCATTTCTATTTCTTTTATTCATGATCAATTACATAAAAAGTAAAAAAAAAAAAAATAAAAAGTATGGTGGAAAAAATGTCACGTTCGACACGTCACGTTCGACCCTGATTAAAACTAAAAAATAAAAAAAAATACTCATTATTTTGGAATCAAATAAAAAACATTATTAAGATGTGTCAATTTCTGATAATTTAAAATTAATTTTAATAATTTATCACTTAAGGTTTCGCTAAAATCTGCGATTGAATGGATAATTTCAAAATCAACTTCCACTTTTTGTCACGTTCGACCTGCTTGGTTTTTTGTAATTATCTTGAAAATTAATACTTGCTCAAAATCACCCTTAGTACCAAATTATAGTGCTCATCAAGAGCTATAAGATCCACTATTTTTCAGAATAAAAAATTGTTTTGGCATTAGTTTTTTTTTACTTTAAGTGTGTACGAAATGTCACATTCGACACTAGAGAATTGCCCATATACTAATTTAATACAATTTCGAGTCCGGTTCCCAATTCGCCCCCCACCCACAAATGTGTAAAAAATGCATTTCAAATACTAGAGACATACAGTTTGGTTTGGCATATAGATATGAATATCATAATCATAATTTGAACATATCAATACGATTATAGATATGAATATCATAATCATAATCTGAACATAGATGCAAATAAAGAACTTTTTCAACTAATCAAAACTACAAAGCAGTATAAAACAACTCACAGTAAACCACGGATAAAAACTTTATGAAGATCACAAAGATCTTCGAAGCTGATAATTAACCGCAATTTATGTAAATCGAAACAAAATAAAAATCCCTGAGCGCACAAAAAAAAAAAAAAAAAAAAAAAACACGTCAATCACTCTCAACTGTATTTTAATTTTTGTTAATGTGCTCCGATCCACTTTTTGGGAATACGCATTTACCGGCACAATAACGCAAATCCCCTTTGATTTGTGTCACATGTTCACGCTTGAACATACTACCAGGAGGCCCAGAATTTGTGCGCGCTCCTCCAGATGATGGCAGTCATCTCTGAAGCGGCTTCTGCATAGTTGACGAGAGTCCTCGTCTTCCCGAAAGCTCCTGTCATCTTTGCCATCCTGTCTCTATTGATACAAATTCTCTTTTCTGAATTTGAGCAATTTTTGTTTGTTCCCCTTATTTGGAAATACGTTTCTACTGGCGATTGATCGTCCGCTCCCTTTCTTTGGAGATGCAGATATACCAGCCTCTTTGTTTTTTCCGCTCACTATTTTTTTTTTTTTTTTTTTTTTTTTTTGGGAATACGGATTGATCAGTACTAAAGTTTGAGTTTTAAAGTTGAGCATTTTTTGTTGTTGTCCTCTTTGGACTTATTAAAGTTGTCCGTCCCTTTTTATACTTTGTTCCCAAAGGGAAAAAAGTATATTGGGTTTGTGCAATGTCCGTCTTGCTGTCCGTCCGTCTGTCCGTCTGTCCGTCCGTCCGTCTGTCCGTCTGTCCGTCTGTCCGTATGAACGCAATATTTTTCGGCGCTATTAGAGCTAGAGACTTGAAATTTTAAACATATACTCATATATGCTCCCGAATTATAAAGTGTAAAAATTTTCCCGATCCGCCCACTAGGGGCGTGGCAAATCGGAAAACTCTTCCGCCCATAGTTAAGTTATCATACTAGATGATGAGCTAGAGAGTTGCAATTTGAAATGTATACTCGGGGTGACAACCTAAGTTCAAAAAGCTATGGCGGATATATCTACGCCCATTGGGGGCGTGGCAAATCGGGAAATACGTATCTTCTACACCGTTAAAGCTAGAACGTTGAAATTTTACATGTGAGTTAATGTTATGATTCTAAGAAGATCGATCAAAAAGTTATATGTCTACGCCCATTGGGGGCGTGGCAAATCGGACCTGAATATATAGTGATTTTTCAAATTGTGCTACATTTTGAACACTATTGACACTAGAGACTTGATATTTTGCATGTATACTCGGGTTGACAACCCAAGACTACCACAGGGGGCGTGGCAAACCGCAAAAGTTTATATCTCCTACAGTTTTAGAGCTAGAAGAGAATTGCCCATTACTAATTTAATACAATTTCGAGTCCGGTTCCCAATTCGCCCCCCACCCACAAATGTGTAAAAAATGCATTTCAAATACTAGAGACATACAGTTTGGTTTGGCATATAGATATGAATATCATAATCATAATTTGAACATATCAATACGATTATAGATATGAATATCATAATCATAATCTGAACATAGATGCAAATAAAGAACTTTTTCAACTAATCAAAACTACAAAGCAGTATAAAACAACTCACAGTAAACCACGGATAAAAACTTTATGAAGATCACAAAGATCTTCGAAGCTGATAATTAACCGCAATTTATGTAAATCGAAACAAAATAAAAATCCCTGAGCGCACAAAAAAAAAAAAAAAAAAAAAAAAACACGTCAATCACTCTCAACTGTATTTTAATTTTTGTTAATGTGCTCCGATCCACTTTTTGGGAATACGCATTTACCGGCACAATAACGCAAATCCCCTTTGATTTGTGTCACATGTTCACGCTTGAACATACTACCAGGAGGCCCAGAATTTGTGCGCGCTCCTCCTGATGATGGCAGTCATCTCTGAAGCGGCTTCTGCATAGTTGACGAGAGTCCTCGTCTTCCCGAAAGCTCCTGTCATCTTTGCCATCCTGTCTCTATTGATACAAATTCTCTTTTCTGAATTTGAGCAATTTTTGTTTGTTCCCCTTATTTGGAAATACGTTTCTACTGGCGATTGATCGTCCGCTCCCTTTCTTTGGAGATGCAGATATACCAGCCTCTTTGTTTTTCCGCTCACTATTTTTTTTTTTTTTTTTTTTTTTTTTTTTGGGAATACGGATTGATCAGTACTGAAGTTTGAGTTTTAAAGTTGAGCATTTTTTGTTGTTGTCCTCTTTGGACTTATTAAAGTTGTCCGTCCCTTTTTATACTTTGTTCCCAAAGGGAAAAAAGTATATTGGGTTTGTGCAATGTCCGTCTTGCTGTCCGTCCGTCTGTCCGTCTGTCCGTCCGTCCGTCTGTCCGTCTGTCCGTATGAACGCAATATTTTTCGGCGCTATTAGAGCTAGAGACTTGAAATTTTAAACATATACTCATATATGCTCCCGAATTATAAAGTGTAAAAATTTTCCCGATCCGCCCACTAGGGGCGTGGCAAATCGGAAAACTCTTCCGCCCATAGTTAAGTTATCATACTAGATGATGAGCTAGAGAGTTGCAATTTGAAATGTATACTCGGGGTGACAACCTAAGTTCAAAAAGCTATGGCGGATATATCTACGCCCATTGGGGGCGTGGCAAATCGGGAAATACGTATCTTCTACACCGTTAAAGCTAGAACGTTGAAATTTTGCATGTGAGTTAATGTTATGATTCTAAGATGATCGATCAAAAAGTTATATGTCTACGCCCATTGGGGGCGTGGCAAATCGGACCTGAATATATAGTGATTTTTCAAATTGTGCTATATTTTGAACACTATTGACACTAGAGACTTGATATTTTGCATGTATACTCGGGTTGACAACCCAAGACTACCACAGGGGGCGTGGCAAACCGCAAAAGTTTATATCTCCTACAGTTTTAGAGCTAGAAGCTTCAAAATTGGATGGTTGAGTTACTAATGTTCTCCTTTATCGATGCCCCAAAAATAATTTTTCAGCCTCTTTGGGGGCGTGGCATATCGAAAAATACCCTGTAATTTTCGCATTTTTTGAATGAAGGCAACCAAATTTTGCAGTCATGTTAGCCTCGGCCTTTTCTAAGAACTTATGCATCTACGCCCACTGGGGGCGTGGCAAATCGGCAAAGAAGTTTGTTGTGGCCAACTGCATAATTCTTGCATATAATAGCTTAGTAGTAATTGCTAAGATGGCAAAAAGCATTTTAACATAAATTTAATAATATTAATAAATTTTAAAAAATAAAATTGATAAGTTTTTGATTAATAAATAAAAAGTTTCCAGCGGGATTCGAACCTAGGTCTTTTGAAAACAACATGTAATCGTTAGCTAAACCTCAATCAATTCACAGCTGATCAGCTGACCAGCTGATCAGCAGCTTGTGACGAAACAAAACAATACAATCGCAATTCTTGCAATATGTATACACTTTTGGATGTGTATACACTTACAAACATCTGTGTACACATAAATACATATATGCATGCATAGAAAAACTGCTTGCCACACAGCGTGGCAAATTGGAAAAATTGTTTTAGTTTTTGCTTAAATGCAAAATTCATATGCGTATGTTTATAAATTATCATCAATTGGCAGCAAGCATTTTATAATAAATATACAAATATAAAAAAAAAATAAAAAATAAATAATTTTTGAAAAAAACGTTTTCTGCGGGATTCGAACCCACGCACCTAAGTATAGCTTGCCTAGTGCTTACCACCAGCGCCACCGCCCTGACCTACACTTCATTAACTAAAACCAAATAAGACATTGTTATGTATTGCTAGAGCGCCTTTTGACAAAACTAAAATAACGATCGAAAAATTCCCAATTCAGTCACAATTCGTAGAATATTTTGGCATGCAAACTTTTGTATGTATACTTAGAAAATTGTGTATACTCGTATAGTGTGTACATGCGTAAATCTGTATGTATGTGTAGGAAAAGCGTTTGTTGCTTGCCATGTATGTTTTCTAATTGCCGAAATATTTCGTTAATTAAATGTTTATTAAATAAATAAGATGCACCTATGGGAACAAAGTATATCGCAGTTAGTGGCGCCTAACTGTAACGTTCTTACTTGTTATACTTTGTTCCCGAAGGGGAAAAAATATATTGGGTTTGTGCAATGTCCGTATTGCTGTCCGTCCGTCTGTCCGTCTGTCCGTATGAACGCAATATATTTCGGCGCTATTAGAGCTAGAGACTTGAAATTTTAAACATATACTCATATATGCTCCCGAATTGTAAAGTGTTAAAATTTTTCCGATCCGCCCACTAGGGGCGTGGCAAATCGGAAAACTCTTCCGCCCATAGTCAAGTTATCATACTAGATGATGAGCTAGAGAGTTGCAATTTGGAATGTATACTCGGGGTGACAACCCAAGTTCAAAAAGCTATGGCGGAAAAACGTATCTTCTACACCGTTAAAGCTAGAACGCTGAAATTTTGCATGTGAGTTAATGTTATGATTCTAAAAAGATCGATCAAAAAGTTATATGTCTACGCCCATTGGGGGCGTGGTCCTGAATATATAGTGATTTTTCAAATTGTGCTATATTTTGAACACTGTTGACACTAGATACTTGAAATTTTGCATGTATACTCGCGTTGGCAACCCAAGACTAATAAGCTATGGTAGATATATCTACGCCCACAGGGGGTGTGGCAAACCGCAAAAGTTTATATCTCCTACAGTTTTAGAGCTAGAAGTTTGAAATTTGGATGGTTGAGTTCCTAATGTAACTCTATCGATGACCCAAAAATAATTTTTCAGCCCCTTTGGGGGCGCGGCTTATCGAAAAATACCCTGTAATTTTCGCATTTTTGGAATGTAAGCAACCAAATTTTGCAGGCATGTTAGCCTCGGCACTTTCTAAAAACTGGATGACAAAAAAATAGTTTCTGAATCTAATTCAACTATTATAAAGATGATTTGGGAAGTCGTTCTTGAGTCCTGGGCTCAAATTCTCCTTAAACGATGCCAGGACATGGTTGATTCCATGGCTAGGCGTTGTGCAGCCATAATTTCCCATTGGGGCAACACAACTAAATACTAAACTTAAGGAATATTATTTTCACTTATTATTAACTATAAAATAAAGTTTGTAACTTATTTTTATTTTTTAAAATAATTTTTAGCACAAAATGACAGGGTGGTGCTATTATTTTTGTCGTCGATTTTTCGACTTTTTTCAGCATTTTTTGAATTACATAAAAACGTTGAATATTTTGATGAAAATTCTTTTTTGTAGTAATAGTTACTAGTTTTCTGCTTCAATAGAAGTAATCTGCAGATCAATCCATTGATAAATGTAGCCAAGAGAACTTCTTAAACTTTGAAATTCAAAGTGGTGCTATTTTTTTTTTCGCAGCTGTATACACACTTGGATGTGTATACACATACAAATATCTGTGTACACATACATACATACATACATATATGCATGCATAGGAAATCTGCTTGCCACACAGCGTGGCAAATCGGAAAGCAAAAAGCAGTTTTAGTTTTTGCTTAAATGCACAATTCATATGCGTATGTTTATAAATTAATTGGCAATCAATTGGCAGCAAGCATTTTAAAATAAATATACAAATATATAAAAAATTAAAAATAATTATTTTTGAAAAAAAAAGCTTTCTGTGGGATTCAACCCATAGTATAGCTAGCATAGCGCTTACCACCAGCGCCACTGCCCTGATCTGAATCACATTAACTAAAACCAAATAAGGCATTGCTAGAGCGTCTCTGACAAAACTAAAGTAACGATCGAAAATTTCCAGTTCAGTCACAATTCTTAGAATATTCTGGAATACATACTTTTGTATGCATACATAGAAAATTGTGTGTATACTCGTATAGTGTGTACATGTGTAAGTCTGTATGTATATACATATGTATAGGAAAAACGTTTGTTGCTTGCCATGTACATATGTACGTTTTCTAATTGCCGAAATATTTCGTTAATCAAATGTTTGTTAAATAAATAAGATGCACCTATGGGAACAAAGTATTTCGCTGTTAGTTGCGCCTAACTGCAACGTTCTTACTTGTTATTTTTGGGATACGGACTTAATCACTCTACAAATTTTCTTTTTTTTTAATTTGAGCACTATTTTGTATATATAGTCTGTCTCTTACCTCTGAGCAATATAGCAAAATTTTTGTTATCTTTTGCTGAGGTTTTTGTAATAAAATTTCCCAGCCACAAATTATAGGCCCCTGGCAGTATGTTCAAGCATGAACATGCCTCATAAATAAATATATTAAAAAATAGGCAATAGTCGATAACCTGCGCGTTATCTGAAGCCAAGTAATAAACATGCCATCCCTTAGCTGCAGCGACAACGTAATAAAATTGTAACGTGAGACGTAAGAACGGCTTAGCGATCGAACACTTGACAAATATCTGCGCACTTGTGTGCATGGAATTAATTGTAGCTTTCCAGTGCCTGGAAGTATTTTTAAGGTATATAAGCACTAGGATTTTAAGGAAAAAACAGTTCAATTTTTGAATTCGGTAAATGTGGAGTGATTTCATTTCGACTCTCTAACATTTTGGTCCTTCGGCGTTCTCTGTTGTTTTCCCCCACCAGTGGTAAGAGACACAGAGAAGGAACCAGCGTCTTTGTGCTGTGAGGTATTACAAAGCCTTGGCAAAAGACAACAAAAAACATATATGTTTGAACATTCTGACCGGGGGCCTAATTTTTGTGTTTTTGATAACGCGCAGGTTATCAGATATTTTGTAAAATTGGATTCTAAATTATATAAGACCAGGAAAGGCTATAGCTTTTAATCGTCTCTTTACATTACATTTTCTTATTGTATATATAACTAATATTATTACAATTATTATGCTTAATATCATAGATGTGTGTCCTGATATATGATGAAAATGGAGCCCGTTAAACTCTAAGTGATTTTCCTTCATATGCTGTATTGCTTTTTGTAAATGTTCTATTTCTTTTGTGTGGTTAATTTTTGCTAGCTCTATTTTAAGGATATCAATAATTTTTCCTGAGTATGAGGTTGCAACTTCTTCATGCCTTTCTAAATGTAAGCTATTATTATGAGACACTATGGTTTTATCTCCTGATCGAGCGGTGCAATCTGATTTCATAGTTAATACACCCTGTTCTGGTAACTCTATGAGTTCTTGTTGTGCTCCTTTACATCGTACGCTTAGCCTCTCATTTATGGGGACTTTAAATATCCACTTCTTTTTACGTTCTAGTTCAACCCAATATGTTTTTGAATGGACTACCGTTTTATAAACACAGTTAGATGGTCTGTTTGGTTTAAATGGTGAAATTTCCCAACTGTTATCATTGCACACTGGGCAAAATTGCCTAAAAAGTGGCATAAAGTCTAATATTGCACATATCGAGCTGAAACTTGGTATATTTTATAAATATACCACTCTAAATATAAAAACAAAGTTTTAAGTCATTTGACCACGACTCCAAAAATAGCCTATATAGGGCAACAATGCGTATACGTGATTACTATTGAACTATATGTAAAAAAGCTGAGCTGCAAATGCAAAGTACCGCAAGAGCCGCAAACGGGGTTATTACTAACTTTTAGTACACACTTTCTACTTTATTTTGATATATAGTATATAACGCACAAACACGCAGAAGGTAAAGTTTTACTCCACACAAGATGAACACTTTGGATGGGTTTTCTATCATTATGGAGAATACAAAACAGTAAACATATATAACATAAAAGAAAAATGAACACAAAATGTTTTTTTTTTTATTCTACATACCCAGGCCTTCAAAATCTATTTTTCACAATATTTTATTTTTGCGATTTGTACATTTGCCAAGCAGTCAAACTGAATAAAAATTTCCCACCAATTTTGACGCCAAAATCAGCTGACTAATCAGCTGACTTTAAAACTTCATTATAATGAAAGTATTGCATTTTTAGCAAAAACATTGTTTGATTCTTCATATATAGGGTTTCTACTTTGAATATAATAAAACAGAATTAATTATTGGTTCCATAAAATTTTTGACTTTATGCCACTTATTTGGCAATTTTGCATTATCCCAAGGCCAGTTACCTTCACAGATGCGTTTGTTTTGTTGCCATTTTTTGCATTTGTTGAGTGTAGGTTCAGCCATTAGGTGATACGAATCGATTTCGAAATTCTACACTAAGTATTCTGATCTTTGATGTACTATTATCTTTTGGGCGTTATTGAGGACTGGTATCGGAACAACTTTATATAGGTGCAATGGATATCTGCTAAAAAGCGGGATCTTCGCACTGACTATTATCTTGTTGTCTATAAAAGTTGCCTTTGTTGTTAGTAGCTGATAGATATCTTTTAATTATGTACCAGTCCTTTTCCCTGGTAGGACTAAATTCTCGGACAAGCTTCCTTTTATTTTGGTTTTCTCTTCCCCTAATTGGTTAGGTTTCAAAATAGCTGGACTTAATTGAAAATGGGAAATCAGGCTATAATGGTTTTGTTAAAAGTATGTAACAGGCAGAAGGAAGCGTGGCAGACCCCACAAAGTATATATATTCTTGATCAGGGTGACGAGAAAAGTTGATCTAGCCCTGTCCGTCTGTCTGTCCGTCCGTCCGTCAGTCCGTCTGTCCGTCCGTCCGTATGAACGTCGAGATTTCGGAAACTACAAAAGCTAGAGAGCTGAAATTTCACATGAACACTCGTATGTTAGTTACGCAGTACGAGATTTTGTTTTTTCGATAAGTCATCCCATTTCCAAATTATCGATAAAAAATTCGAAAATTCGTTTACAATATTTTAGGTTTTTTGAGCATAACTTCTACACTGTTTTAGCTAGAGATTAATTTTGTTTATTTAGATAGATATTATGGATACGCAGATTATGTAATTTACAGATTTTGGATGCCACGCCCCCTTCGCCCTCAATTTGAAAAAAACGCATTTCAAATACTAGAGACTTGCAATTTGGCAAATGGGTACATTTAGATGCTCTAAATATATTCCGAAAGTTTCATGAAGATCGTCCTTCTAGAAATGGAGTTATAAGCGTCCAAATTTCAGCCCAGCCCACCCCCAAGCCACGACAGCAACTGCGCAGTTAGCAGAGCGCGCGCTCATAAGTGTGTAAATAAGAAGAGTATCACTTTTTGGCAGGGTTCAGGGGATCTCGTAGTCGAGCCTTCTCGACTAGAGCCTTCTTACTAGTTTTTTAGTATGAATTGTTTGTTATTTTCATTAAATTCTGCTATTCGTCTTTTTGTATTGTTGAGGATAATGATACATTGGTCTTCGAAACTATATAATTTTGTACACATTACTCTCATTTTCCCTTCGAATTCACTTCCTTTCTTTAGCATTTCAAAATATGACTCTAGATTGTAGAAGATAACCAGATCCCAAGATGAGGTTACTATTTCTACTTCACCCATTGGGTCTAAGTAAATTGCCGGATTATTTCCTAGTTTCGAAATCGTTATCTTGTCGTTTTTAATTATTTTTGCACTTGACATTTGGCAGAGTAATGCTAACATTAGCATAGCCATCAGTACGCTTAGTCTTGATTCTCCCCGCCCCTAGTGGTTTGTTTCGTGCTTCTTTGGTCTGAGTCTTCATTTTTTTATTTTCCCAGTGGGCATATTTAGCTGATAGTACACGACCTATCTAACCCTTCTTGTGATTTAATTTTTACGACTATAACTTTATTATCTTGGCCTTTGTGAACTTCTTCTATTATTCCTAGCGGCCATCTAGCTGGATGACAATTTTCATCCTTTATTAATACTATTTGCCCTTCTTCTAAATTTGGCATCTCTTGTTTCCATTTATTTCTTTGTTGGAGTGTGTGTAAATAGTCATTTTTCCATTTATTCCAAATATTTTCTCATTTTTATACCCTGAGCCCATTGAAAATGGGAAATCGGGGTATAATGGTTTCGTTAAATGTATGTAACAGGCAGAAGGAGGCGTGGCAGACCCCATAAAGTATATATATTCTTGATCAGCATAAAAAAATAAGTTGATCTAGCCCTGTCCGTCTGTCCGTCCGTCCGTCCGTATGTATGAACGCGTCGATTTCCGAAGATACAAAAGCTAGAGAGTTCATTCTTTTTGTGTTAGGTTCGTATATTGCACGCGCAGTACGAGTTTGTTTCAGAAATTCGATAACTTGTATATTTGCAAAGTTATCGATAAACGAACTTATCGGGATCCTGTTATAAAATTCTAGCTAATTCATCTTTAGAGTTAGAGTCTCCAAGTCTTTTGCATATATATAGATACTAATTTATTACAATTTCGGTTTTTGTCAGATTTTGGATTCCGGTCCCCACTTCGCCCCACCACCCCCAAATGTGAAAAAATTCATTTCAAATACTAGAGACATGCTGTTTGGTTTAGCATATAGATATGAATATCATAATCATAATCTGAAGAAATCAATACGATTGTCCATCTAGAAACAGAATTATTAATCATCAAAGTTTTCTCATCAAAACCCATGCGACGCAGCAACAAAGCAGCGAGACAGCAAGACGCTTGCAATGCTTACACACATGCATACACACATACATGCCTACAAGCGTAGATCAGCGTCTATGCGTTCAGAAACGAATCGAATAATTCTTGGAATAAAATTCGTTCGAAGAAGGGCTCAGGGGATTTCGTAGTCGAGCAGTCTCGACTACAGCTCTCTTACTTGTTTTAACTAATTTCCATCTATTAAGATTTCCTATTTTTTCTTCTCCCATTGATTCTATATCTCCTACTGTGGGTCTACCTATTAAGAAGTGTCCTGGAGTTAATATTTCGATATTATCTATGTCATTTCCAGTTGTATATAGAGGTCTTGAGTTTAAGACTGCTTCAATTTAACATAGCAGGGTTGTCATTTCTTCAAAAGTTAAATTGTTATCTCCTATAATTCTTTTTAAATTATACTTTACTGATTTTACTCCTGCCTCCCAAATTCCTCCAAAGTGAGGGCTTGCTGCTGGAATAAAATGACACTTTATTTGCTTATTTCTAATGTACAGCAAATTTTTGTATTTTCTTGAATAGATTTCTTAAATTCTTTTTCTCATTTTCTAGCCGCTCCGACAAAATTTGTACCGTTATCTGAATATATATTTTGGCATTTGCCTCTTCTTTACATAAAATTTCTCATTGCAGCTAAAAATGCGTCTGATGTTGTCACTAACTGCTTCTAAATGGATAGCTTTTGTTGACAAGCACACAAATAGTGCTATGTACCCTTTATACATTTTTTGTCCACGATTCTTAGAACATTTCATATAATAGGGCCCCGCATAGTCTATTCCTGTATTTAGAAATGGGTATGACATTGTAATTCTATTTTTTGGAAGATTTGACATTATTCGTTGCGTAGGTGTATGATGATATCTTGTGCATGTAACACAATTACGAAAATACTTCTTTAGGCAATTTCTAATTGCATTTTTTTTACCAATAGCCTTCCTATTTCTGTTCTAAACTGAAGTGCTTGTTGCATCCTAATGATTATTGTCCTTGCGTTTTTGAACTCCTCCACTGTTATATACTGTGGTGGTTTTTGTGTCGTCTCTTTTGTTATGATTTTAATAAATCTGACAACAAAGGCTACTACTCTTTGTAATTTTTGAATGCAAGAGTATCGTTTTATTAATTCACTTATGATGTTATTTTCTCTGTTTTCTAGCATAATGTTAATCATTATTTTCTCTTCCTCTACATCTTTTTTTTCTTTTGCCAATTGTTTTTTGTTTCGCTTAACCACTTTGGCCCTTTCCACCAAATTTCGCTTTCTACTAATTTATATGTATTTATTCCTCTAGACGCTAGATCTGCTGGATTATCTTCTGATTTAACGTGATTCCACTTAATTTCTGACATCTTCCTAATTTCATCCGTTCTTTTTCTGATGAATTTATTTTTATTCAATCCATTCTCAATCCAAGCCAACGTGATGGTAGAATCACTCCATGCATAGATTTTCACGTCGATTTTAATTGACTGATTTATGAAATGAGTTTTGTTAACTACCTACTTTAGCATATACTAGTGCTGCGTATGCTTTTTCGGAAGCATCAGCAAATCCATGAAGCTGTACTTCAACGTCTTTCTGGGATCTTATCATTTTTTGTGCTAGTGTCGATAAGACCGCTCTTTTTGTTATTATTTTCATACTGCTGTTGGTGAAATTAAATTTAAATTCATCTTTGATGGGTTCCCACTGAAGCCCTAATGTCTTTATCGACTCATTTTCTTCAATGCTTAATACTTTATTTTCCTCACTTTTGTCAATTTTTTCAATTATTTCTGACTTGTTTGAAATCCACTTTCATAGATTAAAACCTGCTTTTGCTAGTTTTTTGGAAACCTCTTCTACTATTTTTTTTTTTTTACAGTTTTCTATGGATTCTGCACCTGTCATTAGATCGTCCATATAAAAATCTGTTTTAATTATTCCTTTAATTGCTGCGTTATTACAATTGTTGGCTATATCTAAAAGAACTCTTGTCGCTAAGAAAGGAGCTGATGCAGTACCAGTTGTAAATTTAAAGTTTTTTAATTTTTCATTTGGAGAATCTCCCCAAACAATATATTGAAATTTTTGGTTATCTTCTGCAGTTTTGACTTGCCTATACATTTTCTCAATGTCTACTGACACTACATATTCCCAGCGTTGCCATTTTAATATAATGTCAAAAATATCTTTTTGAACCCTTAGTCCAGTCCACATAATATCGTTTAGACTTTTCTTTTTTGTTGTTTTTGCAGATGCAGATGACTACTGTCCCTTAACACTGCTTGATGTGGCAAATAATATTTTCCTTCTTTATTTGTAGGAATCATATGTCCTAAATTTAGATATTCATTCATGAAATTCGTATAATCTGCTTTTAATTTTTCATTATTTTGTAGTTTTCTTGAGCGATGCATCGATATTTTGTAAAACATCAATGGTTTAATTTCATAATAACATTACATTGCCATTTTGTGATCAGTGAACAGCAAACTTAGAAATTTTAGTGATCCTTCGGCATGTGCCAACGCAGTTATGAAAATTAAATCCTTATTTGAACCAATGAAGTCATACCACAAACTACCGTGAACTCCATATCTTTTTGGGACCACCATTATGAGCTTGCTCAACGTCATAATCCGAACGTGGACATGGATTTAGAAATAAGTGCCTATCTTCGAATGCAGCTGACCGCATTCGAAAGCGACCCTTTATGTGTTTGGGATTTGTATGATAATAACGCAATGAAAGCAGTTTAAATAAAAACATTAAATATTCGTTTTATTGTCAAACGGAAATGTTTTAAAACATCGGTCATACATCGATGCATCGAATTTTCAATCCGATGTATCAACCCAACATCGATGTTCGATTTTGAACACATAGACGGACATCGACATCGATGTTTTCATTCTAATTTACATCACTAGTTGATACTTTTGGATGAGTCAATATCTAAATTTGGGAATTCTAATATTCGGTCAAATTGTTCCGAAAAAATTTTTATTTTATTTTCGTATCTTTTGGTTAATAACTCCCAAGCTACGGTATAGCTATCTGCGGACCCTGTTAATAGGTGAGCAACCATGCTCTTTGCTTCTCCTCGTAATGAGGTTTTTAAATAGTTAAATTTTATGGCAGAAGTTAGGTCCTGTCTTTGATCGATAAGGTCGTTAAATAGTTGAGCGAATGAGTCCCAATCTTTAGCATCACCAAAGAATATTGGGACTTGCATTCTCGGTAGTCCAGGGAGATTATCTCCCTTTTCTTGGATAGTGGGTTGAATTGGGGAAGTTTTCTTTGCGTCTAATGCGCTGATGGTGTTTTGAATATCGAACTCTAGTTCGATTACCCCTTCTTCAAAAGTGTTGTTTGATTCATATTTGGGTTGTAGCTCCTGAATATGTTTCGAAATTCTATTCCATAAGAATAAAATCTTATTTTTTTTTGAATTTCAAAAACCTCTACATTTGATTTTGCAATATCCTCATTCGTTTCAATTAAGTATTTCATTATTTGATCGACTTTGTTTTCAAATCCTGCCTCTTCATGAACTGTAACTGTTCCTATCTGCCCAATCTCTTCTTTTATCTGTTTTCCGCTACTCAAAATTTCTGATCTTATCTCTCTTATGGTTTTATTATTAAAATATGGGTGGTCTATTACCCCCACTTTTAACAATATTGTATTATTGTTCGCTAGGTGGCCTTATCTCCTCTGATGAGTCTAGTTTCATCAATCTGGACACTAAGTCCGATTGTTTTTTTAAGAGTACTATAATTTTCTCTGACAGCATCTTGTCTTCTTAACTTATTTGTAAAAACAAAATAAATAAAATTACGACTTATCTTAATCTTCTTGCTCCAGTCTTCTCATTTCAAATACTAGACGCATGCAGTTTGGTTTAGTATATAGATATGAATATCATAATCATAATCTGAAGATATCAATACGATTGTCCATCTAGAAACAGAATTATTAATCATCAAAGTTTTCTCATCAAAACCCATGCGACGCAGCAGCAAAGCAGCGAGACAGCAAGACGCTTGCAATGCTTACACACATGCATGCACACATACATGCCTACAAGCGTAGATCAGCGTCTATGTGTGCGCGTGGTTTTGCATGTACAGTTTCTTATGCGAGCAGAATCGAATAATTCTTGGAATATTATTTGTTCGAAGAAGGGCTCAGGTGATTTCGTAGTCGTGCAGACTTAATCGCACTACTAATATGATTTATTTTTGATTTGTGCACTTTGTATACTTTGTTCCCAAAGGGGAAACAGTATATTGGGTTTGTGCAATGTCCGTCTTGCTGTCCGTCCGTCTGTCCGTATGAACGCAATATTTTTCGGCGCTATTAGAGCTAGACTTGAAATTTTAAACATATACTCATATATGCTCCCGAATTATAAAGTGTTAAAATTTTCCACTAGGGGCGTGGCAAATCGGAAAACTCTTCCGCCCATAGTCATGTTATCATACTAGATGATGAGCTAGAGAGTTGCAATTTGGAATGTATACTCGGGGTGACAACCCAAGTTCAAAAAGCTATGGCGGATATATCTACGCCCATTGTGGGCGTGGCAAATCGGGAAAAACGTATCTTCCTCACCGTTAATGCTAGAACGCTGAAATTTTGCATGTGAGTTAATGTTATGATTCTAAAAAGATCGATCAAAAAGTAATATGTCTACGCCCATTGGGGGCGTGGCAAATCGGACCTAAATATATAGTGATTTTTCAAATTGTGCTATATTTTGAACACTTTTGACACTAGACACAAGAAATTTTGCATGTATACTCGGGTTGACAACCCAAGACCAATAAGCTATGGTAGATATATGTACGCCCACAGGGGGCGTGGCAAACCGCAAAAGTTTATATCTCCTACAGTTTTAGAGCTAGAAGCTTGAAATTTTCAGCCTCTTTGGAGGCGTGGCATATCGAAAAATACCCTGTAATTTTCGCATTTTTGGAATGTAAGCCACCAAATTTTGCAGTCATGTTAGCCTCGGCCGTTTCTAAGTACTGGCAAAAAATTATGCGTCTACGCTCACTGGGAGCGTGGCAAATCGGCAAAGAAGTTTGTTGTGGCCAACTGCATAATTCATGCATATAATAGCTTAGTAGCAATTGCTAAGATGGCAAAAAGCATTTTAACATAAATATAATAATATTAATGAATTTAAAAAATAAAATTTATAAATTTTCGATTAATAAATAAAAAGTTTCCAGTGGGATTCGAACCCACGCACCTAAGTATAAGCGCTTACCACCAGCGCCACTGCCCTGACATAAGGTGTGTTAACTAAAACCAAATAAGGCATTGCTAGAGCGTCTCTGACAAAACTAAAGTAAATGTTAGAGAGTTAAAATAAAAACACTCCATATTTGCCGAATTCAAAAATTGAACTGTTTATTTCTGAAAATCATAGTGCTTAATACCTTAAAAATACTTCCAGGCACTGGAAGGCTACAATTAATTCCATGCACACAAGTGAACAGATGTTTGTCAAGTGTCCCTTTTCGATCGCTATGGCGTTCTCACGTCTCACGTTACATTTTTATTACTCGCTACGTTTGTCGCTGCAGCTAAGGGATGACATGTTTATTACTGGGCTTCATATAACGCGCAGGTTATCGACTATTGCCCATTTTTTATTTAATATATTAATTTATGAGGCATGTTCATGCTTGAACACAGGGTAATTTTCGACGCCCCCAAAGAGGCTGAAAAATTATTTTGTATTAACTGAACCATCCAATTTCAAGCTTCTAGCTCTAAAATTGTAGGAGATATAAACTTTTGCGGTTTGCCACGTCCCCTGTGGGCGTAGATATATCTACCATAGCTTATTGATCGTGGGTTGTCAACCCGAGTTTACATGCAAAATTTCAAGTCTCAAGTGTCAATAGTGTTAAAAATATAGCACAATATATTCAGGTCCGATTTGCCACGCCTTCAATGTGCGTAGACATATAACTTTTTGATCGATCTTCTTAGAATCAGAACATTAACTAACACGCCCCTAATGGGCGGATCGGGAAAATGTTAACACTTTATAATTCGGGAGCATATAGGACGGACAGCAAGACGGACATTGCACAAACCCAATATACCCTTTTTCTCCTTAGGGAACAGAGTATAAAAATGTAACGTGAGACATGCCAACGGCTCAGCAATCGAAAAGGGATACTTGAACAAGTAAGAAAGCTGTAGTCGAGACTGCTCGACTACGAAATCCCCTGAGCCCTTCTTCGAACGAATATTACATATTCCAAGAATGCTTCGTTTCGATTCTCCACGCGTAAGAAACTAATAACAAGAGCACACACACACGCTGATCTATGCCCGTACGCCTGTATGTGTGTAAGCATTGCAGGCGGCTTGCTGTCTCGCTGCCTCTCTTGTTGGGCCGCGTGGGGTTTGCTGCCATAACTTCTTTGATTTTTAATTCTGTTTCTAGACGGACAATCGTATTCAACTTTTCTGATTATGATCATGACATTAATTTTTACATATATGCCAAACCAAACTGTATATCTTTAGTATTTGAAATGCATTTTTTACACATTTGGGAGTGTGGGGGAATCGGGGACCGGAATCCAAAATCTGACAAATCCGAAATTGTAATAAACTAGTAACTATATACATATATGCAGAAGACTTGGAGACTCTAACTGTTCAAGCATGAACATGCCTCATAAATAAACACATAAAAAATAGGCAATACGTGTTATCTGAAGCCAAGTAATAAACATGTCATCTCTTAGCTGCAGCGACCAACGCAGCAAGTAATAAAAATGTAACGTGAGACGTGAGAACGGCTTAGCTATCGAAAATGGACATTTGACAAACATCTGTTCACTTGTGTGCATGGAATTAATTGTAGCCTTCCAGTGCCTGGAAGTATTTTTAAGGTATATAAGCACTAGGATTTTAAGGAATAAACAGTTCAATTTTTGAATTCGGTAAATGTGGAGTGTTTTCATTTCGACTCCCTAACACTAACTCTAAAGATGAATTAAATATAATTTTATAACTGGTAAACTGGTAAAGAATGAACTCTCTAGCTTTTGTATCTTCGGAAATCGACGCGTTCATACATACGGACGGACAGACGGACATGGCTATATCAACTTTTCTCGTCACCCTGATCAAGAATATATATACTTTATGGGGTCTGCCACGCCCCCATCCCATTTTCAATGGGCTCAGGGTATAAAAACATCTGTGCACTTGTGTGCACATAATTGTACCCTTCCAGTGCCTAGAAGTATTTTTAAAGTATATAAGCACTAGGGTTTGAATTAAAATTACTATAAACAGTTCTATTTTTAAATTCGGCAAATGTGGAGTTGTTTTCGTTTAACTCTCTAACACTTGTGAATTGTAAAATACAAAACAATAAGAAACGAGCAGCAGAATATTTTTGTTCAACATTATTTAATAATAACAAATCTCTAATGGGGCACACCGACTCGGAGATCCTGAGAACCTCAATAGGTCTTTGCTTATGCTTTGCTTTGCTTATTTTTATATTGTATTGCTTCTAGTTTAAATATTTTCAAACTGGTTTGCTTTCACATGCACCAAGGCGAGACGCATATTGCACAGAAACAATATACTAATTTCATTACGGGAATGGGTATAAAAAAAACAATGAGAATATTATTAATATAATATTTTTATTAAGATGTATTTGTAATTGTAATAATCCCAACTTACCAGCCGAGCGAGCTAATGCTTGCCAGAGTTGAGTTGTTGCAGCATCTGTTGCATGATCCGAATTTACACTCTCCGGAGTCTTTCTGTCATATGTAGTAGTTGAAATATCCATTTCTAATTTATTGGAATCCGAACTTTCCTCAGACACCGATAGACAAGGCGCACTGATTTCGGGCTGTAGATTTTTTGTATGCAATTGGTAGTTAGAGGATCCAACTTCAGTAAGAGTAGTATTATACTTCTTAAAGCCGTCGTCGATCTTTAACGGACTTTCGTCAGCACCCAGTAAGTGAGGATGGGAAAAGTTACTTGTTGTCGGGGCTAAATTAAGTTTACTGCTATTTTCACTTTTCAATTTTTTAACAGATAAGTCTATTTCAACACCATCTTGTAAATCATTATTAATAGATGGACGTTTCGATTTTATCACAGAACTTTTAATACTTGTATCTACAACTGCAGAAAGACAAGGGGATTGGGGATTCGAGCATGGAGGTGATATGACAATTTTTTTACTTATAGTCATAAGCACTGCCGCAGTTTCTAATTGCTGCTGCAAATTCTTATATTGTTCAACATCTGAATCCTTTTTATGTAATTCCGCATTTGTATCTACTTCAAAACAGTCATCCACTTCTTTGGGATTCTGTATCACATCTTGAACTAGTGACTCAGATTCGCTAATGTCAACAGACTGTTGACGATTTTCGAACATGTTTGAATATAACATATGTCGACTGTCTCTAATTTTATTTTCATTTAGGTAACCCTTTTCCTTACTAGACTTCAAACCATCGTCATGAATGGCTTGCCGTTGGCTGTATCTAGTTTTTGATGATTTGCTCAACTCAGTCAGTGCCTTCGCAGCTATTGCTTCAGATGAAGACTTCAAAATTGCATCCAATTTTAATTCCAAACTGTTTGAGTTCTAGAAAAAAAAATATTAGTTAGTTAGTTTTATATATTTATTTTTATTTTATTTATAATATTATTTTATTTAAAATAACAATAGTGTCACCAACCCGATGGAGATGCTTTATTTGTCAGACCGGCCAGCTATGCCCCAATTCATAGCCAAAACAAATGGTCAGTTATACTATTGAAACTAAGAAAAATAGAATGTGTTAATTGAAAACTTAAAAATTAAAATTATAGGTTCCTATGTATAATATTAACCTAACAATTTATAATAATTCTTAAATAAAAATTAGTTAGAAAAAGTAAAATTAATAAAAAATTAGAGATGAAGAAAGAAAATAAAAGTTAGGAAAAGAAAATATAAAAGCAATTATTATCAGCAGCATCCATACTCAACTCTGGGCATTTCGAGTAATTTCAGTAATATGAGCGAAAGCAACAATTTTATTAGCGGAGGAGAGAGCTCTGAGGAAAATAAGTGATCATATTTATTATAATTAACACATAAGACATGATTAATGTAATCATGTAATGAATACATTAATGCATAATGTAATGCGATAATTCCTGGTAATTCGGGAAGGAACAGAAAAATGGAGCCGCATTAACAAACTGGACGTTAATATTACCTGGGAATTGATATTACCAATGATTAAGTAGATAAGTAGAAATGTAATACCTAAAATTGTCCTACGATTGACTAATGATGGCAGGTCAATAAGTAGAAGCCTAGTATAATAGGAAGGTAAACGTAAATTGCTGTCCCAATTTAGATCCCCTAAAGCAAAGAGTAGAAACTGTTTCTGGACCGATTCAATGCCATCCTGATACAGTTTATATTGCGGAGACCCTATAACTGAACAATATTCTAAGATAGGGCGCACAAGTGAAATAAATAACTGCGTAGTAATCGATGGATCTCTAAAATCCTTAGACTATCGTTTAATAAAGCCAAGCATACATTTGGCTTCGTTTGTGATGGCAGAAATATGCAGAATGAAATTAAGTTTAGTGTCAAAGAGAACGCCAAGATCTTTGATGGTAAAAATTCGTGTTAAGGAAATATTATTAATATTATAGTCAACAATGTGTGGAATAGTTCGACAGAAGGTCATAGTCATATACTTAGAATAATTTAAGTGCAATTGATTAACCTCAACAACCAACATTGAATTGCATTAAGGTCATCTTGAAGGTGTGCCTGCTCAATTGGACTAGAATATGAAAGGCAAAGTTTAACATCATCTGCATACATAAATATAGAAATACAACTTGGGAGATCATTTATAAAAAGAGAAAAGAGTAATGGTCCTATTTGACTACCCTGAGGAACACCCGACGTAACAAAGATTTGTTTAGAAATTGATGATCTCAGCAAAACTCTCTGAGTTCTAAAAGTTTAAGGGAAAATCCTAACCGATCCAGCTTTAAAATTAACAAATGATGATGAACTGAGTCAAATGCTTTACTGAATTCAGTATAAATAACATCAGTTTGCATTCCATTCGAAAAACTGTCATTGACTAGGGAAGAGAATTCTAATAAATTCGTAGTGGTAGATCAATTTTGAAAAAACCCATGGTACGTTGGATGAATAATCGATTTACAAAAGTGTTGTAAGGATGATGTTATTTTTTTTATACCTCAGGGTATAATGGTTTTGTTAAATGTATGTAACAGGCAGAAGGAGGCGTGGCAGACCCCATAAAGTATATATATTCTTGATCAGAGTGACGAGAAAAGTTGATATAGCCATGAACGTCTGTCCGTCTGTCCGTATGTTTGAACGCGTCGATTTCCGAAGATACAAAAACTAGAGGTCCGTATATTGCACGCGCAGTATAAAATTCTAGCTAATTCATCTTTAGAGTTAGAGTCTCCAAGTCTTCTGCATATATTTATATATTTCGGTTTTTGTCAGATTCCGGTCGCCCATTCGCCCCACCACCCACAAATGTGAAAAAATGCATTTCAAATACTAGAGACATACAGTTTGGTTTAGTATATAGATATGAATATCATAGTCATAATCTGAAGATATCAATACGATTGTCCATCTAGAAACAGAATTATTATTCATCAAAGTTTTCTCATCAAAATCCATGCGACGCAGCAGCAAAGCAGCGAGACAGCAAGACGTTTGCAATGCTTACACACATGCATACACACGTACATGCCTACAAGCGTAGATCAGCGTCTATGTTTGCGCGTGGTTTTGCATGTACAGTTTCGTATGAGTGCAGAAACGAATCGAATAATTCTTGGAATATTATTCGTTCGAAGGAAGGGCTCAGGGGAGCAGTTTCGACTACAGCTTTCTTACTTGTTTCAAATAACTTCGGAATAGCAGATAATTTCGCAATACCTCTATAATTGGAAATTTCAGATCAAATGCTTTACTTCCGCCTTTTTTATGAAGCGGAATGGTAGAAGACCTTCCAACTTGAAGTAAAAACCGAGGTCTCCAAAGACAAATTAAACAATTTTAGTAATGGTGACAAAAGAGCAGCACTACACTCTTTAATCACACAGCTTGGAATGTTATCAGCACCAGGAGAGAACGATGATTTCAGTGTCTTAATGGCTGCAACCAAGCAATCAAGCAATAACTAAATAAGATTCGGGAGGAATCAACGGAAGAATAAGTTGATTGGAAAAAAATGTTGAAAAAAGATCAGAAGAGTCTTGATCTTCACATGATTTTTCCAAATCAAAGAAAAATGAGGTTGCAAACCAGTAGTTTTGCGCTTAAAATTTACAAAATTGTAAAATTGTTTCGGATCACGAGAAAACTGGCGTTTGGCGTATAAGATAATTCTCATAACAGCGAGAATTTCAAAAATTAAAGCTAAACTTGGCTATAGAATATTTAGGACAATCAACAGCCAAATCAGACTTTTTAAAATTTTTTAAATATTTTGATTTAATATTTCTTAAATCTAGAATAAAATCTAGAGTTGAGTAAAAAAGGGATGTTGCGAAATCAACATCGACCGACTCATATAAACTTGCCCAGTCAACTGAACAAATCAGTTCGTTTAGCAAGACGAAATTGCATTTGCGATAGCAACGTCTACGATTTAACGGTACTTGTGATACAGGTGAGGGATTCCTAACAGATAAAGAAACTTCTAAAGTGGAATGATAAATATCCTCTGGTAAACAAAAAGGGTTTGATGTCGATACATTTATGATGGAATCATCCTTTATGAATACAAGATCAAGCGACCGATTCAAATCATTATGTGTTCACAAATCAAAGATCAAGCGAGCGATTCTGATGATTAGAAATAGAGTTCATCCGAAACAAGGACAGGTTAAACAATTCATAAAAAAAAAAAAATAGTGATCAAGTGTCGGAATGAGGAAGTTTACATTACAAGGTAAAGACCATGAAGTATTGGGAATATTAAAATCACCCAATAGAAGAAACAAGTCATTATCATTGGTATGTCCATAAATTCCTTTAATAAGTTATGTAACTTGTAAATCAGAAGAAGGAACATGTAATAAATAATGAACACAATGGGAGAGTTATTTTAAAGGCAGAAAAACAATTCCGAGGATATTGGATTTAACAGCGATTAAAACTCCACCTCCTCTACGATTTAAGCGATCAAGTCTATAAATAGTGAAATTACTTTGACAGAAATATATGTGGTGGCCAAAATTTGGGATCACATATAGTTGTGAAATATTTAACGGGTACAGTTAACTTAAACGAAGAAATTTCAAGAGTCGAGAAATTAAACTTCGATATAGAAACAGAAACATTCACAGAGATCTTAGTGCAAATGTATGAAAATACTGCTTCACATGTTGTATCTGCCGAAAGCCTAAATAAAAAAAAAAAGTTGCTTTCGAGGAGCTACAACACATAAAGTGGGGACAATAATACTAGAATTGGTTAACGTATTACCATTCTCTGTATGAACCATACTTGAAGGAGAATCCAATTTTAAACAGGGACAAGAGATTCGGTAACACCATCAACTGTTAATGCAGTAGCCACAGGACAAGGCGAGGGAACACAAATCGAGCGAGGGGATGAAGACAGTAAGAAACACAAGGTGAGGGAGGAGCAAGCGAGTTGGGAGACGATGTTAGTATAGGAGGAGGTACTAACAAAGAAGGATTCTCAGCCTGAGATTGAGGGTCATCAAACTTATAATTGTTTAATAAATCTTCAGCAGCTACCAGGTCACTGGATAGCTGCTTAGAAATTTTATTTAATTTAAAAATTGAACCCTCACTGCATTATACATCTTGGAAAAATTAATTTGTTTTTCCAAGCATGTCGGACAAAACCAACATAAGCCACCACTACCAATTTAAGCAGTGGACATATTCTTATCGTAGTCTCGCCCACTAAGTCCAGCACATTTAGTGTGCATAAGATTTTCGCATAGCCAACAATTAATAAATTGAGCCTGTGCAGAGTCAACTGCTTGTCTAAAAGTGTATGCTTTTTTGCAGCAGCTCATATTCGCAATTGGGATTCAAAGAAATTAAGTGGAATGAGACAAATAAACAAAAACTAATAATGTTGCGAGAGCTAGTCACAACAACAATCAATGGCTAAAGCGCAAAAACAAAAATAAACCGTAAGATAGAGAAACAGTTTACATTTTAGAGCAAAACTTACCCAAGAAAGTGAGAGCAATTATGCATACACTTACACTGACAAGTGTAAAAACAAGAAGAGACGAGGAGCGCGAAAAACAACAAGAGACGCTGAAGCATAAATGAAATTACTTCACTGCACCAAACTGCAAATCAGTAACAAAACGAAACACAGTGAATCATGGATCAAAACTATACAAAGATCAGAAACAAAGATCTTTGCTATATAAAACAGACCGCAACTGTGTGAAATTTAAATAAAATAGATAATCGAAATAACAAAAATAAAAAAATTATCACCGAGCGCAAAAAAACACTTCTAACTCATTCAACTGAGAACTCTCTATGATACACAATACATACAAAGTATTGTTTTAGTAGTAATTTCAAAGACGGCAGAAATTATTTTACATGAAAAATATTTTAAAATAACATGTGTAGTTAAAGAAAAAAAGAGAATGAAAAATCCTTCGCCGGGATTTCAACCCACGCCACGCATAGTTTAAATAAATAGTTAAGTATTTATAAACTTGATCGTTTGATGAGTAAAGGTCCGTGATGGTCCTCATCTTGCAATGCAAATTACTTTATTCCGCCTGTTCAAGCATGAACATGGCACATAAATAAATATATTAAAAATAGGCAATAGTCGATAACCTGCGCGTTATCTGAAGCCAAGTAATAAACATGTCATCCCTTAGCTGCAGCGACCAACGCAGAAAGTAATAAAAATGTAACGTGAGACGTGAGAACGGGTTAGCGATCGAAAAGGGACACTTGACAAACATCTGTGCACTTGTGTGCATGGAATTAATTGTAGCCTTCCAGTGCCTGGAAGTATTTTAAAGGTATATAAGCACTAGGATTTTAAGGAATAAAGATTTCAATTTTGGAATCCAAATGGACCAGAGTTCAATCTGAATTCAAAGAGTTCAGGGTTCCATTTTTGGGCTCACAAAAAAAAATACAACTCGAAGGATAACATTTTGGTCCTTCGAGCCTTCTCTGTTGTTTTCCCCCACCAGTGGTAAGAGACACAGAGAAGGAACCAGCGTCTTAATGCTGTGAGTTTTTATAAAAACCTCAGCTTAAGATAAAACATTTAATATATTTCTGTTCTCCCCCACCAGAAGTAAGAGGCAGATAATATATAAATGTATTGCTTAAATTCAAACAAGAGAATTTGTAGTGCTGGTTAAGTCCGTATCCCGAAAATAAAAAGGGAACGGACAACTTTAAGTCCAAAAATGACAACAAAAAGTGCTAAACTTTAAAAAAGAAAAGTTGTAGTGCTAATAAATCCGTATTCCCTAAAAAGAAGAACGGAAAAACAAATTCCATAAATGAATTTGTAAAAGCTGGTAGATCCGCATCTCCAAAGAAGGGGAGCGGACGATCAATTCCTGAAGAGAATTGTATCGCCAGTGGAAACGTATCCCCAAATAAGGGAACGAACAAAAATTGATCAAATTCACAAAAGAGAATTTGTAGCAATAGAGGGCCGCATCCCCAAACCAACAGGTTGAAGGATGGCAAAGATGACAGGAGCCTTCGGGAAGACGACGACTCTCATCAACTACGCAGAAGCCGCTTCAGAGATGACTGGACCATCATCAGGAGAGCGCGCACAAATTCTGGGCCCCCCTGGCAGTATGTTCAAGCGTAAACATGTGGCACAAATCAAAGCAGATTTGTGTTATTGTGCCGATAAATCCGTATTCCCAAAAAGTGGATCGGAACATATAATTAAAAATTAAATACTAAAAATTTAAAAATTTACAAGTTAAATTAAACATTAATGGATAACTTGCGCGTTACCAAACAATAAATAATTAAAATCTCCCACTCACAAATTTTACGCCCCTGGCATTATGTTCAAGCATGAACATGCCTCATAAATAAACACATTAAAAAATAGGCAATAGTCGATAACCTGCGCGTTATCTGAAGCCAAGTAATAAACATGTCATCCCTTAGCTGCAGCGACCAACGCAGCAAGTAATAAAAATGTAACGTGTTTCGTTTCGACTCTCTAACACCGACAATAGATCACTATCTTTTTGACGAATTGTTTAATCTTTCTATGTTTCAGATGAACTATATTTCTAGTCATCGGAATCGCATATCTTGTATTCATTAATCATGATTCCATCATTAATTTCATGAGATCTACTCTCTTCTGCTTACCAGAGGATATTCATCACCCCGCTTTAGAGGTTCTATAATCCGTCCCTGAATTCCCATTTTCAATGGGTTCAGGGTATAATGGTTTTGTGAAAATGTATGTAACAGGCAGAAGGAGACGTCGCAGACCCCATAAAGTATATATATTTTTGATCAGCATGAAAAAATAAGTTGATGTAGCCCTGTCCGCCTGTCCGTCCGTCCGTCTGTCCGTCTGTATGAACGTCGAGATTTCGGAAACTACAAAAGCTACAGAGCTGAAATTTCACATGAGCACTCGTATGTTAGTTACACAGTACGAGTTTATTTTGTTTTTTTCGATCTCAAACTCATCCCATTTCCAATATATTGTTAAAAAAAAATTCATTTAAATTTTTCAGGTTTTTTGGGCATACCTCCAACAGCGTATTAGCTAGAGACTTTTGTTTCTTTGTTTAGATAGATATTATAGATACGCAGATTTTGTAATTTTCAGATTTTGAATGCCACGCCCCATTCGCCTCCAATTTGAAAAAAACGCATTTCCAATACTACAGACTTGGCACATACTTAGATACTCCTAATATACTTTTAAAATTTCATGAAGATCGTCCATCTAGAGTTGGAGTTATAAGCGTCCAAAGTTCAGCCCAACCCACCCACAAGCCACGGCAGCAACTGCGCGGTTAGCAGAGCGCGCGTAAAGTACGTGCGTAAAGAAGAAGAGTATCACTTTTTTTGCAGGGTTTAGGGTATCTCGTAGGTGAGCCGTCTCGACTAGAGCCTTCTTACTTGTTTTATACTATCTTAAACTCTATTCTGGATGTGTGTGTCCCTCTCTTTCGCATATTACCAAGTTCAAATAAAACGCCTTGGTTTACTAAGAATCTTTCCAGTTTAAGAAATATTAAAACTAAATTTTTTTTTAAATAATAAAACGTCTGTCTCACGAGTTGGCTGGTCTAAATATTCCGAACTTCAATCTTTTAAATTCTCGTTGTTATAAGAATTACCCTATACGTTGCAAACGTCAGTTTGCTCGAGATCCTAACCAATTTTACTCATTTGTAAACTTGGTTTGCCGTCCTCATTCGCCCTTGGTGCTGAAAAAATTTGTATTCTGATCTTTTTGCAAATTTATTTCAATCCACTTACTCTTCTGTTGAAGACCGATTGTCCCTACTCAGGTTTCCGCTGCTAAGGTACATTCCTCACCTGCATTGCCGCCTTTAAAGTTGCCTAAGTTCAGCGGTGCGAGGCTGCGAGAGCTTTCAGACAGTTTCAATGTACATATGCGTGCACTCAGTGGTCTGGGCACAACCGAGCTGATAGCCAGTGCCATGATTGCTCAGGTGATGCTACAAAAGCTTGATGTTGCTAAATGGGAAGAGAAATTGGAGGATTCACAGATGGCATCTCATATACCTGCATATGAAGAAGTGGGATGCAGATCACTCCTACTCGGCCCTCAGCTCAATCCACTACTCTCCTGACTCAAGATCTGAACAGCGATGTTGCGCTCCTGGCTACCGCAATGGTTCTGGCTAAGGAGCGATTTGGCGAACTTGTTCCTTGTCGTGCACTCTTAGATTCAGGCTCGCAGGTACATCTCGTTACAGCCAGATTTGCCAATCTGCTGCAACTTAAGAGAACAAAGTCATCTGCGTCTGTATGTGGCTTTGGCGACTTCAATATTGCCACCGATGTAGCACCATTTGCCTCACCTTTCAAGTTCACGCGGTTACAGATTCCGCTACTGATATCCAATTGGACAGTCTCGTTCGTCGTTTCTGGGAGACTGAGAGCTGCAGCGACTCTGTCGTAAATATTAGCAAGGAAGAACCAGATTGCGAAGCGCACTTTGTGGGGCATTACAAACGATTGCCCAGTGGCCAATATTGAGTACGCTTGCCTGTTAAGCTTAATTGCGAGTTTCTATCAGCAAGCGCTGCGGAGGTTTCTTAATTTGGAGAAGAAATTGAGTCGTTTGCCTCATATAAAGTCCAAATGTTCAGCGTTCTTGGATGGGTCACATGTCACGCGTTCCTCGCAGTTTCGAGTCGTCTTTGATCGATCAGCAGCTACATCAACTGGTTATTCGCTGAACGACATTCTAATGTCAGGTCCTGTCATTCAGCCGAAAATGAATGGACCGGTCCTGTCCAGTTGCACTCACCGGTGATATTTGCAAAAAGTATCGTTGCGTGAAGGAGCCGGAGCCAGACAGCTATTTGCAATGCATTCTATGGAAGAATTCACCAGATGATGGCACAAAACCAGCGTCATTCTTGTTTCAATTTCAGAGCACCCAGCAGACTTGGACGTGCTGACGCCTGCGCATTTCCTGAACGGTGGTCCTCCTTCATCTTTCAGCGAGCCTAACCTGACGAGGGTCAATTTTAATCGCTTGGATGCCTGGCAGCGCGTAAGCTATCTCCAGCAGGTATTCTGGACACGTTGGCGAGACGAATACCTCAATTTACTACAACAGCGGTCAAAATGGAGAACTTCTAAGTCTGGTTTTGCGGTTGGCGACGTAGTTCTCGTAAAGGATGAGAATCTTCCGCCGCTTAAGTGACCACTGGACAGAATAATTGAACTCATCTCTCACTCAAGAAGAGCTACAAACAGGATGTGCTTGCCGTCCCTTAAAGATTCTGTTTAAGACTAAGTCTTCAACGGGGGGAGGATGTTGGGCCTAGCAGTCAGTGCTTCATAAGAATTAAGAGCGGCAGTTCGCCGAACGTATTAGCATAGAAGAGAATTTGTAAAGAAATTGCGCTTTCCTTTTTAGCGCTCATTCGTTCTCCCACGCACCGGCTCAGCTTTGATCAGCCGGCTCTATTACATCGAATTAAGTACATAAATTACTCTCGCTTAGTGCAGATATTAGTTCAGATTGTTCTAGTTGACTATTACTTATATACTTACGTATAGTAGCGGACAGCACGACATCTAAAGTCACTTGCTCGCGTCTAGTAAACAACTCTGTGAAACCAACAAACAATAATAAACTCATCTCATAGTGCGAATAAAATTGTGTTTTAAACTCAACAGTCACCATTGCAAAAATTGTTTAATTTGTCTTTGGAAACTTAAGTTCCCTTAAATTTGGAAAGAGTCCTTCATCATTCCTCTATATAAACAAGAAAGAAGGCTGTAGTCGAGACGACTCGACACAAAAAGTGATACTCTTCTAAATAATGTAAACGAATTTTCGAAAAACAAAATAAACTCGTACTGCGTAACTAACATACAAGTATTCATGTGAAATTTCAGCTCTCTAGCTTTTGCAGTTTCCGAAATCTCGACGTTCATACGGACGGACGAAAAGATGGACACCTTGATTAAGAATATATATACTTTATGGGGTCTGCCTCCTTCTGCCTGTTACATACATTTAACAAAACCATTATACCCTGTGTAGTATGTTTAATAACATAATAATAATACCCAACGCAATGTAGAGTATTCTACATATAAATGCGTCATATGATCAGTGCATGATAGTCTATATTACATGTGCACATAGTGACACTTTGTCGCTATGCATAAATATACATACCGAGCATAATAATTGAAATACGATCAGCCACTTATAAGTGACTGACCGGAAGCGCGAGATATGCCGCATGCATAAAGTACATACCTTATGTATATGCCCTATGCATATACATATATGTATATATATAAGCATACTACGTTCTCCTGCTCTGTCGCTGCGCTCAGCGGCAGAATAGAGCTGGGAAATCCATCGAGGGCTCCATCGTTGGTATCGAAAGAACTTGTGAATTGCGATAGATCGATGGAAATTTTTCGATTTCGATATATCGAACTTGTTGTGAGCGTGGTGGCGAGTAAGGTACAATTAGAATAAATTGCAATCTTTTTGTTATTAATTATACTTCGGTAAATGCAGCTCATTGCATTCACTCGCTCTTTTTTGTGAAGTGAGCTAACTCACTCAATTGGCTCATAGGCTCACTTGCTGATAGCTCAAGAGCCGAGCAAGCAACTTGAAACAAGTAAGAACGTTGCAGTTAGGCGCAACTAACATCGAAATACTTCGTTCCCATAGGTGCATCTTATTTATTTAATAAACATTTGATTAACGAAATATTTCGACAATTAGAAAACGTACATGGCAGGCAAGAAACGTTTTTCCTATACATACATATGTACATACATACAGATTTACATATGTACACACTATACGAGTATACACACAATTTTCTATGTATGCATACAAAAGTTTGCAAGCCAGAATATTCTAAGAATTGTGACTGAATTGGGAATTTTCGATCGTTACTTTAGTTTTGTCAGAGACGCTCTAACAATGCCTTATTTGGTTTTAGTTAAAGCGTCACAAATTAGGGAAGTGGCGCTGGTGGTAAGCGCTATGAAAGCTATTCTTAGGTGCGTGGGTTCGAATCCCGCAGAAAACTTTTTTTCAAAATTTATTATTTTTTAATTTTTTTATATTTGTATATTTATTATAAAATGCTTGCTGCCAATTGATTTCAAATTAATTTATAAACATACTCATATGAATTGTGCAATTAAGCAAAAACTAAAACTGCTGTATGCTTTCCACGCTGTGTGGCAAGCAGTTTTTCTATGCATGCATATATGTATGTATGTATGTATACGTGTATACACATCCAAGTGTGTATACATATAGCAAGAATTGCGATTGTATTGTTTTGTTTTGTCACAAGCTGCTGATCAGCTGTGAATTTATTTAGGTTTGGCTAACGATTACATGTTGTTTTCAAAAGACCTAGGTTCGAATCCCGCTGGAAACTTTTTATTTATTAATCGAAAACTTATAAATTTTATTTTTTAAATTCATTAATATTATTATATTTATGTTAAAATGCTTTCTGCCATCTTAGCAATTGCTACTAAACTATTATATGCATGAATTATGCAGTTGGCCACAACAAACTTCTTTGCCGATTTGCCACGCCCCCAGTGGGCGTAGACACATAATTTTTTGCAAGTTCTTAGAAAGGGCCGACGCTAACATGCCTGCAAAATTTGGATGCTTACATTCCAAAAATGCGAAAATTACAGGGAATTTTTCGATATGCCACGCCCCCAAAGAGGCTGAAAAATTATTTTGGGTCATCGATAGAGGAGGACATTAGTAACTCAACCATCCAAATTTCAAGCTTCTAGCACTAAAACTGTAGGAGATATAAACTTTTGCGGTTTGCCACGCCCCCTGTGGGCGTAGATATATCTACCATAGCTTATTGGTCTTAGGCTGTTAACCCGAGTATACATGCAAAATTTCAAGTCTCTAGTGTTAATAGTGTTCAAAGTATAGCACAATTTGAAAATTTGCCACGCCCCCAATGGGCGTAGACATATAACTTTTTGATCGATCTTCTTAGAATCATAACATTAACTCACATGCAATTTCAGCGTTCTAGCTTTAACGGTGTAGAAGATACGTTTTTCCCGATTTGCCACGCCCCCAATGGGCGTAGATATATCCGCCATAGCTTTTTGAACTTGGGTTGTCACCCCGAGTATACATTCCAAATTGCAACTCTCTAGCTCATCATCTAGTATGATAACTTAACTATGGGCGGAAGAGTTTTCCGTTTTGCCACGCCCCTAGTTGGCGGATCGGGAAATTTTTAACACTTTATAATTCGGGAGCATATATGAGTATATGTTTAAAATTTCAAGTCTCTAGTTCTAATAGCGCCGAAAAATATTGCGTTCATACGGACAGACGGACAGACGGACGGACGGACAGACGGACGGACGGACAGACGGACGGACAGCAAGACGGACATTGCACAAACCCAATATACTTTTTTCCCTTTGGGAACAAAGTATAAAAACTAAAAAATACGTTACGCTTAAACAAGTTAGACAAGTAAGAAAGCTGTAGTCGAGACTGCTCGACTACGAAATCCCCTGAGCCCTTCTTCGAACGAATAATATTCCAAGAATTATTCGATTCGTGTGTATGCATGTGTGTAAGCATTGCAAGCGTCTTGCTGTCTCGCTGCTTTGTTGCTGCGTCGCATGGGTTTTGATGAGAAAATTTGATTATTAATAATTCTGTTTCTAGATGGACAATCGTGTTGATTTCTTCAGATTATGATTATGATATTCATATCTATATGCTAAACAAAACTGCATGACTCTAGTATTTGAAATGCATTTTTTTTCACATTTGGGGGTGGTGGGGCGAAGTGGGGACCGGAATCCAAAATCTGACAAAAACCGAAATTGTAATAAATTAGTATCTATATATATGCAGAAGACTAAGAGAATCTAACTCTAAAGATGAATTAGCTAGAATTTTATAACAGGTTCCCGATAAGTTCGTTTATTGATAACTTTGCAAATATACAAGTTATCGAATTTCTGAAACAAACTCGTACTGCGCGTGCAATATAAGAACCTAACACACAAAGAATGAACTCTCTAGCTTGTGTATCTTCGGAAATCGACGCGTTCATACATACGGACGGACGGACGGACAGACGGACAGGGCTAGATCAACTTATTTTTTTATGCTGATCAAGAATATATATACTTTATGGGGTCTGCCACGCCTCCTTCTGCCTGTTACATACATTTAACAAAACCATTATACCTTGATTTCCCATTTTCAATGGGCTCAGGGTATAAAAATTCTAGTCGAGAGTGCTCGACTAGATAATACCCTGAACCCAATTTTATGGAAATAAAATAACAATCTGTACTGTGGTTTGGTTTTTTGGAATTATCTTGAATATGCAACAATTTTAGTGCTGAAAATGTCAAAAAACTTCATTATTTTGACAAATAATATTGCTCTTGATTAGTACTAAAATTAATCCGTTTTCAAGATAATTACAAAAAAACAGTGTCGAACGTGACAAATGTTGACTTTTCTGGAGAATTACCCATATGGATAAATCAGAAAGTATAGATAAGAATGTATGCGTGTAACGTTCAAAATGTACATATGTACTGAACTTTGGACGCTTATAACTCCATTTCTAGATGGACGATATTCATGAAACTTTCAGAATATATTGGGAGCATCTAAATGTACCTATTTGCCAAATTCCAAGTCTCTAGTATTTTCAAATTGGGGGCGAAGGGGGCGTGGCATCCAAAATCTGAAAACTACAAAATCTGCGTATCCATAATATCTATCTAAATATGTAAAGTTCCCATTTTCCATGGGTTCAGGGTATAAAAACGCACTTATTCACAATTAGTTAAACTACCAACTGACTTTCAAAGCTATTAAATACAAAAGAATAAATATTAATAAAGAAAGAAATAATAAAAAAAAAAAATTAAAAATAAGAAGAAATTATGAAGGGCTTACGCGAGACTAGAACCTGCGCCACCCAAACATTCGTTGCATCTGCCTAACCATCTACACCACGGCTCACTTAAACCGCAGAGTAGCGAAAACGAATGAAATTCGCCTTATACGAAAGAAACACTAAAGCAGTGGCTGAAAATACAAATACAATTCAAAGACAATTCTAACGCAATTCAAAAACAATTGTGATTCTTAGAATATACACGCATAACATAGAAAACAGCCCAAGATTTTTTGTTGTGTATATGTGCACACGCATACGAAAATTGATTTGCATTGCTCAACGTTGCTTGCATTTCCATTGTTATTTTAATTGTTTGAAAACTTTTAAAATATATAATGAAATGTAATGAGAATTGCAGCATATGATCTACATATTCCATTTAACATTTTACGTTTTTTTATAAATCATAAATCTTTTACAATAAGCTTTACATGCACAAATATGTACATATGTACGATTGCAGCCACACGCTGATCTACGCTTGCACACATACACATATATGTATGTATGTATGTGCGCCCGCAATGCGTCTTGCTGTCTCGCTGCCTTGCTTGCTGCGCCACATGGGTCTTGATGAGAAAACTTTATTGACTAATAATTCTGTTTCTAGATGGACAATCGTATCGATATGTTCAGATTAAGATTATGATTTTCATATCTATATGCCAAACCAAACTGCATGTCTCTAGTATTTGAAATGCATTTTTTACACATTTGGGGGTGTGAGGGCGAATTGGGGACCGGAAAATCTGACAAAAACCGAAATTGTATTAAATTGGTATCTATATATATGCAGAAGACTTGGAGACTCTAACTCTAAAGATGAATTAGCTAGAATTTTATAACTGGTTCCCGATAAATTCGTTTATCGATAACTTTGCAAATATACAAGTTATCGAATTTCTGAAACAAACTCGTACTGCGCGTGCTATATACGGACCTAACACAAAAAGAATGAACTCTCTTGCTTTTGTATCTTCGGAAATCGACGCGTTCAAACATACGGACAGACGGACGGACGGACAGACAGACGGACATGGCTATATCAACTTTTCTCGTCACCCTGATCAATAATATATATATACATACTTTTAACAAAACCATTATATCCTGATTTCCCATTTTCAGGGTATAAAAAAAAAAAAAGACAGAACAAAACTAACAGAACAAACTATTATAAAACATATATATTTTGTAACTCGCTCGGGCATATAACAATATTATGAGATAAAATATAATAAAATATATTCATTCAGCTTAGTCTTGTTATTATTTTCTTGTTATATTCAATAATTTAAGTTACCAAAATGAAGTTATTTTCTTTTAAGCACAAGTGATTCTCATAGATGTAGATATTTCGAAGTTATATCTTTTTTACTTAGTTTTGTTTGCACGGAAATCTTGTTTTCTTTATTTTAACATATACTTTAAAAACATAATTAACCATTTTGAATTTTATTCGTGGGGCTTCAATAATTTGAAAACAATGGTGAAAACCTTAAACTAGTTTAAAAAAAAAATCTTTGAAATTACCGATATATCGATGGTGTGGTCCATCGATGGATAAAAACTTAATCTTCGATATTATCGATGGTTTTTTCCATCGCTGCAAAATCCATCGAGTGGTGCCCCCCTCGATGGAATCCCAGCGAGGTGTACAAGGCTTGGCGAAAAGATCATCCTTTTATTGTGTCCCGACCGACTCAAAATGCCGATTACATACTGAACATCATAATCTGGGAGTGTGTTACAGAAAATATTAGACAAGAAAAACGGAAAATATTAAAAATCGATGTGAATATGAGAAACGCGTACGTGTTCTGGCGCATGCCATAGCTGCCACCGAAAACACGTACACAAAGAAGACCAGCGCCGGCGCCCCAACAGCCTGTGCGACCAGCACCGGCCCCGCCAGCGCAACAAGCTGTGCCAAAGGATCCGACAGTGCTACAATGAGCACACAACGTGGATCCGACAACGCTACATAGAGCGTACAGCAAATAAAAATTAAATATATATATATATTAATTATAAACAGATAGGTATATTAAATAAATTTATATAAATTAGATTATAAAAAAAAAACGTTGTTAAACTGAGCGACAATTGACTACGACTACGTTGATCGCAAAGGGGAAAATAATAATATAACGTCTTTTCAACGAGCAATGATTCGTATCGCCTCACGCGATTACCTTTTGGTACCTCTTATGCATGAAGTGACATTCCTAAGTCACAAATGCACAGATCAGGGAATATTACAAATCATTATTCTGCTCATACAGACGCAGACAGCGCTAGGAGATTGGTTACATTTTGCATTATTATAGACGCTTTAAACAAAATTTAACCGAATATTCCCGGCACATAATCTGATTATGTAAATAGAATGTTCCATTTGAATAGACAGAGGAATGCGAAAAAGCATTCCAATATCGGAAAGATAATTTCTTGGCATACACCCTGTCAAGTATAACAATATCCGACCTAATTGACATGAATGGAAAAGTACTGAAAGTCACTACCAGTCACCAAAGTAGACAAAATAATTTCTGCGCAGAAAATAAACAAGGCAAAGTCTTGAAAAAGCTTCTAAGCCCAACGTATACGAGTCATCACAATTGACGAGGTACGGAAATTAAAAAAAAAAAATATATATATATATGTCGAAGCAAACTATGTTGCTGCGTACTGTATGTGATTGTTTCTGCGTACTGCACATACGCGCTGTGTGTGTGTGTGTTGCTATGTATGAGAATTGGGTTTCACCAGAATTCCTAATTTCATCATATTAGTAATATTGCATCAGGCGCTAATTGCACTCTGATTGGTTCTTTGCATTTTGTCGCTTTAAAAAGTACCGTTTTAGCGAGACGACAGCGCTACAACGCTGTCGTCGAGTGTGGTTCGGTGCTTATGCTGAGGAAGAACACTGACATTGTGAGTGAGTTTAGAAATAAACGCGGAAGCATAAGCACCGAAACTCGCTTCGCTAAGTACGCGACGATGGATCAAATCAATTTAGTTCCAACATTAGAAGTGGGATCAGCACCACCTCCTGCATTCTCAGAGGATCAGTGGCGCATAATTTTACAAATGCAGAACCAGAATCTGCTGGAGCTTACAAGAACCATGCAAGCGTCAACACGCGAGCAATAGCAGACTCGTGGCGTCACTTTGCCAAAATTTTTCTCTGACACTGCAGGTGCAGATGCCTCAAAGTGGTCCATCACAGCTGACATTATATTAACGGAACAGCCCCTAGAAGGAAGCACTCTCATCATGGCACTAAGCGAAGCTATGGTGGGCAGTGCCTCACAGTGGTTAACTCAAATTGCATATCCCGGCATCAAGTGGATTGAATTTAAGGAATTATTCCTCCGCCGCTACGAAAATAGTGAAACGTCGTCGGCAATGTTTCTAAATCTACTAAACAGTCGCCCAACTAACGGCGAATGTCTTGCGGTTTATGCTAGCCGTTTGGTGACCACTCTAACTTCCAATTTTGCTCGCGCATTTAGCCAATGTGGATAACCGCTTGGAACGGATTGTGTTCACGTCAAAAGTTCAAACTAGAAGTGACTTGCAATCCGAACTAGGCGTATTCACCTTTAAAAAGCATCGATGCCGACCGTGATGACGACTCCGGACCTGGACCTGACGCCAAGAAGAGGAGAATATTGACAATAGTGTGCCATTTCTGTGGCAAACCAGGACATAAAATTGCTGAGTGCAGAGCCAAAATGCGACAAAAGGGCGACGCGACATCACAGCGAGAAAAGCCAACTGTTACTTGCTTCAAGTGCGGCCAGCCTGGACACTTCGCAAATCAATGCTCGAAAAAGGAATCAACAAGTACACAGGGATCATTCCAACGGAAGACTGTGAACCAGTGCTCTGTACCAGCCAACTGGAGTGATGATGCAGTTCGGTGAGATTTACCCAATTTCTTTTGATTCTGGCGCAGTGTTCACTCATTAAAGAGAAAATATGTAGTAAGCTAGCTGGTAAGCGTTTTAACAGCATTATCATGCTAAAAGGTATAGGCGATGCTGACATATATAGCACCTTATAAATATTAAGCCAGGTCACCATAAATGAGAACGCACTTCAAATATTGTTCCATTTAGTGCAAGATAATCATTTGAAAAGCGACATTGTGTTGTTGGGAACCAGTTGACCTTACAAATCTTGATACCGAATTGTGCGAGGCTGATAGAGACAAACTAATAAAAATGCTTGAGAATTACTCCACTGCACTTGTAAAAGGGGCACCATCCACACGAGTCACGACAGGGGAAATGAAAATTCGCTTGATTGATCCAACCAAAACTGTACAAAACTGTATAGACTTAGCCCTGAAGAAAGAGACATTGTCCGAGAAAAGTTAAGTGAGTTACTTAAATGCAACATTATTCGACCTAGTTGCTCCCCTTTTGCCAGTCCTATGCTGCTTGTCAAGAAGAAAAATGGTACAGACCGACTTTGTGTCGACTACGGAGAGTTAAACTCTAACACAATCGCAGACAGGTACCCTTTGCCGCTCATTAGTGACCAGATCGCTAGGCTGCGTGGCGCAAATTACTTTACGTAACTTGATATGGCGAGTGGTTTCCACCAAATTCCTATCCACCCCGATTCAATAGAATCACTGCAATTTGTGACCCCGGATGGTCAATATGAGTTCCTGACCATGCCGTTCGGACTCAAAAATGCGCCATCCGTTTTCCAACGGGCAGTCATGCGTGCCTTGGGTGACTTGGCCTATTCATACGTGATTGTTTACATGGATGATATCATGATCGTGTCACCCACAGTCGAATTAGGATTGGAAAGGTTAAAAATAGTACTAGACATTCTCACAGATGCTGAATTCATTTTTAATGTTAACAAATGTAGTTTCTTAAAAACAGTCGTTCAATATCTGGGATATGAGGTAAGAGCAGGGGAAATTCGACCAAACTCGCGAAAGATTGTTGCGTTAACATCATTGCCACCGCCACAGACGGTTTTTGGTGTACGACAGTTTATTGGTCTTGCATCCTATTTTCGCAAATTCGTACCCGGATTCTCTCAAGTCATAAAGCCGTTGTATTCCCTAACATCAGGAAGGGAAAGTTTTGCGTGGACTACTGAGTTGGAAAGCATTCGCAAGAAAATTGTGACTATTCTTACAAACGAACCAGTTCTGGCAATATTCGACCCGCAATACCCTATAGAATTACACACCGACGCTAGCTCAATCAGATTTGGTGCCATGCTTTTACATCGAATTAACAATAAGCTTCACGTTGGTAATATTCGACCCGCAATACCCTATAGAATTACACACCGACGCTAGCTCAATCAGATTTGGTGCCATGCTTTTACATCGAATTAACAATAAGCTTCACGTTGTAGAATATTTTTGCAAAACAACTTCGCCAGCCGAGTCTAGGTACCACTCTTATGAGCTTGAAACTCTGGCAGTATTTGCATCCGTTAAACATTTCCGTCACTACTTGCTTGGCAAGAATTTTTGGTTTATACAGATTGTAACTCGTTAAAGGCACCGCGAACCAAAATAGACTTAACTCCTAGAGTTCATCGCTGGTGGTCTTATTTACAATCTTTCAAGTTTGACATACAGTACAGAGAAGGCAGAATGGCACATGTCGACTTTTTATCTAGAAACCCAGTTACTCAGAAACAATTAATTTTGAAAAAAATTCCCGAGAAGCGAATAAACATAGCAGAAATCTCAAATAATTGGTTGTTTGCCGAACAGCAATTGGACCCGGATATTGCTGCCCTTGTCAGTAAACTGAATTCAAATGACCTACTAGATGAAGTAACTAAAACATATGATTTGAGAAAAGGGATGTTGTTTCGTAAAATCAAAAAAAAATGGTAAGACACGATGCCTGCCAGTTGTGCCTCGAAATTTCAGATGGTCAGTAGCTAACCAGGTACATGAGTCAATCATGCACCTTGGTTGGCAAAAAACACTTGACAAAGTTTACCAATTTTACTGGTTTGACAAAATGAACAAATATGTCCCTAAACTTGTTGACAATTGTATAACCTGCAGGACAGCAAAGTCACATTCCGGCAAAGTTCAAACAGAATTACATCCTATACCAAAGATTAGCATCCCTTGGCACACTGTCCACATGGACATTACTGGCAAATTAAGTGGTAAAAGTGATTTAAAGGAATATATCATTGTTCAAATTGACAGCTTCACAAAATTCGTAAACCTTTACCACACTATCAAAATAGATACGGAGAGTTGTATCAGGGCCATAAAGTCTTCAACTTCCTTGTTTGGTGCACCAACACGCATTATAGCTGATCAGGGTAGATGTTTTTCTAGCGCACAGTTTGCAGAATTTTGCTGTTCAAAAACCATAAAACTTCATTTAATCGCGACTGGGGCAAGTCGTGATAATGGACAAGTTGAGCGCGTTATGAGCACGCTCAAGAACCTATTAACTGCAGTCGAATTAAGCCAAAGGCCCTGGCAAGATGCTCTCGGCGAGGTGCAGCTAGCTTTAAACTGCACAACAAATCGGGCAACTGAGGCCAGTCCCTATGAAATGTTAATAGGGAAAGAAGGTCGACCTCTTGGATTAGTTCCTCCATTGGACACAGAATTGGAAGTAGACTTAGACTCCACACAGGCTCGAGCAAGTAGGGGTATGAAATCTTTAGCCTTTTACAACAAAAATCGATTTGATAAGTCCAAGGCCGCCGTTGTAAGACACAGTGTCGGTGACTATGTCCTTCTCAAGAACGAGGAGAGACACCAGACAAAACTAGACCCAAACTTCAAGGGTCCATTTTTGGTAGTTAAAGTCCTAGACGGTGACAGATACATGTTAAAGTCGTTATAAAGTAAACGATTATATAAATACTGTCACGAGGACACAAGAAAACTTCCAGAGGGAAATGTGCCCCATGAGCTGGACATTGATGATGAAGATCCAGGCCCGTCAAATGGTCTGATAGAAGCTGAGAGTGAACCGTCCAAGTGAGACGATGGTGAGCCGTCCAAGTGAGACGAAGGATATCCATCCAAGTGAGACGATGATTGCTTCTTTTTGAATTAAATTTGGAATTTTAGTTAAAGAAAATGTAAAATCGACAATTTGGCAAAATATTATTTTTGTAACCTGCATAGGTGAAGTTATTGAATTGAATCGAAAGAAATATGTTTTCAAATGCTTTAATAAAGAATAAATGTTAAAAGTTTGTACGAAGAAATGTTGAACTGAATATTTTATCAGATGGATATCCGTCTAAAAGAGACGATGAATTAAGTTTGACATCTATAACAAATACATTTTGAAGTTAATGTTTGGCATATTACACGAGGACGTGTCAAGGTCAGGATGGCCGTGTCAAAGCAAACTATGTTGCTGCGTACTGTATGTGATTGTTTCTGCGTACTGCACATACGCGCTGTGTGTGTGTGTGTTGCTATGTATGAGAATTGGGTTTCACCAGAATTCCTAATTTCATCATATTAGTAATATTGCATCAGGCGCTAATTGCACTCTGATTAGTTCTTTGCATTTTGTCGCTTTAAAAAGTACCGTTTTAGCGAGACGACAGCGCTACAACGCTGTCGTCGAGTGTGGTTCGGTGCTTATGCTGAGGAAGAACACTGACATTGTGAGGCAGTTTAGAAATAAACGCGGAAGCATAAGCACCGAAACTCGCTTCGCTAAGTACGCGACGATGGATCAAATCAATTTTGTTCCAACATATATATATATATATATATAATTCAATATATATATTGACAAAAATTATGAGTCTTTCATCAAAAAGAAAATAAAGATTTAAAAAAAACTTTAATTTTAAAACATGACTAACAACATATTTTAAGTAATATACATAACTACATGTTATTATGTTATTATGTTATTGTTATTTAGAAAAAAAAAAAAAAGGGAAGGTTTAATAACATAATAATAATACCCAACGCAATGTAGAGTACCCTACATAAATGCGTCATCTGCTCAGTGCATGATAGTGTATACTACATGTGCACATAGTGACACTTTGTCGCTATGCATAAATATACATACCGAGCATAATAAATGAAATACGATCAGCCACTTATATGTGACTGACCGTCAGCGCGAGATATGCCGCGTCTGCATTTTGCCGCATGCTTAAAGTACATGCCTTATGTATATGCCCTAAGAATATACATACATATATACATATATAAGCATACTACGCTCTCCCGCTCTGTCAATTATAGTGGTACGGCAAAATTATCTGCAATTCCGAAGTTGTTTGAAAGAAGTATAACATCGACCTTGCAACATTTTTGAAAATCGATTATTCAACCATCCCAACATGTTTTAGTTCACAATCGATCAACGTCCTCTAATTTATAAAAAAAAAAAAAAAAAAAAAAAAAAAAAAAAATCAAACTGATGTTACTTATACTGATTTCAATTAATCACCAGATATTAGTTATAAAGCTTGAAAGTTTATGATTATTTTTCCCTAAACTTGTGTTTAGGATTTCATCCTATTTGAAGGGTAGAGCCCAAAGAGTCTTGCTGAGAACAGCTATTTCTAAACTTATCTTTGTTTCGTCTGGTGTACCTGTAATGTAAAACTTTGCTTTCTATGCTCCAGTGCAAATGGGCATCAATCTAAACCTTCAAGATAATCTTATTGCATTTCCATCTTGGTGTATGGCGAACCAGTAGCACCTGAATTGCTGAAAGTGTATGGCAATGACCTTCAGTCGTACCGTTCCTCTTATTGTTGACTACAAAATTAGTAACATTTCCTATTTAAGGGATCTTAACTGGGACAATAATTTACGATTACCGTCTTAATCAATTGCTGAACAATTGCGTCTTAACTTCTCTGTTCCGTCCCGAACAACTACACATTATCGTCCGCTAGATTTACCTGTATGCACTGCGGATTATTCTTTGCATAGTGCGTTTCATGTTCTTTGTGTTAATTTTAATAAATATTATCAAGCATTTTCCTTAGAGCCCTCTCTTCCTAAAATAATATCTTTGCTTTTAGCTTACCTTAGGGAAGTCACTCGCATTGTACAGGCATAATGTCTGATATACATTACGTTGCTAACGTTGTTTACAGTGATTTCTCATATATTCTATTATAGCTCTTTATTTACTCTTTTCTTCTTATTTCTTATTGTTATTTTAACTATCTTTCAATATTTTTAATACTTTCCGTTTTCTTTACTAATCAGACTCTGTTCCCATAGGGAAAAAGAGTCTATTGGGTTTGTGCAATGTCCGTATTGCTGTCCGCCAGTCTGTCCGCATGAACGCAATATTTTTCGGCGCTATTAGAGCTAGAGACTTGAAATTCCAAACATATACTCATATATGCTCCCGAATTATAAAGTGTAAAAACTTTCTAATCATTCTAGTTGATGAGGTAGAGAGTTGCAATTTGGAATGTATACTCGCGGTGACAACCAAAGTTCAAAAAGCTATGGCGGATATATCCATTGGGGGTGTGGCAAATCGGGGAAAACGTATCTTCTACACCTTTAAAGCCAGAATGCTGAAATTTGGCAAGCGAGTTAATGTTGTGATTCTATGAAGATCGATTAAAAAGTTATATGTCTACGCTCATTGTGGGAGCGGCAAAATGGCCTCAGGCCCGCATGGTTGTGATTTTTCAAATTGTGCTATATTTTTAACACTATAGACACTAGAGACTTCAAATTTAACATGTATACTCGGGTTGACAGCCCAAGATCAATAAGCTATGATAGATGTATCTATGCCCACAGGGGGCGTGGCAAACCGCAAAAGTTTATATCTCCCACACTTTTAGAGCTAAAAGCTTCAAAATTGGATGGTTCAGTTCCTAATGTCCTCCTCTATCGATGACCAAAAAATAATTTTTCAGCCTCTTTAGGGCACGCCGTTAAAAATCGAAAAATACCCTGTAATTTGGTATCTTTGCAGTTATGTTAGCCTCGGCTCTTTCTAAGACCTGGCCAAAACTATCCGTCTACGCCCACTGGGGGCGTGGCAAATGGCATAATAATTCATGTATACAAACAGCTTAGTAGTAATTGCTAAGATGGCAGAAAGAATTTTAACATAAATATAACAAGTAAGAACGCTCTAGTCGAGACGAATCGACTACAAGATACCCTGAACCTTGCAAAAAAGTGATACTCTTCTTATTTACTAACTGCGCAGTTGCTGTCATGGCTTGGGGTACGGGTTGGGCTGAACTTTGGACGCTTATAACTCCATTTCTAGATGGACGATCTTCATGAAATTTTCTATTTGCCAAATTGCAAGTCTCTAATATTTGAAATGCTTTTTTTTTTTTTTTTTCAAATTGGGGGCGAAGCGGGCTTGGCATTAAAAATCTGAAAACTACAGAATGTGCATATCCATAATATCTATCTAAATAACCAAATTCGGTGTAGAAGTTTTGCTCAAAAAAACCTAAAAAATGTAATTGAATTTTCGATTTTTATCGATAATTTGAAAATGGGATGAGTTATCGAAAAAAAAAAAAAATAAAAATAAACTCGTACTGCGTAACTAACATACGAGTTTTCATATGAAATTCAGCTCTCTAGCTTTTGTAGTTTCCGAAATCTCGACAGGGCTAATCAACTTTTTTTATGCTGGTCAAGAATATATATGTATATACTTTATGGGGTCTGCCAACCTTCCTTCTGCCTGTTACATACATTTAACAAAATCACTATACCCATTTTCATCAATGGGCTCAGGGTATAAAAATATTAATGAATTAAAAAAATCAAATTTATAAGTTTTCGATTATTAAACCAAAAAGTTTCCAGCGGGATTCGAACCCAGGACTTTTGAAAATATCATGTAATCGTTAGCAAAACCTAAATAAGTTCACTGCTACAAACTCACAATTCTTAGCATGCAGCATTTGTAAGTTAGCAATGAAAATTTATTGTTGCTTGCAATGTACGCTTGCTGATTGCCGAAATATTTTGTTTATTAAATGTTTATTAAATAAATAAACGGCACTTACGGGAACAGAGTCTCTCGCAGTTAGTTGCGCGATTATAATTGTAATTATATTAATTATATTTAATCTTGTTTTATATTTTATGTTTTCATTTAACACTTTCTTTTCATAGTTTTAATAGTATCACTGACCATATTTGGCTGTAAATTGGGGCATAGCTGGCCGGACTGGCATATAAAATACCCCATCGGGTCGGTGATACTTTTGGAATAATTTGCTGTATTTTTTGTAGGTTATTTAATTACAGTTTTAGTAGAAGCTTCTGATATAACTAAAAATTTATAATTCAAATTGCGGTTTTTAGAATATGTGTACACATTTAGATGTGTATAGATGTGTACACAAGTACAAACATCGGTATTTATGTATGTATGCATATGCATATACAGTCTGTCAAGAATGAATTGGCACACTGGGAAAAAATTTGATTTTTTGACTTTAGATGCAAATATCTAAGTCAATAATGCAAAAAAACAATTTTTTTAAAATGGGAATCTGTTTAATATTATTTCTTTAATTTATATATAAAAATAAAAAACAAAATATTCAATGTGTAACAAATAAATCAACAAAAACAAATATCACTCAGTAATAACAGTGTCAATAATGTGTTGGCACACTTGCATTCTATGCATCTTAAATTAAAATTAAATTACATTTATTTCAATATTTACTATGTCCTCCCTGGGCATTTAAAACATGTTAGAGGCGTTTTATCATGGAAAAAGTTAATTTTTGAACAAAATCAAGAGGGATTTTCTCCCATTCTTCAATTATAGCCGATTTTAGTTGTGTGCGGCTCTTAGGATTAGTTTTTCCAACTTTTTTCTTCAAATATGCCCACACATGTTCAATCGGATAAAGATCTGGACTCTGTGGGGGAGTGTCAATCACCTTGCCACAGTTGTAAAGCAACCAGGTGCGGACATTGATCTCTTTATGTTTGGGATCGTTATCCTGATAAATTTAAAATTTGGCTTGTTGCTGCTCATAAAGCCGAATTTAGCCGCACTTGTTTGCAAATTTGATTTTAAAATTTGAAGGTACTGCTCGGCATTCATTGTGTTTTCAATGAATGCAATTTCTCCGATTCCTTTGCTTGATATACACCCCCATATCATAACAGAAAGTTTACCAAACTTTACAGTCGGAATTATATTTTTGTTTTCAAGCGCAGTTAATGGCTTGCGCCATACCCTAGGAGGCCCATCGTTATAAAATTGCATTATTTTTGTTTCGTCACAAAATATGGCGTCATCCCAATATTCTACGGGGTGACTAGCCATGTTGACAGCAAAATTAAAACGCTTTTCCACGTTTGCTTCTGATAGCAAAGGCTTTTTCCGTGCTACCCTCGAACTATACTCATGCCGTAAGAGGACTTTGCGCACCGTTTCATGTGAGACATCGATGCCACATTCTTCCTTCACCTCTTTGGCAAGACTTCTGGAAGAAATATGCGGATTAGCGTTCACCTTTCTTAGAATTAGCCTCTCTACTCGGTTAGTTAGCTTTTTTTTCGGTCCTCCTCCCGTCTTTGAAAGCAGCCTGTTTTCCTTTTCGGCCCGGTTTATCACATTATAAACCGTTCTCCTGGGCACAGAAAACACATCCATCAATTCTGGAACGGATTTGCCCATCTCGTGGTTGTAATAGATGAGCTGCACCATCTCAAAGCTTAATCGCTTTCCAGGCATATTTTTAATATATTTAATGTGTTATAATACTCGGAACTAGCGAAAATTGTCAAGCAATTGACAAAAAAATGTGAATGAATATGTGCATAGATGCCGAGAATAGACAGCGGTAAAATACCGTTACTTCTAAGAAAAAGACAAACGCAGATGTGCAAAACAAAGTGTGCCAACACATTATTGACACTGTTATTACTGAGTGATATTTGTTTTTGTTGATTTATTTGTTACACATTGAATATTTTGTTTTCTATTTTTATATATAAATTAAGGTAATAATATTAAACAGATTCCCATTTTGAAAAAATTGTTTTTTTGCATTATTGACTTAGATATTTGCATCTAAAGTCAAAAAATCAAATTTTTTCCCAGTGTGCCAACTCTGTCTTGACAGACTGTATATATATACTATATAGGAAAAACGCTTGCCCACTGCAAAGCACTGGGAGCATGGCAAATCGGAAACTCAGTTCTAGTGCTTAAATGCACAATTCATATGCGTACGTTTATAAATATCTAATTATTAATTGCTAAGCTAGCTTAATAAATATACAAATACAAATTAAATAAAAAATTTATACATTTTTTATAAAAAATTTTTTTTGCGGGAATCGATGTTATTTTCAAAATGCCTGGGTTCAAATCCCGCTGGAAACTTTTTGTTTATTAATCGAAAACTTATAAATTTATTTTTTTTTAATTGCACGTGGTAAACGAGTTTATTTCAGAAAATCGATAAATACTTCCCTTTTTGAGTTATCGATTAAAACATTTATTGAAAATTAATTAAATAATTATATGTCGTTCATCTTTAAAGTTAGTCTCCAAGTCTTCTTCATATATATACTAATTTAATACAATTTCGTTCTCTGTTAGATTTTTGATACTTAGAATGTCGGAAGCAAATAAATAAATAAATAAAAAAAAAAAAAACAACAATACTTACAATATCGCACGTTTTAGATAATGTCATAAATTCCTTTAATGCATAATGTGAGTTATGTGCCATATTTCGAAACTTCCAAAATGATTCAAGTTTTATTCGGCAGTCGTGGCAGATAACAGAAGGAAACCCATCATTTGGAAAGGGCTACAATATAAGAAAAAATATTAATTTAACATTTTCAAATACAACTTTATGATATTTATCTTGTTTCCGAAGATTCAGTTTACTAGATTGAATAGATCTTATAGCAACACTTATTACTATGTTTATTTGGAGGAATCTTACGAATTATTTAGATTTTGTACTTCTAGTACAGACCCGTGAAGCGTCTGAATTTAAAATATTTCTAACCTTACATGCTTAAAAAATGATATATTGTATTCAATACAATATAATCTAAATGTACAGCTTGGAAAACTGGCACGCATTCCATATTATAGTTGAGTCGATTTATAGAGACATGAATGATATGAATGTCATTATCATAATCTGAAAGTCTGATTATGATTGTCCATGATATTTGTTATTTATATATTATTAATCAAATAAGTTTTCACAACCTAACCCACCTTTCAGAGCAAGCATGACAGCGAGACACCAAGACGCCTGCAATGCGTACACAGTGTGTGTGTGTACTACATACATACATGCATACAAGCCTATATTACCGTGTCTGTGTGTGCGTGTTTTTGTATGTATAATCTGTTACGCATGCAGAAATAAATAGAATAATTCTTGGAATTGACGTGGTTTTCCCGAAGGCAACATGTTGTCTTTTCAGATGGAAAAAATTAATTTTGAATGGACCTGATGGCTTTGATTATTATATTTATGTCCTACGCAAAGAAGAACATCATTTGGACAACAATTGGACTGGTTGCAAAGACGGGTGGAGAGAGTTATGGTGTGGCGAGCAATATCTAATTACGGTACTTGCCAGCTTCAATTTTTGACATCGTGCATAAACGAAAAGAACTCTTGACACCGGGCTAAAAACTGTTTTTCCGCATTTCTAAAAACCATTTTCAGGACTTATAGTGGACTGTCCAACATGGTAATGCACCTATTCACTTTTTCCGATCCGTGAAGTCATGGATATAGGGCCAAAAAGGTGATCTGCTGACATGGCTCGAGCTCTGATGGTTTATATTTTATTGAGCATTGACGGTGAATGTAAGGGGGGGCGCTTATGTATATAGATACAGTGTATGTATATAGATACTAATTTAATACAATTTCGGTTTTTGTCAGATTTTATATTCCGGTCCCACCATCGCCCCACCACCCCCAAATGTGAAACAAATTAATTTCAAATACTAGAGATATGCTGTTTGGTTTAGCATATGGATATGAATATCATAATCATAATCTGAAGATATCAATACGATTGTCCATCTAGAAACAGAATTATTAATCATCAAACTTTTCTCATCAAAACCCATGCGACGCAGCAGCAAAGCAGCGAGACAGCAAGACACTTGCAATGCTTACACACATGCACACACACATACATGCCTACAAGCGTAGATCAGCGTCTATGTGTGCGCGTGGTTTTGCATGTACAGTTTCTTATGCGTGCAGAAACGAATCGAATAATTCTTGGAATATTATTCGTTCGAAGAAGGGCTCAGGGGATTTCGTAGTCGAGCACTCTCGACTACAGCTTTCTTACTTGTTCAATTAGTAATAGTATCTATATATATGTAGTATCTATATATACGAGATATAATTTTCTTACGGATTCTCAATAAATATTTTTATCGATCTGGAATGATACAAGTTATCGAATTTCTGAAACAAACTCGTACTGCGTGTAACCAAATGCGTCATACTCTCATTTTACTTATGTATGTAAACACTATACGAGTATGCATGCTATAATATTCTCTGAATTGCGATTGAATTATGAATTTTTCGATCGTTACTTTAGTTTTGTCAGAAGGCGCTCGCTCTAGCAGTGACTTTTTTAGTCTTAGCTAACGAAACCCAGCCCAGAGCCTAGCAAGCTGCACTTAGGTGCGTGGGTTCAGTTCCCGCAGAAAACTTTTTTTCGAACTATTATTATTTTTTAATTTTTTTTTTTTTTTTATTTGTATATTTTATTTTTGTATCTTTATTATGAAATGCTTGCTACCATTTTTTCCGGACAGCAGCTGTTTCTAATTTTTTACGGCAGTTGTAATTTCAAAAAGGACAGATCTGTCCGGAAAAAAGCCAAGTTCGCAACACTGACCACATGTTATTTTAAAATGACCTGGGTTCGAATCCCGCAGAAAACTTTTTGTATATAAAAATTTCTATGAATTGCGACTGAATTGTGAATTTTTCGATCGATACTTTAGTTTTGTCAAAAAGCGCTATAGCAGTGCCTTATTTGGTTTTAGTTATTGAAGTCCAAACCATGGCAGTGGCGCTGGTGGTAAGCGCTATGCAAGCTGCGCTTGGGTGCGTGGGTTCGAATCCCACAGAAAACTTTTTTCCAAAAATTATAATCTTTTAATTTTTTTTTTTTTTTTTTTTTTTTATATTTAATATTTGTATACTTATTATAATAAAGTGCTTGCTGCCAATTGATTATATTTTTTATAAACATACGCATAAAAATTGTGCATTTAAACACTAGAAACTGCTTTTCCGATTTGTCACGCTGCCGCGGGCAAACAATGTATTCTTTACATGCATACATGCATATATGTATGTATGTATGTGTATACAGATGTTTCTACATGTATACACATCCAACTGATATATTTATTTTTATTTATTAATCGAAAACTTATAAATTTTATTTTTTTAATTAATTGATAATTGTATATTTATGTTAAAATGCTGTCTGTCATCTTAGCAATTACTACTAAGCTATTATATGAATGAATTATTCAGTTGGCCACAACAAACTTCTTTGCCGATTTGCCACATTTGCAGTGGGACGGACGGATAGCTAGACGGACATTGCACAAACCAAATATACTCTTTTTCCCTTTGAGAACAGATTATAAAAATCACTTGCAGTGACCAAACAAATCCTTAGGCTAAGGCTAGGACACACCAGAATAATGCCACAGTAATGTAATACTGTAATAATGTAGCCTACAATAAGGAATACTGAAAAAAAATGTATAATAAAACTACACCATTAAGCCGAAGGCCATAATCTTAATCTTAGGTTAGCTTTAATTTTACACTATCTCTAACTTCTGAATAAATAAATAAAACAAAAAAAGTTTTAAATTCAAAAAAAATTAAACTCATTAAATATTGATATCTTCAGATTATGATTATGATATTCATATCTATATGCTAAACCAAACAGCATGTCTCTAGTATTTGAAATGCATTTTTTTCACATTTGGGGGTGGTGGGGCGAAGGTGGGACCGGAATCCAAAATCTGACAAAAATTGAAATTGTATTAAATTAGTATCTATATACATACACTGCGCGTCGTCAGGTAAGCTTAGTAAGAGCAAAAGAGAAGCGCTTTTCCACATTTGTCGACGACAGCAAGGGTTTCTTATGTGCCACTTTCAAAGAATACCCATACCGTAGAATGGCCTGACGGATCGTTTCGTGGAACACATCCACACCACACTCTTCTTTGAGCTCCTTGGCAAGCATTCTGGTCGAAATTTGGGGATTTGCTTTTATCTTTCGCATCCAAACATTTCTACTAATTCTGGAAGTGATTTGCCCAACTGCCGATTGTAGAAGATCAATTGGACAACATCGAAGGTTAATCTCTTTCCGGGCAATATTAATAAAATATTTAATTGCTTTTTTCATGTGTACTCAGCCAAATTTCGCCCAAAGTGAAAAATAAACAAAAATAGAGATGTATAAAGAGATTCTGAAAGCATAGTTAACGGTAAAGCCCCGTTATTTCTTCGAATGAGAGCAAAACAGCTGAAGAGAACAAAATGTGTAAAGAGTTTATTGACAGTGTCAAATATGAGTTTAGATGACTCATATTTTTTATACCCCCTTCTGCCTGTTACATACATTTAACAAAACCATTATACCCTGATTTCCCATTTTCAATGGGTTCAGGGTATAAAAAAAAGTGCAAGTTTTAAAAAAGAAAAATTTATAGTGCAAATAAGTCCGTCTCTCAAAAATAAAAAGGGAACGGACAACATTAAAAAGTCCAAATAGGACATCAAAAACAAAAAGTGCTCAAAAATAATCAAAATTTGTAGTGCGAATAAGTCCGTATCCCAAAATTAAAAAGGGAACGGACAACTTTCATAAGTCCAAAGAGACAAAGTCAAGAAGTCAACAAAAACCGCAAAAAAAAAAAAAAGCGGACACAAAAAAAAAAAAAAAAAAAAAAAAAACAAACAACAACAGCACCAATCAATCACGCAGGAGCGATTCAGAAGACAGCAGGATTCCAATCACGCAGGAGCTATTCAGAAGACAGCGGGATTCCAATCACGCAGGAGCTATACAGAAGACATCGGGATTCCAATCACGCAGGAGCTATTCAGAAGACAGTGGGATTCAAATCGATCACGCAGAGCCACCCTTCGGAGAAGACTGGAGCTAAGATAAGTCGTAATTTTTTATTTTTCAAATAAGTAAAGAAAATACTGTCAGAGAAAATCATAGTACTGTTAAAAAAACAATCGGACTTAGTGTCCAGATTAATGAAACTAGACTCATCAGATGAGATAAGGCCACCTAGCGACATATTAGAAGAGCTAGGTAGGATACAGAACAAGTTAGAAAATAATAACTCAATATTGTTAAAAGTGGGGGTAATAGACCACCCATATTTGAAGAATAAGGAGTTCGAAAAAGCGATAAAAACTATAAAAGATATAACAACAGAAATTTTGAGTAGCGAGAAGCAAATCAAAGAAGAAATTAGGCAGATAGGAACGGTTACAGTTCATGAAGAGGCAGATTTTGAAAAGAAAGTCGATCAGATAAGAAAATATCTAATAGAAACAAATGAGGATATTGCGAAGTCAAATGTAGGGGTTTTCGAAATTCGAAAAAATAAGATTCTATTCTTATGGAATAGAATTTCGAAACATATACAAGAGCTCCAACCCAAATATGAAGCCAGCAAAACATTTGAAGAAGGGGTAATCGAACTAGAGTTCGACATTCAAAATACGATCAGCGCATTAGACGCAAAGAAAACTTCCCCAACTCATCCCACTATCGTAGAAAAGGGAGATAATGTCCCTGGACTACCGAGAATGCAAGTCCCAATATTCTTTGGCGATGCTAAGGATTGGAACTCATTCGCTCAGCTATTTAACGACCTTATCGATCAAAGACAGGACCTAACTTCTGCCATAAAATTTAACTATTTAAAAACCTCATTACGAGGAGAAGCAAAGAGCATGGTTGCTCACCTATTAACAGGGTCCGCAGATAATTATACCGTAGCTTGGGAGTTATTAACCAAAAGATACGAGAATAAAAGAAAAAATTTTTCGGAACAATTTAACCGAATATTAGAATTCCCAAATTTAGATATTGACTCATCCAAAAGTATCAACTAGTGATGTAAATTAGAATGAAAACATCGATGTCGATGTCCGTCTATGTGTTCAAAATCGAACATCGATGTTGGGTTGATACATCGGATTGAAAATTCGATGCATCGATGTATGACCGATGTTTTAAAACATTTCCGTTTGACAATAAAACGAATATTTAATGTTTTTATTTAAACTGCTTTCATTGCGTTATTATCATACAAATCCCCATAAAGGGTCGCTTTCGAATGCGGTCAGCTGCATTCGAAGATAGGCACTTATTTCTAAATCCATGTCCACGTTCGGATTATGACGTTGAGCAAGCTCATAATGGTGGTCCCAAAAAGATATGGAGTTCACGGTAGTTTGTGGTATGACTTCATTGGTTCAAATAAGGATTTAATTTTCATAACTGCGTTGGCACATGCCGAAGGATCACTAAAATTTCTAAGTTTGCTGTTCACTGATCACAAAATGGCAATGTAATGTTATTATGAAATTAAACCATTGATGTTTTACAAAATATCGATGCATCGCTCAAGAAAACTACAAAATAATGAAAAATTAAAAGCAGATTATACGAATTTCATGAATGAATATATAAATTTAGGCCATATGATTCCCACAAATAAAGAAGGAAAATATTATTTGCCACATCAGGCAGTGTTAAGGGACAGTAGTCTAACAACAAAACTTAGAGTAGTCTTTGACGCATCTGCAAAAACAACAAATAAGAAAAGTCTAAACGATATTATGTGGACTGGACCAAGGGTTCAAAAAGATATTTTTGACATTATGTTAAAATGGCGACGCTGGGAATATGTAGTGTCAGCAGACATTGAGAAAATGTATAGGCAAGTTAAAATTGACAAAGATAACCAAAAATTAAATTAAAATTAAATTAAATTAAAAAACTTTAAACTTACAACCATCACTTATGGTACTGCATCAGCTCCTTTCCTAGCGACAAGAGTTCTTTTAGATATAGCCAACAATTGTAATAACGCAGCAATCAAAGAAATAATTAAAACTGATTTTTATATGGACGATCTAATGACAGGTGCAGAATCCATAGAAAACTGTAAAGAAATAGTAGAACAAGTTTCTAACGAACTAGCAAAAGCAGAAGAAATTGAAAAAAGTGAGGAAAATAAAGTAAAGACATTAGGGCTTCAGTGGGAACCCATCAAAGATGAATTTAAATTTAATTTCACCAACAGCAGTATGAAAATAATAACAAAAAGAACGGTCTTATCGGCACTAGCAAGAATATATGATCCTTTAGGGTGGTTATCACCAGTAATCATAATAGGGAAACTGTTCATGCAAAGACTTTGGCTAACTGATCAAAAATGGGATGAAGAATTATCCGAAGAAGAAAGCAAGGAATGGATATTGTTTCAAGAAAATTTGATACATCTACAGAACATAAGAATACCTAGGTGGGTAAAAACCCAGAAAGACATTGAAGTACAGCTTCATGGATTTGCTGATGCTTCCGAAAAAGCATACGCAGCAGTAGTATATGCCAAAGTAGGTAGTTCAGTTATGATATTCGCAAGCAAAAGTAAAGTAAATCCAAAGAAAAACAGGAAAACTATTCCTAAACTAGAACTGTGCGCAGCCCATCTACTCACAAAACTCATTTCGAAAATAACAGAATCAATTAAAATCGACGTGCAAATCTATGCATGGAGTGATTCTACCATCACGTTAGATTGGATTGAGAATGGATTAAATAAAAATAAATTCATCAGAAAAAGAACGGATGAAATTAGGAAAATGTCAGAAATTAAGTGGAATCACGTTAAATCAGAAGATAATCCAGCAGATCTAGCGTCTAGAGGAATAAATACATATAAATTAGTAGAAAGCGAAATTTGGTGGAAAGGGCCAAAGTGGTTAAGCGAAACAAAAAACAATTGGCCAAAAGAAAAAGAAAATATAGAGGAAGAGAAAATAATGGTTAACACTATGCTAGAAGACAAAGAAAATAACATCATAAGTGAATTAATAAAACGATATTCTTGCATTAAAAAATTACAAAAAGTAATAGCCTTTGTTGTCAGATTTATTAAAATCATAACAAAAAAGACAACCCAAAAACCACCACAGTATATAACAGTGGAGGAGTTCAAAAACGCTAGGACAATAATCATTAAGCAGTAACAAGCACTTCAGTTTAGATCAGAAATAGGAAGACTATTGGTAAAAAAGCAATTGGAAAATAAAAGTAAAATAATTACCTTGAATCCATTTTTGGACGAAAAAGGAATACTTCGTGTAGGGGGACGATTAGAACATGCTAGTATTGGATTTGACGTAAAGCATCCTATTATTCTTGACAAATGTCATTTAGTTGATTTAATAATAAAGGATGCTCACACTGTCACCTTACACGGTGGAATCAATTTAATAAGAAACTATATTCAAAGGAAATTTTGGATAATTGGACTCAGAAATTGCCTAAAAAAGTATTTGCGTAATTGTGTTACATGCACAAGATATCAGCATACACCTACACAACAAATAATGGCAAATCTTCCAAAAAATAGAATTACAATATCCATTTCTAAATACAGGAATAGACTATGCGGGGCCCTATTATATGAAATGTTCTAAGAATCGTGGACAAAAAATGCATAAAGGTTACATAGCACTATTTGTGTGCTTGTCAACAAAAGCTATCCATTTAGAAGCAGTAAGTGACTTAACATCAGACGTATTTTTAGCTGCAATGAGAAGATTCATGTCAAGAAGAGGCAAATGCCAAAATATATATTCATATAACGGTACAAATTTTGTAGGAGCAGCTAAAAAATTAGAAAAAGAATTTAAGAAATCGATTCAAGAAAATACAAATATTTGGGCTACATTAGAAAAAGAGCAAATAAAGTGGCATTTTATTCCAGCAGCAAGCCCTCACTTTGGAGGAATTTGGGAGGCAGGAGTAAAATCAGTAAAGTATCATTTAAAAAGAATTATAGGAGACAACAATTTAACTTTTGAAGAAATGACAACCCTGCTGTGTCAAATTGAAGCAGTCTTAAACTCAAGACCTCTATATACAACTGGAAATGACATAGATAATATCGAAATATTAACTCCAGGACACTTCTTAATAGGTAGACCCACAGTAGGAGATATAGAATCAATGGGAGAAGAAAAAATAGGAAATCTTGATAGATGGAAATTAATTCAAAAAATGAGAAGAGATTTTTGGAATAAATGGAAAAATTACTATTTACACACACTCCAACAAAGAAATAAATGGAAACAAGAGATGCCAAACTTAGAAGAAGGGCAAATAGTATTAATAAAGGATGAAAATTGTCATCCAGCTAGATGGCCGCTAGGAATAATAGAAGAAGTTCACAAAGGCCAAGATGATAAAGTTAGAGTCGTGAAAATTAAATCACAAGAAGGGTTAGTTACACGACCTATCAGCAAAATATGCCCACTGGGAAAATTAAAAAATTAAGACTCAGAACAAAGAAGCACGAAACAAACCACTAGGGGGCGGGGAGGATCAAGACTAAGCGTATTGATGGCTATGCTAATGTTAGTATTACTCTGCCAAATGTCAAGTGCAAAAATAATTAAAAACGACAAGATAACGATTTCGAAGCTAGGAAATAATTCGGCAATTTACTTAGACCCAATGGGTGAAGTAGAAATAGTAACCTCATCTTGGGATCTAGTTATCTTCTACAATCTAGAGTCATATTTTGAAATGCTAAAGAAAGGAAGCGAATTCGAAAGGAAAATGAGAGTAATGTGTACAAAATTATATAGTTTCGAAGACCAATGTAACATTATCCTCAACAATACAAAAAGACGAATAGCAAAAATTAACCACACAAAAGAAATAGAACATTTACAAAAAGCAATACAGCATATGAAGGAAAATCACTTAGAGTTAAACGGGCTCCATTTTCATCATATATCAGGACACACATCAATGATATTAAGCATTATAATTGTAGTAATATTAGTTATATATGCCATAAGAAAATGTAATGTAAAGAGACGATTAAAAGCTATAGCGTTTCCTGGTCCTATATAACTTAGAATCTAAATTTACAAAATATCTGATAACCTGCGCGTTATCAAAAACACAAAAATTAGGCCCCGGGCAGAATGTTCAAACATGAACACGATAAATAAAAACATACATATGTATAAGAATAAACATTACGGATAACCTGCGCGTTACCAAATATAAAATTAAAATTTCTCAGCCACAAATCTAAGGCCCCTGGCAGTATGTTCAAGCATGAACATGCCTCATAAATAAACATATTAAAAAATAGGCAATAGTCGATAACCTGCGCGTTATCTGAAGACAAGTAATAAACATGTCATCCCTTTACTGCAGCGACCAACGCAGCAAGCAATAAAAATGTAACGCGAGACGTGAAGAACGGCTTAGCGATCGAAAAGGGACACTTGACAAACATCTGTGCACTTGTGTGCATGGAATTAATTATAGCCTTCCAGTGCCTGGAAGTATTTTTAAGGTATATAAGCACTAGGATTTTAAGAAATAAGCAGTTCAATTTTTGAATTCGGTAAATGTGGAGTGTTTTATTTCGACTCTCTAACAGTCCTAAATGGCTACCTTGAGGAACACCAGACGAAACAAAGATAAGTTTAGAAGTAGCTGTTCTCAGCAAGACTCTTTGGGTTCTACCGTTCAAATAGGATGAAATCCAGGACACAAGTTTAGAGGAAAAACCTAAACGTTCGAGCTTCAGAATTAATATCTGATGATTAACTGTGTCAACTGCTTTACTGAAATCAGTATAAATAACATCAGTTTGCATTTTTTTAGAAAAACTCTTATTGACAAGTGAAGTAAATTCGAGGATGTTGATCGATTCTGAATAAAACCAAGTTGGGATGGTTGAATAATCGATTTGTAAAAATGTTGCAAGGTTGATGTTATAATTTTTTCAAATAGCTTCGGAATAGCAGATAATTTCGCAATACCTCTGTAGTTGGAAATATCAGATCTTTCACCTTTTTTATATAGAGGAATGATGAAAGACTCTTTCCATATTAAAGGGAATCCAGAAGTTTCCAAAGACAAATTAAACAATTTTAGCAATTGTGATTGAAGAGAAACACTGCAATCTTTGGCATCCAAAATCTGAAATTTACAGAATCTTCGTATCCATAATAATAGTTAATATACAAACAGTGTAGAAGCTACGTTTCAAGCGAAGATAGCATTTTTATCAATAATAAGGAAATGTGGAGTTTCAGCTCTCTCTTTCCGAAATCTCGACGTTCATATGGACGCACGGACAGGGATTAATCAACTACTTTTTTGTGCTGATCTAGAATATATATATTTTGTGGGGTCTGCGACGTCTCCTTCTGCCTGTTACATATGTACTTTTTCACAAAACCATTATACCCTGAATTCACATTTTAGCTGACTTTACAAGATTAAAATAAGTTTAAATTTCTTTCAGTACATATACAGTGACGAACATACAGCTGCGAAAAAAAAATAGCACCACACTAAAGCAGAAAACTATTAGCTATTACTACAAAAAAGAATTTTCATGAAAATATTCAACGTTTTTATGTAATTCAAAAAATGCTGAAAAAAGTCGAAAAATCGACGAAAAAATAATAGCACCACTTTGTCATTTTGCGCTAAAAATTATTTAAAAAAATAAAAATAAGCTACGAACTTTATTTTATAGTTAATAATAAGTGAAAATAATAATATTCCTTAAGTTTAGTATTTAGTTGTGTTGCCCCAATTGGAAATTATGGCTGCACAACGCCTAGCCATGGAATCAACCATGTCCTGGCATCGTTTAAGGAGAATTTGAGCCCAGGACTCAAGAATGACTTCCCAAATCATCTTTATATTAGTTGAATTAGATTCAGAAACTATTTTTTTGTCATCCGCCCACAAGTTTCCCATTGGATTTAGGTCCGGCGACTGTGCAGGCCACTCCATAACGTTGATTGAATTCTCCTGGAACCATTCCTTCGCTTTCTTACTGCTGGGTTTGGGATCATAATCTTGCTGGAAGACCCATTTTAGTAGCATATTGTATTCTACGTAGGGCAGCATCAATTTTTTCCAATATATCAACATAAACATGTCGGTCCATTATGGGTTTGGTACAGTGAATTGAGCTGACACCATAGTAAGAAAAGCGACCCCATACCATTACACTTCTGAATCTAATTCAACTAATATAAAGATGATTTGGGAAGTCGTTCTTGAGTCCTGGGCTCAAATTCTCCTTAAACGATGCCAGGACATGGTTGATTCCATGGCTAGGCGTTGTGCAGCCATAATTTCCAATTGGGGCAACACAACTAAATACTAAACTTAAGGAATATTATTATTTTCACTTATTATTAACTATAAAATAAAGTTTGTAACTTATTTTTATTTTTTTAATAATTTTTAGCGCAAAATGACAAAGTGGTGCTATTATTTTTATCGTCGATTTTTCGACTTTTTTCAGCATTTTTTGAATTACATAAAAACGTTGAATATTTTCATGAAAATTCTTTTTTGTAGTAATAGCTAATAGTTTTCTGCTTTAATAAAAGTAATCTGCAGACCAATCCATTGATAAATGTATCCAGGAGAACTTCTCAAACTTTGAAATTCAAAGTGGTGCTATTTTTTTTTCGCAGCTGTAATTATTGGCACAGTATGCTTTTTAAGCTTTATAGCAACTTTTCAAGTCTTTTGAAAATAATTTTTTATCAAACAAACAATTTTTGAAATAGATTAGAGTATTTATTGGATGAAACCAAAAGAATTTTGTAAAAATCTTAAACGTAGAATTAACTAAAATTAAATAACGAGAAAAATACGTCAATTTCGCTGAACAAAATTATTGGCACACTTAGGGTTCTTTTGTATTTTTTTAACAATTTGACCGATTGGGCAACACCGTTTTGGCAAATTCCCCATCTGTTATATTCCGTTATTTAAAACTGAGCACATTTGCATTAAAAAATATTACATTTTGTGAGAATTGAGCTTATTTATTTTAATTTTCTAAAATATGGCACCTAAACTAAAAGAATCATCGATAGCTCAGAGGAAAATAATCCTGCATTTACACGATCAAGGTAAATCTTATGCAGAAATAGGAGAACTAATGGATAGAAGCCGATTTACAATTCGAAGCATCGTGCAGCGCTTCAAGGGAACCTGTAACCTGCAAAGTTCAAAACACACAGGCCGCCCAAAATTGCTGAACAGCCGTGAATGCAGGGAAATCCTTCAAAAGGTGAAAAAGAATCCGAAAATATCATCAACACAGATCACTGCTGAAGTTAAAAATGAAATGGGAAAGGAGGTTCACCCGATTACGGTACGTAGAGTACTGCACAAGGCGAATTACAAAGCGCGTGTGGCTAGACGAAAACCGTATATCACAACCGGCAATAAAAATATGCTAAGAACTTTATTAGTAAGCCATCCGATTACTGGAGTCAAGTATTGTTCTCAGATGAGAGCAAATTCAACATATTCCGATCGGACGGGCGCCAAACTGTGTGGAGAAGGCCGAATACTGCATTCGACAAACTTAATATTACGCCAACAGTTAAACATGGTGGTGGGGTGATGGTCTGGGATTGCATGTCTGCTGCAGGTGTGGGCGAGTTGGTATTTATAGACGGAATAATGGACAAAAATATATATTTAAATATTTTAAAGGATAACTTAAAAAAAAGCGCCGAAAAGCTCAAATTACCAAGCTCGTTCACATTTCAACATGACAACGACCCCAACCATTCTGCCCATATTGTCAAAATGTGGCTTGCGTACAACACCGCCCATGTGCTACCGCACCCACCACAATCTCCAGACCTAAATCCAATTGAACACTTGTGGGAAGAATTGGATAGGCGCATAACCAAACGCGCAATTACAAACAAACCCGAATTAAAGCAAGATTTAACTGAGGAATGGCTCAAAATTGGTGAAGAAGTGACTAAAAAATTAGTTATTAGTTATTAGATGCCAAACCGCTTACAACCCGTTATAAAAGCAAAAGCAAAAAAGTTATTGTTTTTCATCATATTTTTATATTTCTTAAAGTTTTTTTTTTTTTAGTGTGCCAATAATTTTGTTTAGCGAAATTGACGAATTTTTGTCGTTATTTAATTTTAGTTAATTCTACGTTTAAGATTTTTACAAAATTCTTTTGGTTTCATTAAATACTATTAAATACTCTAATCTATTTCAAAAATTTTTTGTTTGATTAAAAATTATTTTCAAAAGACTTGAAAAGTTGCTATAAAGCTTAAAAAGCATACTGTGCCAATAATTATGTTCGTCACTGTATCTCTAAATATATATAAAATTTTACTCATGTAATTCTATTATACAAGTTTTTTATAATAATCAATTATTTATATTTGAATTTAAAAATTAAAAAAACATTCAAATATTGTTAAATATGTCTCACTATCCTTAAATTTATATTAGTTGACATGTTAAGTTTTACTTATGTATGTATTTATATTTTTTTATATTTGCATACACAGCAGAATTGATTGTGCTCATCTGGATTCCAACTTTGCAGGAAAAGACAATTCTGGTATTTCTATTATTTTTGAATATAATTAATGTGTATAATTACATATCATATACATATGTACAGTGGCTCACAACTTATTTGATACACTTCAATTTTAAAATTTTCTCTTGCTATAATTCAAAAACTATAAATGACATCGCAATACTTGGCGTTCTTTTGGGCCAGTCCTCCAGTAAGGTTCTCTTTGGGTCTTCTTTGTTACAATTCTTATGTTTTCTGACGCTGTTGACTAAGAGTGCCCACAGATTCTCGATGACACTTAATTCGGAAGACTGTGCCGGGGGATTCATGACGTGATGACAGTTCCAAATAAGCCATGTTTGAAAGAACCTAGCTTTGCGGATCGGGTCGTTGTCTTAGTAGAAACGGAGACCGTTGCCTACAGTCAGTTTTTTGGAACTTCGGATCAACATTTTTTATTTTATATGAAGGTAATGAATTTTCTATATAATTTTATCGATGAATACCAAAGTACCGACTCCGGCTGCGGACATACCAGCCCAAACCATACCGTGGTTACAGCAATGCTTCACTGTTGTTTTAAGGTTTTCTTTGTTGAGCTCAGTATTCGGCTTTCTCCACACATAAAACATCCTGCCGAAGCTCAAAATATTAAATTTTGACTCCTCCGAGAAAATCTAAATGTTCCAAAACGAGGAGTCCTTCAAAATGTGCTCCTTATAAAAGGCTAGTCTGCTAGGTAATTGTTTTTTGTTTTACACAGCTTCTTTCGAGCTACTATTGCTTTGAAATCATGGTCGAGCAACACACGCCGAATAGCTTATGCTCTCGAAACCTTCCCCAGTTCATTTTCAACCTCTTTACCCAACTTTAAAGAAGACAACTTGGAGTTAATTAGAATTTTTCGAGCTCTGTAGCGCTAGTCGGATTCAGTGAAAATTTCATTGGTGCCTTTCTGCTCTTGTTTTTTAGAGAATTCTCTTTATTAAAGTCTATAATATGGTAGACTGTGGAGGAACTTAATTCCAATAGCTCTGTACTTTTGCGGCCACTCTATCCTTTTTTTAAAAGGGCAAATGACCAGTTCACGCTTCTCAATTGTTGTTCGTGGGCTCATTATACAATATATTTTTTCCTAGTGTGTTAAGGTATTGGATCGCAAAAAAAAAAATTGTCTTCTATATTAACCAAACATAGCATAATGCGCGAAAGACAAAAAACGCCTTGTATATGGCAATTTTATTTACATAAAACAGACTGTATCAAATAAGCTGAGAGCTCTAAAATCGACATATACCTAAAGTTTGACTGTTACGACAAAAACCAAATTTCCTGGAAGTACCAATACTTAAAACTAGTAATTTAAATATATAGCTAAATAAGTGCATTTAAAATTTTTCGATATACATACCTTCTCCTTTCGATATTAAGGAAGGGTAAAGTCGAAAAGTTGCACTGTATCAAATAAGCTGTGAGCCACTGTATGTATGTATAGACATAAATATGAATGACAGACGATCGTGAACACACGAATCTTTACGTATGTATGTACATACATATATACCAGTGTGGGTTTGGGGTTTGAGTTAAAACTACTTTGCCTTACCTTAATAGAGAGACAGTTAAATATCTGAATTGTAATGTGTGGTGGTGAATCATCTTTATGCTCTTGGCTGTTTTCCTCGTTTGTTAAAGTATTTTCATCACATTTTGTGGGAGTCAATTCAACAGTGTTGGATAAACTATGTATAATCTGATGCTCTCCATGACTGATCGATTTGGATGTTATTTCCTTTTTTAACACTTCATCATTGTTTTTTAATGAAGATAAAAAATGTAATGATGTCGAATTAGTTTGTTGATTATTTTTATTCGACAACATGGAATCAAATATATTCGTTTCAATATTTAATGGCGGGTTTTCAGAAGCAGAAGGCACACTCGGTGTGTAATTGATTTTTTGTAATTGATTAAATGAATCAATTTCATTATTATTTTGCGCTGCTGATAACGCGTTATCACATTGACAGCAACTTGTTTTTGAATCAAATACAGCACAAACACATTTTGACACATTTTTATTTATATTGCACTGCTTCGTGTCATGACTATGATGGGTTTTATGATTTTCATTGAGATTTTTTTCACTTTTATAAATTTGTAAATGTGCAATATCGCGCTCGTTAACCAAAGTGAGGCACAAACGACAAACTTGGTGATACTTGTGTGGTACATTATACATTATTATAAGTAATGAATGTTTGTTTACACTGTTGATGGAATATGCAAACGTTTTCTTTGTTTTGTTATATTTAAAATGATAACTTTAAACCAAATTAGAAAACAAAGTTAAGGACTATTTATCAGTTTTTCAACATTTTACAACCCACATTCAGTTCACCGAAAATAACTCCGATTTCTAGTTCTTTTACATTACTTCGCGAACTACTAGTTCTTTCATTATCAGGGCTGCATAATAAAAAATTGTTAGAATACACATGTTGATCACTAACACCGCTAATCATACAACCACTTACCATACAACACCTATGTGTTCTTAACCGGACAAGTAGAACAAATTTTTTCCACGTTAAGAAAAATAAATAGCACATGCTATATTTTCGCTTCCCGAGCCGTATACTACAGAGACGAGCAAATGCGAAGATAATTAGGACATGAAACACAAATCCGGTGCGTGGAAAAAAAATGGTTCTACATACAGTGGACCAATAATGTCTTCGTACAGCAATGATTTTTTTCTTTGGCAACGAATACGTTATGCAAGATGGGCAAAAATTAAAAATTTTAATTTACAGATTTATTAATATTTTAACAACAATTTGGAAAAAAAATAATATCAATATTTTGCTTAGCATAAAAGTTATAACTAAATCATTTAAAACATTAAAAAAAACGCGTTTTTGCCTCCAATAAAGTCTTCGTAAAGCGTACTTTCTTAGAACTTTAGATACAGACAAAAAGTGAAAATGATAACGGTTTTTCTGCGAATTTTTGCTTATGTGCTTTACGCATAGATGCGAAATAAGTTCCGTAATTTTATGCACATTTTGTTGGCGAGTGGACAAAAACTTATTAAAAATGCCAGGAAAACATTAAACAATTGAAGAACGTCATATTATTTTAAATATGCATGTTAAACAACAAAAATCCTATTCGGAAATTGCAGAAATATTAGGTAGAAGTCGTTCTACAGTACAATCTGTCATTGGAAGTTTCAAATATGAAGGGCGAGTGAAAAATAAGCCAAAATCAGGACGACCGAAAATTTTTATAAAATCGGATCAGCTAAATATAAAACGAATGGTATCCTCGGATCCATTTATTAGTGCAAATATGATTAGTGCAGAGTTTTTAAAGTCATCGAATAAGGAAGTGCACCCAGAAACTATTCGAAACACCATAGTTGCTAGCGGGTATAAGTCGTGCACTCCCAGACGAAAGCCCTTCATAAGTAGCGCTAATCGTAAAAAAGTTTTGGAGTTTGCTAATCAGTACAAAAATGCACCAAATGATTTCTGGCGTGATATATTATTCTAAGACCAATCAAAGTATAATATATTTGGATCAGATGGACGACTGCTTGTGTGGAGAAGAGCTGGAGAGGCACTAGATCCAAAAAACACAATTAAGACAGTAAAGCATGGTGGTGGTGGTGTGATGGTATGCGGTTGTATTGCTGCTGGTCGCGTCGGCAAAATGGAAATAATTGATGGAGTGATGGACCATCTTAAATACATTGACATTTTAAAAAAGAATTTGGATCCAAGTGTAGAAATGCTAGGTTAATCACTGTCTTATTATTTCCAACAAGACAATGATCTCAAACATATGGCACATAACACCCAAATGTATTTGGCGTATAACACGCCCCATTTATTAAAGACACCACCACAGAGTCCTGATCTGAACAAAATCGAATATTGTCGGCATATGCTCGAAAAAAAGATCATGACTCACCATATAAGTTCAAAATCCAACCTGATAGAAGCAATAAAAGAGGAGTGGGTGAAAATTGAAAAAAAAAATATATATATATATTTAAAAATTAGTTTTGTCGATGCCGAAAAAGCTGGAGGCGTAATAAAAAATAAGGGCTACCCCACAAAATACCAATATTTAATAAAAATGTAATCTTTCGCTGTTAAAAGAGTATTTTTTAAGCATATAGGTTAAGTGTACGAAGACTTTATTGGAGGCAAAAACGCGTTTTTTTATGTTTATTTAGCTATAACTTTTTTGCTAAGAAAAATATTGATATTATTTTTTTTCCAAATTGTTGTTAAAATATTAGTTAATAAATCTGTAAATTAAAATTTTTAATTTTTGCCCATCTTGCCCAAAGAAAAAAGTCATTGCTGTACGAAGACATTATTGGTCCACTGTATGTACATGTCCGGTCTGTCTTGTGATACAACCAGTGATTGAAAATGCTATGCTACAACGGAGTATTTGTTTTTGCTTTCGCTATTGCTCTGATTTCGAAAGGCTACGTAGCATAGCAGAGAGCACAAAAACAAAACGAATGCTCTTCTGCTCTGTTCCATAGCATAGAACATCGAAGCACAGAGCAATAGCAAGAGCAAAAAATTTGCGATCTGCTATTTGTAGTTGTAGCAATAGCACAAGCATTGAAAGCGAAGTAAGAGCAAAGCAAATGAAAACAAAATTTGTGCTACTGCTTCGGAGCATTTGTATTGCTTTTTCTCTTTTCCTCTTCTGTTGCTCTCGTAGTTGCTCTCGTAGTTGCTCCCGTAGTTGCTCCCATAGCAGCTCTGTACGAAATATTGCCGTTTAAGACGTTAATTTCAAATCATAGGAATTCATTTAATTTTATTTGGATACAACACATAAACCGGATGTCTAGAACAAACGTTTTTGCACCATGATTTTTGGTCTTTAGCCCTCCGACAACTTCGTATTTGCTTGGGCCATTACTTTTAGCTTCGGGTAACGAAATTGTGGGGTAGAATTACCATTTTCAATGGGTTCAGGGCATACAAAAATTATACATAAACAAGAAATACACCAAATGGGTGTTACATTAATACTCGGCTTTTCTTAAAAAACTATAAAAATTCTAGTTTTACTGAAAAATGGTGTGGTACCCATTATTTATTATATATTTAGACATATTTGTAATAATTATGTTGTGCCGATTTTGGACCGCTCTTTCTGCAGCCGTACATTTAGGACGGATATTGTTGATATCGCTCAACTTGTTTGTTGTGAGAGTTATCAGACGTGTTTATTTTTGCTCTGCAAGTTTTTCTTATTTTTTCTTATTAAATTTATTTTATTAAAGTTCACATAATCGCGGTGTTAATTATTGCAAGTGTTATCATATTCCTGTGCAAGGTTTGATCCGTGTTATACTGTGCTTTTGGTAAATTGCTTTTTTAACTTTGAAGTTTGGTGCAGCTAGTGTCTTGTTTACTAGCATTATTTTGCATTTTGCTTTAGTGTTTCTATTTTCTTTTGGCGCTCTCCCTACTTCGCTCTTAAAACGTTTGTTAGTGTGAGTGCTTGCAATTTTGGTCTTGCTTACTATTGTTGTATTTTTTCCCTCTCTTAATTTTAATTTCGTGCTGTGCAAGTTTACTCGTTCGCTGTGCACTTGCTCTCTAACGGCTGTTTGTTGTTGCTCTTGCTCTCTCAGTATATTTACATTCTCTCTGTTTTTATTTTCGTTTTTATTTTCCGTTTTTTTTTTTTTTTTTTTTGCATATTTGCTTTTCATCCCAGTTGCCAATATGAGTTGCTGCAAAAAATCATGCACATTCAGGCTGACAGGTGATGCTGCACAAGCGCAATTTGTAAATTGCTGGTTGTGCGAAAATATGATGCATACTAAGTGTGTCTTACTGGGCGTGATTATGACAAGATCATATCCACTGCCAAAATTGGTAGTGGTGGCTTACGCTGGTCTTGCCCGATCTGTTTGGAAAAACAAATAAATTTTTCCAAAATGTATAGTGCTCAATTTTTAAAACTGAGAAAGATCTCTAAGCAGTTATCCAGTGACATGGCTGCTGCTGAAGAGATTCTAAACTAGTATAATTTTGAAAGTCCTCCTCCTAATTCGGAGACTCCACTGTTATTGATACCTCCTTCTGTACCAATACCGTCACCGAACTTGCTTGCTCCACCCTCACCCTGTGCTTCTGTATTGTCCTCTGCGCCTAACTCTCTTGATCCAGTAGTTTCTGAATCTTCTGTTTCCCCTGTCGTTGCTGCTATTGATACTCAAGTCTCTGTTCAAAAATTGGACTCCTCTCCAATTATTGCTCAAACTAAGAGTGACAATAAGTCATCCACTCCTGGCATTACCTTATCTGTCGTCTCTCCTCGAAAGCAAGTTTTCTTATCTTTCTCATGTAGTTGTCCATGAATTTAAACCTAAAAATCGAAACAAATCTCATCCTATTTCTTTGAATTTACCTTCGGTGCAATCAACATCAATTATTACACAAAAAAACTAAATATGTTTCTTTCTCACTCTTTCTTCACTCATTTACCAAAATGTACGTGGATTGAAATCTAAACTTAAAAGTCTATACTTGAATAGTTTTAGAGTTCAATATGACATTATTGCCTTCACTGAAACATGGTTAAGTCATAACATTCATAATAGTGAGATTCTTTCAAGTAATTTCACTATTTATAGACTGGATCGTTCGATGCGTAAAGGTGGTGGGGTTTTAATTGCTGTTAAATCCAGTATCCACTCCGAAATATTTACCTTTTCCTATATTCATGATGTCGAGATTATAAGGGTTAAATTAATGCTCCCATCGTACTCTTTGTTTATTAAATGTTCTTAAATTCCTCCCTCTTCTGAAATGCAGGTTTATGCTCAACATATAACCTGTATTAAAGAAATTTATGAACATGTAACTGATAGAGACTTTCTTCTTGTGTTGGGTGATTTCAATATTCCTAACACTTCTTGGTCCTCAACTTGTAATGCAAATTACTTTGTTCCGACAATTGGTCACTATCTTTTTGATGAATTGTTTAATCTTTCTATGTTTCAGATGAATTTCATTTCTAACCATCTGAATCGCACGCTTGATCTTGTGTTCATTAATCATGACTCCATCATTAATGACATGAGATCAACTCCTTTCTGCTTCCCAGAGGATTTGCATCACCCTATTTTTGAGGTTTTATTATCTATTGATAATCCTCTAACTTATTCATCTTTGCCTTCTAATTTATGCCGCTGTTATCGTAAATGCAATTTTTTTTTTTTTGCTTAATGAATTAATTAATTCAACAGACTGGTCTCTTCTATATGAGTCGGTTGATATTAATTTGGCAGCATCGATTTTTTATAATACCTTAAATTCTATTCTGGATGTGTGCGTCCCTCTTATGTCGCATATTGCCCCGTTCAAATAAACCGCCATGGTTTACTAAGACTCTTTCGAATTTAAGAAACATTAAAACTAAATGTTTAAAAAATGTTAAAAGGTCTGGTTCAAGTGTTGACTGGTCTAAATATTCCATTGCCAAGTCAAACTTCAGTCTTTTAAATTCTCGGTGTTATGAGAATTACCTTGTACGTTGCAAACGACAGTTTTCTCGAGATCCTAAACAATTTTACTCATTTGTAAACTTGAAGCGTAAGTCTTCTGGTTTGCCGTCCTCATATGTCCTTGGTGCTAACTTGTACCGATCAGGATTCCTCTGATCTTTTTGCAGATTTGTTTCAATCCACTTACACTTCTGTTGATCTCTATTGTGATTCGTATCCATATTCACTTCCTGATTATGGTTCTATTTATGCGCCTAATGTTACAGCAGCCTCTCTAGCTACAGCCATTAAGACGCTGAAGTCATCTTTCTCGCCTGGTGCTGACAATATCCCAAGTTGTATCATTAAACAGTGCAGTATTTCTCTTCAATCACCATTGCTAAAACTGTTTAATTTATCTTTGGAAACTTCTGTGTTCCCTTCAATATGGAAAGAGTCTTTCATCATTCCTCTATATAAAAAAGTTGGAAGATCTGATATTTCCAATTACAGAGGTATTGCGAAATTATCTGCTATTCCGAAGCTATTTGAAAAAATTATAACATCAACCTTGCAACATTTTTACAAATCGATTATTCAACCATCCCAACATGGTTTTATTCAGAATCGATCAACATCCTCGAATTTACTCGAATTTACTTCACTTGTCAATGATAGTTTTTCTAAAAAAATGCAAACTGATGTTATTTATACTGATTTCAGTAAAGCATTTGACACAGTTAATCATCAGATATTAATTCTGAAGCTCGAACGTTTAGGTTTTTTTTCTAAACTTGTGTCCTGGATTTCATCCTATTTGAACGGTAGAACCCAAAGAGTCTTGCTGAGAACAGCTACTTCTAAGCTTATCTTTGTTTCGTCTAGTGTTCCTCAAGGTAGCCATTTAGGACCATTACTATTTTCGCTTTTTATAAATGACCTTCCTAGTTGCTTCTCTTATTCTACCATATTTATGTATGCGGATGATGTAAAACTTTGCCTTCCACCTTCAAGATGACCTTGATGCATTTCAATCTTGGTGTGACGTGAACCAGTTGCACCTAAATTGCTCAAAGTGTATGACTATGACTTTCAGTCGTTCCGTTCCTCATATTGTTGACTATAAAATTAGTAACATTTCCTTACAACGCATCTTTACAGTCAAAGATCTTGGTGTTCTCTTTGACAGTAAACTTAATTTCAATCTTCATATTTCTATCATCATAAATGAAGCCAAAAGTGTGCTTGGCTTTATTAAACGTTGGTCTAAGGAATTTAATGATCCTTTTATTACCAAACAATTATTTATTTCGCTTGTACGTCCTATCTTAGAGTATTGCTCAGTTGTTTGGTCTCCGCAACATAAACTGAATCAAGATCGTATCGAATCAGTCTAAAAACCAGTTTCTTCTTTTTGCCCTAAGGGATCTTAACTGGGACAGTAATTTACGATTACCGTCTTACCATAGTAGGCTTCAGCTCATTGATCTTCCATCGTTAATGAATCACAGAACAATTTTAGGAATTGATTTTCTGCACAAAGTAATTAACGGTAATATTGATTCGTCCTTTTTGTTGATGCGTCTTAATTTCTCGGTTCCGTCCCGAACAACTAGACATTTTCGTCCGCTCCATTTACCTATTTGCACTACGGATTATTCTTTGCATAGTGCGTTTCATGTTCTTTGTGTTAATTTTAATAAATATTATCACGTATTTTCCTTAGAGCTCTCTCTTCCTAAAATAAAATCGTTGCTTTTAGCTCACCTTAGGGAAATCACTCGCAATGCACAGGCATAAGCTACATTATGATGCTATTGTTGCTTGCAGTGATTTCTCAATCCCATCAAATATTCTATATTACAGCTCTTCTTTTAAGAGCTGTTAATATCTTCCTTGATTCTTTATTAATTTTTATTTTACTTTACTTTATTTTTTATTTTTATTTATTTATTTTTTATTTTGAATTTTAAGAATTTTAAAATTGTAATTATATTAATTATATTTCATCTCTTATAATCTATATTTAAAATTTTCATTTAACACTTTGTTTGCATAGTTTCAATAGTTATCACTGACCATATTTGGCTGCGAATTGGGGCATAGCTGGCCGGACTGGCAAATAAAACATCCCTATCGGGTTGGTGATTCTATTGTAATAATTGTACTTTTTGTAGGCTATTTTGACTCTCCTTTATGTCAATATTTTTTTAAATAAATAAATAAATAAATAAATAAATATAAAGGCATCCAAATTCTGAAAATTGCAAAATCTGCGTTTCCATAATATCTATCTAAAGTCTCTAGCTAAAACGGTGTAGAAGTTATGTTCAAACCTAAAAAATGTTAACGAATTTTTATCGATAATTTGAAAATGGGATGAGTTATCGAAAAAACAAAAAAAATCGTACTGCGTAACTAACATACGAGTGCTAATGTAAAATTTCAGCTCTCTAGCTTTTGTAGTTTCCGAAATCTCGACGTTCATACGGACGGACGGACAGGGCTCAATCAATTTATTTTTTTTTTATACCCTGAACCCATTGAAAATGGGAATTCAAGGTATAATGGTTTTGTGAACATGTATGTAACAGGCAGAAGGAGAAGTCGCAGACCCCATAAAGTATATATATTCTTGATCAGCATAAAAAAAATAAGTTGATTGAGCCCTGTCCGTCTGTCCGTCCGTATGAACGTCGAGATTTCGGAAACTACAAAAGCTAGAGAGCTGAAATTTCACATGAACATGCGTATGTTAGCTAAGCAGTACGAGTTTTTTTTTTGTTTTTTCGATAACTCGTCCCATTTCCAAATTATAGATAAAAAATCGAAAATTCGTTTTTTAGGTTTTTTGGGCATAACTTCTACACTGTTTCAGCTAGACTTCAAATTTGTTTATTTAGATAGATATTATGGATACGCAGATTATGTAATTTACAGATTTTGGATGCCACGCCCCCTTCGCCCCCAATTTGAAAAAAACGCATTTCAAATACTAGAGACTTGCAATTTGGCACATATGTAGATTTAGATACTCCTTATCTACTCTGAAAATTTCATCAAGATCGTCCATCTAGAAATGGAGTTATAAGCGTCAAAAATTCAGCCCAACCCACCCCCAAGCCACGGCAGCAACTGCGCAGTTAGCAGAGCGCGCGCATCTAAGTGCGTAAAGAAGAAGAGTATCACTTTTTTGCAGGGTTCAGGGGATCTCGTAGTCGAGCCGTCTCGACTAGAGCCTTCTTACTTGTTTAGAGTACATTAGAGTGTCCTTATACTCTTGTGAAGGGCAAGCGCTGGATCCGGCTTTAGGATAGTCGGGAACAGGGATGGGTATTAAATTAAAATTATACCCGAGTCTAAGTCGGGCTAGTTTCAGCCGACTGTGTGTTCGTTCCAACAAATTTATTTGTTGAAGCCTCTGCGATCTTTGAATACTTACACTTTGTGTTTTGCAATTTCAACTTGGTATATATTCTCTTATTAATTATTCTCGCTGTACAATTCACTTATACAATTGATGTGCCTGCCTGAGGTATCCCTGTTATATGCAAGGACTCGCCTCCTAACTGCAAACTTGAACACCAGATCGTCGAGTGTTGGTTCACGCACTCCGGCTAGGCGGGCAATTATGGCTCAGTGGCACCAGGATGCGCCCAAGCGCTCCAGAATACGCCAGGATGTGCTCTGCAGGCTCCGGCGGTTCGCTCGGAGGCTCTGCAGGCTACTCCTACAACTGGACTCACCCTTGGCACACCTAGGTTCTTATGCGCACAATGCCACGCCCTTTTCGCACGGTTACGTGAACTTTCACAATTCTGCGACAAGACTCGCCAAATTTCTACCACAACTTGCAGCTGGCCTGTATCAATTCCCTCGTTGATGGCTGTTGTTGCTCCTGTGTTGCCTATGGTCCTTAGTAGGCGTCCAAATTATCCTCCAAGGATATTTTCGGTGCTCCCACGATGTCCTGTCCGCATCAAGTCCTTGATATCGGTGTCCTGTGCCGATATCGTAGTCCTTCGATCTCCTTTGCTTTTCCACTCGCGTTGACTTGTAACTGCTGCGTACTTTCACTTTCAGTTTGTTGACTCTTCTCACTCTTATTCTTCATTCCCGATCGCTTGTCCTATGACGCCGCCGGTGCCCTTTTATAGGGCAGCCGCAGGCCCTGTTCGGGTCTAGAGCGGGGCCTGCCTGCCGCTCGTGTCCATTCAACGGTATAATCGCGTGATCTGGGTGACGCCAGAAGCTCGCCAAATGTCGCGGAAGCTTCTCGTTGGCCGAAGTACCGCTGTTGCTATGCAGAGAGAGCGTCCATTCCTTTGAGCGGTACCTACACACACACAAAGCAGCACATCGCAACCAGCAACATTTTCAGCTAAGACCTTAAGCGCACTTATGCTCGCCCCAACTGACCCCCTTCACAAACACAAAAAAAATAATCGACGACCTTCATGGAAGCGATCACTTTCCAATCCTAATCTCCCTATTCCCACAACCACAAACAACAAACTTCTCTCGTCCCCTTTTGAAAATAAAAGATGCCGACTGGTCACTCTTCACAAACTTAGCCAACGAAATAAACGAACTCATTCCAAAAAGTAACATCAATAAAGAAGCTGCTTTAAAACAACACAACAGCGCCACTAACAATCTTATAAACTACAAGCGTGCAAATGCACTCTTCCGAAGAGAGCTAAAAAAAACAAGTAAGAAAGCTGTAGTCGAGACTGCTCGACTACGAAATCCCCTGAGCCCTTCTTCGAACGAATAATATTCCAAGAATTATTCGTTTTGTTTCTGCACGCATAGACGCTGATCTACGCTTGTAGGCATGTATGTGTGTATGCATGTGTGTAAGCATTGCAAGCGTCTTGCTGTCTCGCTGCTTTGTTGCTGTGTCGCATGGGTTTTGATGAGAAAACTTTGATGATTAATAATTCTGTTTCTAGATGGACAATCGTATTGATTTCTTCAGATTATGATTATGATATTCATATCTATATGCTAAACCAAACTGCATGTCTCTAGTATTTGAAATGCATTTTTTCACATTTGGGGGTGGTGGGGCGAAGTGGGGACCGGAATCCAAAATCTGACAAAAACCGAAATTGTAATAAATTAGTATCTATATATATGCAAAAGACTTGGAGACTCTAACTCTAAAGATGAATTAGCTAGAATTTTATAACAGGTTCCCGATAAGTTCGTTTATTGATAACTTTGCAAATATACAAGTTATCGAATTTCTGAAACAAACTCGTACTGCGCGTGCAATATACGAACCTAACACAATAAGAATGAGCTCTCTAGCTTTTGTATCTTCGGAAATCGACGCGTTCATACATACGGACGGACGGACGGACAGGGCTAGATCAACTTATTTTTTTATGCTGATCAAGAATATATATAGTTTATGGGGTCTGCCACGCCTCCTTCTGTCTGTTACATACATTTAACAAAAGCAGTATACCCTGATTTCCCATTTTCAATGGGCTCAGGGTATAAAAACAAGTAAGAACGTTGCAGTTAGGCGCAACTAACAGCGAAATACTTTGTTGCCATAGGTGCACCTTAACAAACATTTGATTAACGAAATATTTCGACAATTAGAAAACGTACATGGCAAGCAACAAACGTTTTTCTATACATACATATGTACATACATACAGATTTACACATGTACACACTATACGAGTATACACACAATTTTCTATGTATGCATACAAAAGGTTGCATGCCAGAATATTCTAATTGTGACTGAATTGGCAATTTTTCGATTGTTACTTTAGTTTTGTCAGAGACGCTCTAGCAATGTCTTATTTGGTTTTAGTTAACGCGGCACAGATCTACACAGATCTGCACGCTATGCAAGCTATACTTAGGTGCGTGGGTTCGAATCCCGCAGAAAACTTTTTTTCAAAAATTATTATTTTTTAATTTAATTTTTTTTTTATTTGTATATTTATTATAAAATGCTTGCTGCCAATTGATTGCTAATAAATTTATAAACATACGCATATGAATTGTGCATTTAAGCAAAAACTAAAACTGCTTTATGCTTTCCGATTTGCCACGCTGTGTGGCAAGCAGATTTCCTATGCATGCATATATGTATGTATGTATGTATGTGTACACAGATATTTGTATACATATAGCAAGAATTGCGATTGTATTGTTTAGTTTTGTCCCAAGCTGCTGAACAGCTGGTCAGCTGATCAGCTGTGAATTTATTTAGTTTTGGCTAACGATTACATGTTATTTTCAAAAGACCTGGGTTCGAATCCCGCTGGAAACTTTTTATTTATTAATCGAGAACTTATAAATTTTATTTTTTAAATTCATTAATATTATTATATTTATGTTAAAATGCTTTTTGCCATCTTAGCAATTCCTACTAAGCTATTATATGCATGAATTATGCAGTTGGCCACAACAAACTTCTTTGCCGATTTTCCACGCCCCCAATGGGCGTAGACGCATAATTCAGTTCGGCTAGTTCTTAGAAAGGGCCGAGGCTAACATGCCTGCAAAACTTGGTTGCTTGCATTCCAAAAATGCGAAAATTACAGGGTATTTTTCGATATGCCACGCCCCCAAAGAGGCTGAAAAATTATTTTGGGTCATCGATAGAGGAGGACATTAGTAACTGAACCATCCAAATTTCAAGCTTCTAGCTCTGAAACTGTAGGAGATATAAACTTTTGCGGTTTGCCATGCCCCATGTGGGCGTAGATATATCTACAATAGCTTATTGGTCTTCGGTTGTCAAGTCTCTAGTGTTTATAGTGTTCAAAATATAGCACAATTTGAAAAATCACTATATATTCAGGTCCGATTTGCCACGCCCCCAATGGGCGTAGACATATAACTTTTTAATCGATCTTCTTAGAATCATAACATGAACTCACATGAAAAATTTCAGCGTTCTAGCTTTAACGGTGTAGAAGATACGTTTTTCCCGATTTGCCACGCCCACAATGGGCGTAGATATATCCGCCATAGCTTTTTGAACTTGGGTTGTCACCCCGAGTATACATTCCAAATTGCAACTCTCTAGCTCATCATCTAGTATGATAACATGACTATGGGCGGAAGAGTTTTCCGATTTGCCACGCCCCTAGTGGGCGGATCGGGAAAATTTTAACACTTTATAATTCGGGAGCATATATGAGTATGTGTTTAAAATTTCAAGTCTCTAGCTCTAATAGCGCCGAAAAATATTGCGTTCATACGGACAGACGGACAGATGGACGGACAGCAAGACGGACATTGCACAAACCCAATATACTGTTTCCCCTTTGGGAACAAAGTATAACAAGCACTAACAGATTTAACTTCTGCAATAGAACCCAATACCCCCTCAGACAAAATCTGGGCAAACATCCGACGTCTCTGCGGACTTAACACAAGTAAAAAGAACACTGCATCACAGATACAATCGACAGCTTGCCCACGACAAACACAGCCCACATAGCTCATCTCTTTGCGCAATACTGGTCAGACCAATCCGAAGATGAAAACTTTAGCCAGACATACACCACAAACGAATACGCAGACAAATCCGCTGACCACGTACCCAGTTCGACAGCACAAGCAAACGAATTACCCATTAGCCAAATGGAGTGGCTATCAGCATTACACTCCATTAACGGAACCACACCTGGCCTTAACCAAATATCCAACCCAATGATCAAAAATACGTCCCACACACTGAAAAATAGAATAGCCAACCTAACCAACACAATATTTAATAGCTTCATCCCGCAATCCTACAAAGCCAGCCTAGGTATTCTAGGTATTGCTGTTTAGCCAAAACGCTGGAAAAAATAATTGAGAAGCGCCTATGGTGGTTTGCATATGCCCCACCGGCACTGTGCACGATCCTTGGGCAAGTCCGCCATTATATGCTCAACAAGACGAGGCCGGGATCTGCAGCAAAATTTACATTTTCGCAGTGCTCGGGCAACCGCTTTCATGCCACCTATGGGCTTTACCTATGGGTAAGGGGATTCTCTTCGGGCAAGATAATTGGGTGGCGCGCATCGAAGCCGAGAGTAGAGTGTCGCAAACGACCACCAACTCTAAGTAGACCAAAGTCATCCATAAACGGAGAGAGCGAAAGAAGAAGGTCCATGCATCCATAATTTTGAGTGCAAGAGTTCCAACGGTGCTGCTCCTTTGGATAATATAAACGCCAAATTCCACTGCTTACTCTGACCAACAATGCATCTCACACATGAACAAGTTCATTTTGTTTATTTCGCTTACAGAATTTGCAAGCAGAAATGCATCGCATAACTCAAGTTTAGGCACCGTCAGAGTCTTTAGTGGGGCGACCCTAGCCTTGGAACAGAGCAACTGAACTTGAACAGCATTCTTCGATGAGCGAGCATAAACACAAGAGCCACAAGCCTGAAGACTAGCATCGCAGAAGGCATGTAGTTCGACCCTTGCTTTAAGTTGGAGTACATAACGAGCAAATACTGCATGGCTCACTGATGAAAGTCCTTACCAAATTCGCTCCAAGCCGTTTCCAATGGTTGCGGTAAGCTCTCATTCCATTGCAGATTGTCTCTCCACATACGTTGCCAGATGATTTTCGCCCTAGTTAAAGTTGGTCCGATCAAACCTAACGGATCGTAACATCGCGCAATGGTTGATAAAACCGTGCGTTTTGTGTGCTCGCCAGTACTAATTTTGGGCTCGAAAGTGAACACAAAGCTAAAGGACGCTCCCAGATGAGTCCAAGTGTTTTTGTCACATCGCTGCCGTCGTCGAGTTTGAGAAATCTCTCCTGTTCAGTTTGTGGAACTCCGCGAAGTATATCTGCTGAGTTAGAGCACCATTTTCTCAATTTGAAATTTCCTCGGTCAAGAAGATTTGTAGTTTGTCGCATTATGTCTCGAAGTTCTTCAACTGTATTGCCTCCTGATATCAAATCATCAACGTAGAAATCTCGCAAGACAGTTTTAGATCCTAATGGGAGCGTGTGAAACAATGAAGCTTGAATAGTCGGTCCTGACATAAGCAAATCGTTTAATGAGATAAAACGGCTGAGCCGTCAAATACAACTCTCCTCTTTGTTGTCGAACTCTCTTCTTTGTATACGCAATGATGGGGTAAGAAATATTTGCATTTATTGATATCTGCGCTGGGCACCAGTGACATATGTCTGAGATCAATATATTCTTTTATAAATGCTGAATATTTCTCCTTGAGAGTTTGATTTCGAACGAATTTACGCTCCAAGTTTATGAGTCGACGCTTGGCCTGCAAATAGGAGTCGCCCAAAGATTCGACGCCTAGCTTTTTTGGCAAGCAAACTGAATATTCCCCTGATGACAATCGACGATAGTTTGTGATGAAATGCTGCTGACAATGGAGCTCCTCGGTTGATACCTTAGCGATAGGCTCGAAGACGTGCTTCAATTCCCAAAATTGACGCACTACTCATCAGGCCGAGTGCTGTGATTAGTGTCATCCGAAGCCCTTTGGGTTGCGATGAACGATGAGAGATTGGGGGCCGATTGGCCGTCACCTGACACGATCCAACCGAGTTGAGTTTTCTGCAAAATTGGTAAACCAGGTGCCAACAGAATTTGCCCAACACACAACAGCTCGAAGAAGTGACGCGATTTCAAAACGAGATAGACTGAGTATCCTTCAGTTGAGAAGCTGGCATCTCCAATGCCAGAAACTGCAGAGAGCGATTTGCTTTTTCGAAGCTGAAGCTGATTTGCGAAACGACTGCTGACGAAGTTGAGATCCTGAATCCAAGAGTACACGACAGGGAACGAATATTCCAGCTCGATTCTTGACAAGGGTTATGGCAGGGGCTGGAAACACAACATCAGACAAACTAGGCGATATGTGGGCTTGAGGCAGAGAAGGTGACATTGCAACCATGGCAGTGGGATTTATTGTATGTGCTTGTTGATCAGGTTTCAACACATCGTTGGATGTGGCTATCGAAGACTGATTGCAATAGAGTATGGTGTTTCGATTGGCAAGTACGACAGGAGCTAGACTTACAATCCTTTAACTGATGACCTTTTCTCAGACAATTGAGGCAAAGTGCGAGTCTCTTGGTCTCCTTATATCGTGCAACAACAACTAGGAATCTTGGAAGCAACAAATGATTTTCTTAAATGTGTACTCACGATCTTCCCTGACTTGCCAACCTTACCATCTTGCAAAATTTGATCCACATTTTCAAGCATTCGACATCGTCCTTGCAAGAAAGCCGACAGTTTGGCCCACGATGGTAACTCATTAGCAGACGAGCTTTTCTCCCATTTGACCTGAGTAGACTTATCCAATTTCTGCAACACTGTTTACACGATGATAATATCAGCAACTTCTTCCCTCGATGCTAAAGAATCCATAGCACGAATGTGAGATGTCACTTTATCTGTTAATTGCCTCAGCCTACCTACAGATGCATCAGCCTTCTCAAGCCCAAATATCGCTCTGATGTGTTCCTGTAAGATAAAACGTTTATTATCAAAACGACGTTGAAGAATATCCAGAGCGACGATATAGTTAGCCTTGTTGATTGCTCATTGGAATCCAAAGCAGAACCACTTAAGCAGGATCAAAGATGCTGGAACTTCTCAACAGGATTGAGATCAGGATCAGTATCAATGATCGTTTTGAACATAGAGTAAAAGTTTTCCCACTCAGTGTAGATTCCATTAAATTTTGGCAGCTCCAGCTGTGGCAAACGCGGTCGATTAGACATGACGAGCATTGGATGAGCATTTGTAAAACTTGTATTGCGCGTTGAAAAAAGCTGTGGATTCGGCCGACTTCCCAGTTCACGCTGAAGCAAGGCCTTAAACTTTAGTAGAGTTGATTCAAATTTCGAAGGTAAATCACTAGATATGGATTCAAAATCTGATTCCTCTAAGCTAGTGTGAACCGCTTCAAAATTTGACTCTAACTTGGTGATCGAGTCCAAAAGCACACGTAGCTCACACGAATCCATATGACTTAATTTATCCACGTCTAATTCAAGTCTGTCGAAAAAGGCTTTCGTTTTAAGCCTTAAATAAGTGACCTGAGATGCACGCACTTGATCAGCATTAGATTCTGAGTTATTCATTTTGATACGTCACAAATTCACTTAAGTTATGTTCAATTCAAAAAAAAAAAAAACGTTCAATTACAAAGTTAATGCACAAGCTAATAGACTCACTAATGCACTTCCACTTCTGTGTGTGTATGCTTATATGTGTGTGATCTACACAGCTATTTTCGCGGGCCTATGCAGACGCTGCACAAAAGGCGCCAACCGCGAAGAACGAAGCAAACGATTAAAAGAGAATGAGGAAGCTAAAGATAATGCAATTTAAACAAAATGATTTGTGCACAAATGCTAATGTTTTACACTGTTGTGTTACGATGAAATTGTTAATTTGAATGCACTATTTTGCAAAAATGTTTATAAATTTCACTGTTTAGTGACGACGAAATAGATTATTAACTTTTAGCGCACTAAACGAACATCACGAAGTGTTTACATCACGTCGGGGTCACCAAAATGTTGGAAGCTGACAAGCTTTTTCGGCAACTCTGGCTCCAATCATATACGAAGGCACAAATAAAAGCCAATACGATTTAATTTAGCTTATTATTTATTAATTTAATGCCGAGTCCGTGATATTTGTTTAGGCAAAGTTAATTGTATGCGAAAAAGATAAGATATATGTTGCTCGCTTGCAGACAACTTTCGTACAGAATTAGAGAATTTAAAGAATCAACTTAAGCAAGTAAAAAAGAAGCCGAAAGTTACATATACAGTGACGAACAAAATTATTGGCACAGTATGCTTTTTAAGCTTTATAGCAACTTTTCAAGTCTTTTGAAAATAATTTTTTATCAAACAACAAATTTTTTGAAATAGATTAGAGTATTTATTGGATGAAACCAAAAGAATTTTGTAAACATCTTAAACGTAGAATTAACTAAAATTAAATATCGACAAAAATACGTCAATTTCGCTGAACAAAATTATTGGCACACTTAGGGTTCTTTTGTATTTTTTTAACAATTTGACCGATTGGGCAACACCGTTTTGGCAAATACTCCATCTGTTATATTCCGTTATTTAAAACTGAGCACATTTGCATTAAAAAATATTGCATTTTGTGAGAATTGAGCTTATTTGTTTTAATTTTGTAAAAAATGGCACCTAAACTAAAAGAAACATCGATAGCTCAGAAGAAAATAATCCTGCATTTACACGATCAAGGTAAATCTTATGCAGAAATAGGAGAACTAATGGATAGAAGCCGATTTACAATTCGAAGCATCGAGCAGCGCTTCAAGGGAACCTGTAACCTGCAAAGTTTAAAACACACAGGCCGCCCAAAATTGCTGAACAGCCGTGAATGCAAGGAATTCCTTCAAAACACACAAAAAGAATCCGAAATATCATCAACACAGATCACTGCTGAAGCTAAAAATGAAATGGGAAAGGAGGTTCACCCGATTACGGTACGTAGAGTACTGCACAAGGCGAATTACAAAGCGCGTGTGGCTAGACGAAAACCGTATATCACAACCGGCAATAAAAATAAGCGTTTGGACTATGCTAAGAACTTTATTAGTAAGCCATCCGATTACTGGAATCAAGTATTGTTCTCAGAAGAGAGCAAATTCAACATATTCCGATCGGACGGGCGCCAAACTGTGTGGAGAAGGCCGAATACTGCATTCGACAAACTTAATATTACGCCAACAGTTAAACATGGTGGTGGTGGGGTGATGGTCTGGGGTTGCATGTCTGCTGCAGGTGTGGGCGAGTTGGTGTTTATAGACGGAATAATGGACACAAATATATATTTAAATATTTTAAAGGATAACTTAAAAAAAAGCGCCGAAAAGGTCAAATTACCAAGCTCTTTCACATTTCAACATGACAACGACCCCAAGCATTCTGCCCATATTGTCAAAATGTGGCTTGCGTACAACACCGCCCATGTGCTACCGCACCCACCACAATCTCCAGACCTAAATCCATTGAACACTTGTGGGAAGAATTGGATAGGCGCATAACCAAACGCGCAATTACAAACAAACCCGAATTAAAGCAAGCTTTAACTGAGGAATGGCACAAAATTGGTGAAGAAGTGACTAAAAAATTAGTTAATTCGATGCCTAACCGCTTACAAGCCGTTATAAAAGCAAAAGACTTAAGTACAAAATATTAATTATAATTTTTAGTTATTGTTTTTCATCATATTTTTATATTTCTTTAAGTTTTTTGTTCAGCGAAATTTACGTATTTTTGTCGTTATTTAATTTTAGTTAATTCTACGTTTAAGATTTTTACAAAATTCTTTTGGTTTCATCCAATAAATACTCTAATCTATTTCAAAAATTTGTTGTTTGATAAAAAATTATTTTCAAAAGATTTGAAAAGTTGCTATAAAGCTTAAAAAGCATACTGTGCCAATAATTATGTTCGTCACTGTACATATAGTATATGTATGTGTGTTATGCTTTCTTACGTACATGAGTGCACTAACAGCGAATGAGGATGACATAGAGAACAAACTAATTTAAGAGAAGCTTATTTAAGAGCATTTATTAGCTGCTGCGCCGAACAGAAATATATATAAAACCATTATAATAAGAACACAATATAATATTTTGTTTATAAAAACAATTTATATACATACATGATTAGCATTTAAGTGTATTTCTAAAATTATTTATTTCTTAAAATTTTGGAATGTAGTTTTATCTCCATTTTCTTTTGACAATATTTTTATCGCTTCATTTCGTTGATTGCTAATTGGATGTTGGATATTCCAAGATTGTATTTCTGCTGTCCCAAAGCACTGATAAAATATATATGTCAATATCGAAATAAGTCCAGACACTTCAAAAACTTTTCTCCATTGATCTATAGAATCCTAAAAATAAAAATAAATGTAAGTTCATTGATTTAATTGATTATGGCCTATATAAATTGGTTAATGTAAAAGGTACATTCCTAATGTTGGAATGTGGTGCAAGAGATTTGACATTTGGAATATATACTTGCTTTGACAACACTAGCTCAAAAACTACGCCCAATGGGGTCATGGCAAACCCGGTAAGACTGTATCTTCACAATAACAACAGTTTTAAAGCTAGAAATTGTAAATTGATACATAACTTACTCTTACAGTATTATAAAATTATATACATACATAAATAATTATATAAAATTACAATGTTATAAAATATACATATATAAATCATATATAACTGTAAGTGATTTATACGAATCTGTATGTATAAATACTGTATAAATAACATAATTGCAGGCAAAGTGGTGGTACCGTGCACAAACAAGCAGCCCACAGCCCATAACAAAAATATTTTTACAAAACTCCTATACTCACTATGACTTAAATTACATTAAATTTTTAAGATTAAATGATTTGCCATTGAATGTTTCATTGATAGGGCGATAGAACATTAATTTTGTAGTGGTTAATAAAATTTACCTCTTGGGTTACTAAGAATCCAACAGTCAATGGAGAAAGAAATGATGCTGACATATGAATCGTTTGGCAGAATGCTAATACTGCTCCTGAGTGTCCATAGTTAGGTGAGATATCTATTATATTGGCCATAGCTCCAGCGTACGATGCCGTAATAAAAATAACAGAAGTAAACCAGATTGTCAAGAGAAACGTTATATTATCTATATATCCTAAACAACATATAAGTAATCCAGGGACAACTTGCGATAAGGCCGTGAATAATTTTCTTACCTTAGTAAGACTCAAAATATTTTTCAATAATAGTTTATCTGCCATATAACAGAAAAATACTGACGAAATATATGAGCAAAGAAACGGCATTCCTGACAAAATTCCATTTGTTCCAAATTCGAACTTAAGAATATGATTCATAAAGGCCGGCCCATTAACTATAAAAATATAATGTACGAAAATTCTACCAAATGTTGTAACTGCAATAGCCCAAACTGGTAATGATTTAAATATATGACCCCATGGAACTTTTACTGAAAATGATTTACGTATATCTTCTCCAATATGAAGCTCTATATAGTGTAATTCCTCATACGTTATTCGGGGATGTTCTTGTGGTGTGTCAAACGCTAAAATGTTCCATAGAGTACACCATACAATTCCCAAGAGGCCAGTTGTATAAAAAACAATTGGCCAACCGAACGTTGTTATAATAAATCCACAGAGTGGATACGTTAGACCAATGCCAATACTAAATCCTTGAAAGCTCGACATAAAACGCGATCGTTCCATTACAGGTATCCAGTAGCCCACCATTGCGTACATTGCAGGCCAAGTTAAGCCAGACGCAAATCCCTGAATTGAACGTAAGAATATAACAACAGCGTAATGAAATTCTGCTGCCAATGGCATAAGTAGACTGCATAAAGCAGTTGCCAATTGTGACCATCCAAATACACATTTAGTCCCAAATGCTTGAGTTGCAACTCCACCGACTACTTGAGACAACACATAACACCAATAAAACGAGCTTATAATCACAGATTTCACAATTGATATATGATCTTCAGTGCCACTACCCTGAAATAGAATAAGATTTAAAGTTTCAAATGAATCTACATATGTATGTATGTGTTACCATATTCAATGAATAAAAAACATTTTCATTTTCTTTCTGTGTTTCATTGCCATTGGATATCATGGCCACCAGAGCAAAATTCATATCATTGCGCATCATGAATGACACCAGAAAACCAGACCAAGAAAGAAAATATAAGACAAGTCTGGCAGGAATTTTATCTGTAATTGCATTTTTAGAAAAAATAATTGTATGAAACGCGGAAAGACACAACTTTGACGACTAAAGATATAATATCATTCCTTTTGTATTACATACATATGTACATACATATGTATGTATGTTGTGGCATGTTATGGTTCCGTGACTATAAGTATAAACCGTACAACACTTAACTGGACAACTAGAACAAACGATTTTGCACCATTGTTTTTCGCTATTAACTATCAGACTACATCGTATTACGCTTCGGATTACGAAAATATAGGGTCGCAAAAAAATTTCTGCTCTCTGCTCTCTCATATATACATACATACATGCATATGTATATGTACTATGCTGGTACGATCCCACTGGCTCCCTTCGGAGTGAAGAGTATACCGAATTCTTAATCGGCTTTACCTGTATATCTAGACATGTGAATAACATGTCCTATTTTTGCCTATAGGGTCAAATATTAAAGAACAAATGATAACTAATCAACAGGTAATACAAAATAATTGACCTCTCCTGCAATTCGAACCCAAAATCGCTGGTAAATGTTCAAACGTAACCTTTACAAACCGCCCGCATAGCTGCCCTGGGGTCAGCTTAAACAGGAGAATGCTAAACCACAAGTTAGCGCATAAATACCTCGGTGTGACGCTGGACAGACGCCTTACTTTTAAAAGGCATATTACTATGCTGCAGCAGTCCTTCAAATCTAAAATCGCTAAAATGTCTGGTTGCTCGCGGCACGTAATAAGCTGTCACTGGACAACAAGGTCAGAATATACAAGACCATCCTAGCTCCTAGCTTGTTCTACGCCATACAAATCGCACTTGAATAAACTGCGTATACTGCAAGCCAAAACTTTGAGGAAGATCACAGGGGCTCCCTGGTACATGAGAACCAGGGATATAGAAAGAGATCTCAAGGTCACTAAAATTGGAGACAAAATCCAGGAAGTGGCCAAAAAGTACCAAGATAGGTTAAATTCCCATTCAAATAGCCTGGCCAGGCGCCTAGGTACAGCAGGCCTTAGACGTACATCCACTAGAAGAAGACTAAAACGCCATCACCCTCAAGACCTGCTGGATCGTGTCTTGACTTGAACATTTTTTCATAATACTCATATAATTTCTACAAAATATATATTTTTTTTCTCCTTATTTATCCTATGTTAGAATTAATATAGCTTTAAGTAGTTTTATAATTTTTAATTAATTTCCGTTTAGATTAAGTTGCCTAAAAGGTAACGGTACGTTAAGCTGTAAAAAAAACATTTATAAAAAAAAAAAAATAAATAAAACAAGTAAGAAGGCTCTAGTCGAGGCGGCTCGACTACGAGATCCCCTGAACCCTGCCAAAAAGTGATACTCTTCTTCTTTACGCACTTATGAGCGCACGCTCTGCTAACCGCGCAGTTGCTGTCGTGGCTTGGGGGTGGGTTGGGCTGAACTTTGGACGCTCATAACTCCATTTCTAGATCGACTATCTTTATGAAATTTTTAGAGTAGATTAAGAGTATCTAAATCTATCTATGTGCCAAATTGCAAATCTCTAGTATTTGAAATGCGTATTTTTCATATTGGGGGCGAAGGGGGCGTGGCATTTAAAATCTGTAAATTACATCATCTGCGTATCCCTAATATCTATCTAAATAAACAAATTTGAAGTCTCTAGCTTAAACAATGTAGAAGTTATGTCCAAAAAACCTAAAAAATGTAAACGAATTTTCGATGAGTTATCGAAAAAACAAAACAAACTCGTACTGCGTAGCTAACATACGAGTATTCATGTAAAATTTCAGCTCTCTAGCTTTTGCAGTTTCCGAAATCTCGGCGTTCATACAGACGGACAGGGCTCAATCAACTTATTTTTTTATGCTGATCAAGAATATATATACTTTATGGGGTCTGCGACTTCTCCTTCTGCCTGTTACATACATTTTCACAAAACCATTATACCCTGAATTCCCATTTTCAATGGGTTCAGGGTATAAAAATAAAAAAAAAATCATGCGAAATGTTAGCATTTTCATGATTATTTGCGTAAAGGGTATGAAAATGTTGATGCGCATAAAGAATATTATTTCACGATGACCATACACCACACACATTTACACTCCCTCGCCATATGTGTAAGCACTTATGTGCCTTATGTGTGTGTGCGATACACTTACTGTCTGTATCAATTTTAACTTCCAGCATTTGTTTTTGGGCAGATATTGTGAGCTTGTATACGTAAGCAAACACACACACACGCATGCATATGTGTACTAATTCACAATTATCGAGTATCACATTTGTATAAATGTTCTGTCTGTGGCAGTTGTTTTATGTTTTATGTTTTATGTTTTATGTTTTATGTTTTATGTTTTATGTTTTATGTTTTATGTTTTATGTTTTATGTTTTATGTTTTATGTTTTATGTTTTATGTTTTATGTTTTATGTTTTATGTTTTATGTTTTATGTTTTATGTTTTATGTTTTATGTTTTATGTTTTATGTTTTATGTTTTAGTTTTATGTTTTTATGTTTATGTTTTATGTTTATGTTTATGTTTATGTTTTATGTTTTATGTTTATGTTTTATGTTTAATGTTTTATGTTTTATGTTTAATGTTTTATGTTTTATGTTTTATGTTTTATGTTTTATGTTTTATGTTTTATGTTTTATGTTTTATGTTTTATGTTTTATGTTTTATGTTTTATGTTTTATGTTTTATGTTTTATGTTTTATGTTTTATGTTTTATGTTTTATGTTTTATGTTTTATGTTTTATGTTTTATGTTTTATGTTTTATGTTTCTTGTTTCTTGTTTTATGTTTTATGTTTCTTGTTTCTTGTTTTATATGAATTTTTTTTAAATTCCTTTTCGTGAATATTATTTATTTTTGTTTTTAAAAAATGATCATTAACCAAGGAACAGGTAATGTGCATGCACGCAGACATTTCCAGTGCTCATCGCGCAAAAGTATTGTTTACGCACATCAGAGCTTTCATACCCTTACAAATAATAATCTTGTAAATCAGAAAATTTTGCATTATGTAGGCAAACCCTTTTAAGAGTTTGGTATACTCTTATTAGAAGGGAATAGATGGGATCGTCGCGATTTACGACTTGCGGACAAATTTCAATTTTTATGCGCTTCATAAGTAACATAGCCCCCAAAACATTATTGAATCGCTAAATCATAGTAACTAGTATATAGTACATCGTGTAGCGGCTTATACACATTTTAGTGAAATAGTACCACAGATTTTGATAAATTCATAAATAATAATAATAAATATTCATAAAAATGTAAAAAATATCTTACCGCTAACATTCGAATAATCCCAAACTCTCTTACGTACGTTCCGTGATATCGAACACATTATTTCTGTATGCCCTTATAATATACAAGAGTTCTAAAAAAACAAAAAAACAAAATATATATATATATATATATATATATATATATATATATATATATATATATATATATATATATATATATATATATATATATATATATATATATATATATATATATATATGGAAAAACATTACTAATAAGAAACAAGTAAGAAAACTATAGTCGAGACTGCTCGACTACGAAATCCCCTGAGCTCTTCTTCGAACGAATAATATTCCAAGAATGCTTCGTTTCGATTCTCCACGCGTAACAAACTATACATGCAAAAGCACGCGCACATACACACGCTGATCTACGCTTTTACGTCTGCACGTGTGTAAGCATTGCAGGCGTCTTGCTGTCTCGCTGCCTTGCTTGCTCTGCCACGTATGTTTTGCTGCCATAACTTATTTGATTAATAATAATTCTGTTTCTAGACGGGTAATCGTAATCAAATTTTCAGGTTATGAAATACATTTTTTACATATTTGGCGGTCTGGTGGTGAATTGGGGACGAGTTCATACATACGGACGGACGGACGGACGAACGAACGAACGGATAGACGGACATGGCTATATCAACTTTTCTCGTCACGCTGATCAAGAATATATATACTTTATGGGGTCTGTCACGCCCCCTTCTGCCTGTTACATACATTTAACAAAACCTGATTTGCCATTTTCAAAGGGCTCAGGGTATAACAAGTAAGAAGGCTCTAGTCGAGACGGTTGAACCCTGCAAAAAAAGTGATACTCTTTACTCTTTCTTTACGCACTTTTAAGCGCGCGCTCTCAAGTACTTGAAATGCGTTTTTTTCAAATTGGTGGCGAAGGGGGCGTGGCATCTAAAAGATAATATCTATGTGCGTCTCTAGCTCAAACGGTGTAGAAGTTATGCCCAAAAAACCTTTAAAAAAATGTAAACGAATTGAAAATGGTAATAATGGGTATAATCGGTATAATGGTTTTGTGAGAATGTATGTAACAGGCAAAAGGAGACGTCGCAGACACCACAAAGTATATACAGTATGTCCATTAATCGTTTGCAAAATGAAAAAGTCATACAAATGCGACTATGGCATCATATTTTACTAGGAAAGACACTTTTCATCATAATTTTTTTACAGCGTTATTCTTATATGTATTCTTAATGTTACTAAATAAAAAAAAATAATGAGAATAGCAACAGAAACATAAAAAATAATTCAAAACAAAAAAAAACATCAAATATTGACTGTCTATTAATTGTTTGCAAAATGCAATCATTAATATTGTGAGATCTGTATCTTTTGAAGATCAATAGGGAATTGGCTAATATTTGGTATGCCCTCCATTAGCTTCCATTACACATCTGAGGCGTTGCGACATCGACATTATTAAGGCATTCATGTCGTAGTATTGGGGTATTTTGCGCCACTCCTCGTTTATGCAACGAATCAAGTCAACTTTTGAAGTTAGACTTCGTTTGGCCACTTTTTCTTAAAGTAATGCCCAAATGGATTGAGATCTCAATAGGATTGAGATCCGGGCTCTGGGGTGGGATGTCAATGACTTTGCAGCAATTATAAAGCAGCCAAGTGCGGCACAGCCGCGATTTGTGCTTCGGATCATTGTCCTGATACGGCTTGTATCTGAGCTTACTGATGTTTTCTGGATCAAGAAAGCCAAAATTTCTCGCACTTTCTGTTAATTCTTTCTTTAAAATGTCTAAATAATACTCTTTTGTCATAGTATCGTTGAAAATTCGCACCTGCCCTACACCTTTGGAATAAATACAACCCCACACCATGACTGAAAGCTTGCCAAACTTAACAGTAGGCACTATATTCTTGGCCTGGAGTGCTGTTTTTGGTTTCCGCCAAACTTTTCCAGGGCCATCATTATAATATAGCATGATGTCAAAGTCGCATTTGTATGACTTTTTTCGTTTTGCAAACAATTAATGGACATACTGTATATTCTTGATCAGCAGAAAAAAAATAAGTTAATTGAGACCTGTCCGTCCGTTTCGGAAACTACAAAAGCTAGAGAGCTGAAATTTTACTTTAATACTCGTACTGCGTAACTACGAGTTTGTTTTGTTTTTTTTTTCCTTCGATAACTCATCCCATTTTCAAATTATCGATAAAAATCGAAAACTCGTTTCCATTTTTGGGCTTAAGTTATACACCCTTTTAGCTTTATATATTTAGATAGATATTATGGATACGCAGATTTTGTAATTCTTAGGTATTTGATGTCACGCTTCTCTCGGCCAGATTTTGGAATCCGGTCCCCAATTCACCCCCACATCCCCAAATGTGTGAAAAATTTATTTCAAATACTAGAGACATATAGTTTGGTTTGGCATATAGATATAAACGTCGTGATCATAATTTGAAAATTTTGATTATGATTGTCCGTCTAGAAACAGAATTATTAATTAAATGAGTTATCGCAGCAAAACCCACGCGGCAGAGTAAGCGAGGCAACGAGACAGCAAGACGCCTGTAATACTTACATATAGGCGTACAAGCGTAGGTCAGCGTTTGTGTGTGAGTGTTTTTGCATGTATAGTTTGTTACGAGTGCATAAACGAATAGAATAATTCTTGGAATATTATTAGTTTGTAGAAATACCCTGGTTCAAATCCCGCTCGGAACTTTTTGTTTTTTAATCGAAAACTTATAACTTTTATTTATTAAATTCATTAGCATTTGTATATTTATGTTAAAATGCTTTCTGCTATCTTAGCAATTACTACTAAGCTATAATATGCATGAATTATGCAGTTGGCCACAACAAACTTCTTTGCCGATTTGCCACGCATATTTTTTCCCAGTTCATAGAAACATCCGAGGCTAACATAACTGCAAAATTTGATTGCTTACACTCAAAAATGCGAAAATTACAGGGTATTCGATATTCTACGCCCCAAAGAATCATAGATAGAGGAGGACATTAGTAACTGAACCATACAATTTTGAAGCTTCTAGCTCTAAAGTTGTAGAAAGTATAAACTTTCCGGTTTCTTACGCCCCCTGTGGTTGTAGATATTTCTACCATAGCTCATTGAAGTTATGTTATCTCTTGGCATGACTTACTTAACTACATGGACGGATCTTCGTAAACAACTCATCCTAAACTATAAGACGCAAACCAAGAACCACGTCTTATTGGAGGAATTCAGGAACACCCCATTCAAAGGCAACGTACGAGCTTTTCTGGAGGAAGCAGAACACTGATCAGTAAGCTAGAATTATAAAATAATTTAGATGAAAAAAACATTATATGCATGGTCGATTAAAACTAGTATTGACGACCTCATCCAAAAGCTTCCTACAAGTATTTGCATTAGAATTATAAATTGTGAAATTCCTGATTTAAGATATTTAATAAATATATTACAAGAAAATAGTCTTTATGAAGAATTCTGTCTAAATTTAAATTAAAATAAAGTAAAACAAGATCAAAATTTCAAGCCATTACGCCAAAATCCCAATATTCGAAAATGTCCTACATTCCTTCAACTAAATCATTCCTATGTCCCATATCGACTATATTTTCAACAACCATATCTTCCACCGACACCTAATTATACTAACAATAAAATACTTTTCCACCAAATCATTATACATCTCGACCAATGCAACCAACACCAAATCAGGTTAGACCCTTTAATCCTACACTCAGACGAATTTTTAAACAGAACCAATTTGACAATAATCGTTTCGGACAACAGACACAAGTAACTCTACAACAAGCGTAGCCAACCAACCAACAAAGCGTGTTAGACCTGCAGAAAGTGAACAAAGTAAGAAAGCTGTAGTCGATACTGCTCGACTACGAAATCCCCTGAGCCCTTCTTCGAACAAATAATATTTCGAAAATGCGTCGTTTCGATTCTCCACGCGTAAAAAACTATACATGATAAATCACGCGCGCACACACACTCTGATCTATGCTTGTATGCCTGTATGTGTGTAAGCATTGCAGGCGGCTTGCTGTCTCGCAGCCTATGTTGCTGGGCCTCGTGGGGTTTGCTGCCATAAATTATTTGATTAATAATTCTGTTTCTAGACGGACAATCGTAATCAACTGTTCAGGTTATGATCATGACATTAACATCCATATGCCAAATCAAACTGTATGTCTCTAGTATTTGATATACATTTTTTACACAAATGACAAAAAACGAAATTGTAATAAATTAGTATCTATATATGTATATGCAGAACCCTTGGAAGCTCTAACTCTAAAGATGAATTAAATAGAACTTTATAACTGATTCTCGATATATTCGTTTATCAATAACTCTGGAAATATACAAGTTATCGAATTTCCGAAACAAACTCGTACTGCGCGTGCAATATACGGACCTAACACAAAAATAATGAACTCTCTAGCTTTCGGAAATCGACGCGTTCAAACATACGGACAGACGGACATGGCTATATCAACTTTTTTCTTCACCCTGATCAAGAATATATATACTTTATGTGGTCTACCACGCCTCCATCTGTTACATACATTTAACAAAACCTTTATACCCTGATTTCCCATTTTCAATGGGTTCAGGTTAGAATATGTAGATCATATGCTGAAACTCTCATTACATTCCATTATACAATTTTTTTTTTTTAATTTTAAAACAATTAAAATAACAATGGAAATGCAAGCAACGTTGAGTAATGCAAATCAATTTTCGTATGCGTGTGCACATGCACACAAAAAATCTTGGGCCGTTTTCTATGTTGCCATGTGTGTATATTCTAAGAATCACAATTGTTTTTGAATTGCGTTAGCATTGTCTTTGAATTGTATTTGTATTTACAGCCACTGCTTTAGTTTTTTTTTTTTCGTATATGGCGAATTTCATTCGTTTTCGCTACTCTGCCGTTTAGGTGAGCCGTGGTGTAGATGGCTAGGTTTTTTTAAATATATCTTTCTTTTTATTATTTATTATTTTGTATTTGATACCTTTGAAAGTCAGTTGCTAGTTTAACTCATTGTGACTAAGTGCGTTTTTTTTTTTTAATTTCAAATATTTAATAGCATCATTTCTGAAAGTGTTTTTGTTTCAATTATATTTTATTCCGTTAAGTCAACAGAAAATAATGAACAGAAAGTTTGCCCAAATAACAAACGCACGTGACATCTGCAGTAAGAGTTTTCCTATATGTATGCCTAGCATGGTCTAAGAATTTAAACTTGCTAGATGGCGCTTGGCTGTGAACTTATTTATTATGGCTATTACAGCTTCGAGTGGCATTGATATATTTCTTTTACAATTATGAAGTGTCTGTGTTAATTAAGGTGATGCGTGTTAATCGAGGAACGTCTATTTGTTGGGTCTATTTTTAATGATATTTAATAATATAAAATTTTTCGAATTTCAACTAATATAAGCGCGTTGCGCCATCTATTATTATTTTTTTTGGCAATGCATACACACATATGTATATATACATGTACATATGTACATTTTGAACGTTACACGCATACATTCTTATCTATACTTTCTGATTTATCCATAAGTTAAAGTATCATCACTATTGAGTAATGATTTTAAAAATATCTGTATTTTCAAGCTATGGTGATAAATAGGCGTATAATAATTACACACAACGAAAATCTAAACATACAATCACTTATCAGTAATTGTCTGATTGATTATCATTCATTTATGTGGGTGCAATAACTAAAGAAACATGTTTAACAGATTTTAGATATTATCCAACACTGAAACTTCAATTGTGTTCTGTAAAACGATTAGTCTGTTACTTGCGATTGCCATCACAGTACTACTACTACTAAATTATTAATGCGACTGTTTTTTCGAGAATGCGAAAGTCTATCCCGTTTGTAAAACCTGCAAAGCATTTTCTCCTAAGTATCCAACTGGAACTGAAGAAGAAGCAATAATTTGGGATCCATGGACCAATATTTTGTGAACCGTCGGCGACATTGGATACCAAGGATATTTTGCCATGTATAAGTCTGAATCTTTCGTACAGAAATCCTGGAACTTTTGTGGACATATTTCATATTCACAGGGGATTGCAATCAAAAGTATCCTAAAGCATTCAAGAAGATCCTCATCAAAGTTCAAAATAGATTAGAATAACTGAGCATTTGAAAAGCCCTTCTAGCAGTATTCCCATCATTTGTATTGCCACTTCCGTTTTGTTATGGTCGATACCCGTGTAGTCCCATTTGTTTCCACAGCTTTTCTTGAATATTTTTTTCGAGATGCCATAAAAGCCTTATCACTTGGATCTCTGGTTTGCCATTAATTTATTCCTATCCGATACGATATTTATTTATTTAACAGTTAGAATTCATTTTAAATTAAAGCTAACTAAAAGATAAAGCTCTGGCTACTGAGGCCGGCCTTCGGCTTGAGGTTTTACATTTTATTTTTTTTATTTTTTTTTTTATATAAGGTTATAGGTGTTGGATTTTTTGAGGAACTTAATTATTTTGGGAATGTCGTTTGGGGTTGGGTTTTGCGAGGATCGATATAGGGCATACGTTTTTGAATATTTGGATTGTGGCATTTTGTTGTTTTATGTTTTTATAACCTGAACCAATTGAAAATGGGAAATCAGGGTATAATGGGTTTGTTAAAAGTATGTAACAGGCAGAAGTAGGCGTGGCAGACCCCATAAAGTATATATATTTTTGATCAGGGTGACGAGAAAAGTTGATCTAGCCCTGTCCGTCCGTCCGTCTGTCCGTCCATATGAACGTCGAGATTTCGGAAACTACAAAAGCTAGAGAGCTGAAATTTCACATGAACACTCGTATGTTAGCTACGCACGAGTTTATTTTGTTTTTTCGATAACTCATCCCATTTCCAAATTATCGATAATTCGTTTCCATTTTTTAGGTTTTTTGAGCATAACTTCTACATCGCTTAGCTAGAGACTTAAAGTTCGTATACTTAGATAGATATTATGATTACGCAGATTATGTAAGATTTTGTCAGATTTTGGATGTCACGCCCCCTTCGCCCCCAATTAAAAAAAAAAAGCATTTCAAATACTAGAGACTTGCAATTTGGCATATAGATAGATTTAGATACTCTTAATCTAGAAATGGAGTTATGAGCGTCCAAAGTTCAGCCCAACCCGCCTCCAAGCCACGACAGCAACTGCGCGGTTAGCAGAGAGCGCGCTCATAAGTGCGTAAAGAAGAAGAGTATCACTTTTTTGCAGGGTTCAGGGTATCTCGTAGTCGAGCCGTCTCGACTAGAGCCTTCTTACTTGTTTTGATTGTGTTAGTGGATTGAAAGTCAATTGGGATATGGGACACAATGTATGATATTAAAAGATATTAGAACCTGTGGAATTTGAATTTGGTTAACTTTTTAAGTTTTTAAACTGTGTTTATAGTAACGTGTAACGCGACGTCTCCTTCTGCCAGTTACATACATTTCCACAAAACTATTATACCCTGAACCCATTGAAAATGGGAATTCAGGGTAATTCAGTATAATTATCCCATATCTTGATTACAATGTCTATCAACCTGATTACATTAGCACTATTTCTTATTATGAAAAAGATAATAAAATCTTTATTCGGGACAATAAACCAATAATTGATGGTTACATACTATTGCACACAAATCCAATATGTAATCATGAACATATAAATAATTATAGCCGATAACTATTTTCAAACAGAAGTTGATCTTACACCATTGTATCCGCGAAAAGAAATTATTAAAGTCAAACCTATCAAACATGATGATATTAAAATGATCGTACAGATGACTCAGTCTCGTCAGCTCCAGTAAAGAAAATCAAACCAGGTACGCAGGTTTAATGCCATAATTGTGGCAAACAGTCATGGAAAAGGCGCCACACACGAGAAGCCTGTGGCTGTCTGTCTGGTGGCAGAACCTGTCGGACAATTAAGTGTACCTGGTGAGACAGTGCCATTATGCTTCGACTCTGGTGGCGAGTGCACCAAAGTAAAAGATTCTGTTGGCAAGAAATTTTCAGGACAAAGATTTAGCAACATAGGAGTCTTAACTCAGATTTTATCTATGGCCAAAATTGAAGTATACTCAATAGATATACTATTGCACATAGTTGGTAGCTTATATAAAGCACGATATAATGCTGGGCCGAGAAATATTAAATACCAAATGAGCTCAAAATATATAAAGTTAAGACGATGAATAGCCTATCTAACCATTGTAACTATGAGTCATATATAAGCAACGATACTGTTGTGAGTAATGCTGACAATATTCTGACTGTTTTATATATGGGATCACAAAGAAGCAAGTAATATCGGGGCAATTGGAGATTCGGTTGATTGACGCGAATAGAGTAGTACAAAGACGGCCATATAGACTTGGCCCAAAAGAGAAGGTGAAAGCTGGATTTTCGTTTAATATCACTAAGTGTTCGTTTTTGAGAATCACTATTGCATACCTTGCTGCTTACCCGTGGGGACAGCGGGATTAGAATACTGCCCCAGTTGGTAGGGAAGCTTGTCGTACAAGGCGACTAACCTACCACAGAAGCTTAAAATGATGTCATAAAAGGGAGAATCAGGAGGAATCTCGGGCCGGGTTAGCGGCCAATGTCTAACCAAAAAAAGGGAGTTCAGCTGATTTATCGGTGATCTCGAGGAGAATAAAAAGGGTGTCAAATGTGTGAATAAATGTTGTAAATCGTAGTTAAAAAGATGTCAAATATGCAGAATTACAGAACGCTATAAAGAGACAAATTCATTTGTGATATAAAGGGCTAGACCTATTGCTATGGGCATAGCAATCCCCATAAATTTGCGAGCACGGGGAGATGCGTTTCCCCAAACCATCTCAGTGAGGTAGGCCCCCTAGTGGGAGTTATCGTGCTGGTTGTGGTGTTATGATTCACTGTGGTAGTGAATCACGACTTAATATGATCACTGTCAATTATTACTATATGTCAATTATTAATTTAGATCATAAGAGGTTAACGCTTGACCTCGACTCTAACCAAGGGTTTAACTTTGTCCGGCAAGCAAAGTTAAACTTGGTACAGAGAGAGCCACCTTCTCTTTTTTGGGCGAAGGATGGCGCTTTGTACCATCCCAAGGTATTATGTGCTTCGGCACATTCGAATACCGTGGTAGTAAACTTTCTTTCGGAAGTACATGCCACGTAAAATAAATATTCATGGCTAGTAACCTGAATTATCTGCATACCTAAGCTATGAGACTTCTAGTGGACAGATTAGACCCAACGAAAGATAGCAGCTCTCGTGGGGCTAACTCCACCACAATCAGTTTCACAAGTGAGACAGTTCATAGGACTAGCCCCCTATTTTCGTCAATTCATATTCGAATTTACCGAAATAATGAAGCCCCTATATCAACTTATCACCAAAAATAATTCATTTTTATGGAATGAAAAACACGAAGAAATTAGGCAACAAGTTATTTCAATTTTAATACTATATTAAATACTTAATATCCTATTGAACTGCATACAGACGTAAGTAGTGACGGATATGGTGCAATTCTATTGCATAAGATCGATAATAAGCAGCACGTAGTCGAGTATTTTAACAAAAGATCTTCCCCAGTTTAGTTTTAGTATCACTCTTACGAGTTGGAGACATTGGCAGTGTTTAATGCAGTAAATCATTTCCGCCACTAATTACTTGGCAATGACTTCGACCTATTCACGGACTGCAATTCGTTAAAGCCAAGAGTCCATAGGGTGTGGGTATATCTGCAGGCTTTCCAATTCGAAATTGAATATCGAAAAGAGGAACGAATTAGAAAATTTGTTAAAATTTCATTACCTACAAATTATCCAAATCAAAGTCTGGCAAAATCCAATCAGAGTTGCATTCGATACCCAAAATTGAGATCACGTGGAATACCCTGCATAGTAATATAACAGGAAAAATAAGAGGGAAAAGCAAGGTTAGGAAATACCTAATTATCTTAATTGATTCGTTCACTAAATATGTTTTATTGTACCACACCACGCCGGTTGGCTCAGAAAACTGTATAAAGGCCATGAAATTTACAGTATCGATGTTGGAGTGCTTTCCAAGCTCTGACTTTCGCAAGTTTTGTAACTGTCAGCAAATAAATTTGCATTTGATAGCAGCAGGCGCCAGTCAGGCTAATGGAAAAGTAGAGCGCAGCATGAGGGTGCTAAGGAATATGCGTCTTGGCAGGTCGCTTTAGGAGCTATACAATTAGCCATAAAAAGTAGAATCAATCGTGCGACTAACTATAGTCCACTAATGATTGGAAAGGTGTCTCGACCGCTTGGTCTCTTGCCTGTTGACGATGAAGATTATCACATAGACTTAAATCAAGCCAGAGCACATGGTGAAGACAATATGAAATACAATGCTCAATACGACAAGGCTAGGTACGACAAGAATAAGGCTAAAATCGTAAAGTTTAAAATAGGAGATCATGTCCTACTTCAGGCTCAAGAGAAGCATCAAACCAAGTTTGACCCCAAATATAAGGGTCCATTTTGATTGTTGACGTATTAGATGGAAACAGATACATACTTAAATCATTAACTGGCAATAGGACTTATAAATATGCGCCTGACAGTTTGTCAACACAACAGAATCTTGCAGATGTTGATGATAGTGGAAGAATAGGATAAGACGCTATAGAAAATAAATTAAAATGTTTAAGCAAGCCATGAAATATTTGCGGTGTTGAAATAAACACCAAATTTTGTTGCTGTGGCACCAGACATGTAGTTGTCGATGAATTTTGTTCCTGTGACAGCAGAGATGTAGTTGCCAATGAAAGATGTTGCTGAGGCATCAGAGATGTGAATGCCAGAAAGTTGAACCAAGCTGTTGGAAGGCGTTGTGTTGGATGACACATAAAGTAACAGAGAAGTCACAAGGACGTGTTGGTGTCAGTATGGCAGTGTCGGAGAATTATGTAAGCAAATATCAATAGTTACATTCTGTGGATGGCAGTTAAGGATACTCTAATTGCTGAGTGTAGTCACAGATTATGTAGTTTTCAGATTTTGGATCCCACCCCCTTCGCCAACAATTTGCAAAAAAAAAAAAAAAAAAAAAAAAAAAAAAAAAAAAAAAAACTCATTTCAAGTACTAGAGACGGGTCACATAGATACATTTAGATACTCTTAATCTACTCTGAAAATTTCATTAAGATCGTTCATCTAGAAATGGAGTTATGAGCGTCCAAAGTTCAGCCCCACCCACTCCCAAGCTACGGCAGCGCAGTTGCGCTGTATCTCGTAGTGGAGCCGTCTCAAACTAGAGCTTTCTTATTTGTTTCTATTGTGTTTACCAAGCTTATTAAATGATCAATTCCATTATTCGGAACATTATGATATGAAAACAAGTAAGAAAACTCTAGTCGAGAGTACTCGACTAGATAATACCCTGAACCCAATGTTAATAAAATAAAATAATAATCTGTACTGTGATGGCAATCGCAAATAACAGACTAATCGTTTTACAGAACACAATTGAAGTTTCAGTGTTGGATAATATCTAAAATCTGTTAAACATGTTTCTTTAGTTATTGCACCCACATAAATGAATGATAATCAATCAGACAATTACTGATAAGTGATTGTATGTTTAGATTTTCGTTGTGTGTAATTATTATACGCCTATTTATCACCATAGCTTGAAAATACAGATATTTTAAAAATCATTACTCAATAGTGATGATACTTTAACTTATGGATAAGTCAGAAAGTATAGATAAGAATGTATGCGTGTAACGTTCAAAATGTACATATGTACATGTATATATACATATGTGTGTATGCATTGCCAAAAAAAATAATAGATGGCGCAACGCGCTTATATTAGTTGAAATTCGAAAAATTTTATATGTATTATTAAATATCATTAAAAATAGACCCAACAAATAGACGTTCCTCGATTAACACGCATCACCTTAATTAACACAGACACTTCATAATTGTAAAAGAAATATATCAATGCCACTCGAAGCTGTAATAGCCATAATAAATAAGTTCACAGCCAAGCGCCATCTAGCAAGTTTAAATTCTTAGACCATGCTAGGCATACATATAGGAAAACTTACTGCAGATGTCACGTGCGTTTGTTATTTGGGCAAAATTTCCGTTCATTATTTTCTGTTGACTTAACGGAATAAAAAATAATTGAAACAAAAACACTTTCAGAAATGATGCTATTAAATATTTGAAATTAAAAAAAAAAAAACGCACTTATTCACAATGAGTTAAACTAGCAACTGACTTTCAAAGGTATCAAATACAAAAGAATAAATAATAAAAAGAAAGATATAATTAAAAAAAAAAAAAAATTTTTTTTTAATTAAGAAGGGCTTAGGCTTGCATTTCTATTGTTATTTTAATTGTTTTAAAATTTTAAAAATATGTAATGGAATGTAATGAGAGTTTCAGCATATGATCTACATATTCTATTTAACATTTTACGTTTACGTGTACGATCGCAGCCACACGCTGATCTACGATAGTACACATATTCATACGTATGTACATACATATGTATGTATGTAGGCCTGCAATGCGTCTTGCTGTCTCGCTGCCTTGCTTGCTGCGCCACATGGGTTTTGCTGATTAATAATTCTGTTTCTAGATGGACAATCGTATTGATATGTTCAGATTAAGATTATGATATTCATATCTATATGTATGTCTCTAGTATTTGAAATGCATTTTTTACACATTTGGAGTTGTGGGGGCGAATTGGGGACCGGAATCCAAAATCTGAAATCTGACAAAACCCGAAATAGTATCTATATATATGCAGAAGACTTGGAGACTCTAAATCTAAAGATGAATTAGCTAGAATTTTATAACTGGTTCCCGATAAATTCGTTTATCGATAACTTTGCAAATATAAAAGGTATTGAATATCTGAAACAAACTCGTACTGCGCGTGCAATATACGGACCTAACACAAAATGAATGAACTCTCTAGCTTTTGTATCAGACGGATAGACAGACGGACGGAAGAACGGACATGACTATATCAACTTTTCTCGTCACCCTGATCAATAATATATAAACTTTATGGGGTCTGCCACGCCTCCTTCTGCCTGTTACATACTTTTAACAAAACCGTTATACCCTGATTTCCCATTTTCAATGGGTTCAGGGACTGGACAATCGTTTACTTAATTCAAAGTTGAGCATGCAAATGCCCCCCAGGCAGAGCATTCATTCAAATGCCTATACAAGTGATACTCGGCGATTGTGATTATCACATCACAGACGTACACTTATGTATGTATGTGTGTGTGTAGGCCACATCAGCTACCCACAGCAATCGCTGGGAAATTAGAATTGCTACATGCAGCAAGTGTATCGCACACAGGCACATAAATGCGACACATATAGCGAGGAAGTGTAAATGTGTGTGCATATAAAGTTCACATCAGTTACCCAAACGAACGAACATCAACTGCTGTGGTTCTAATAGTAGTATTACAGGCAGCAAGAATGTCGCACACAGGCACATAAATGCCTACACATATAGCGAGGAAGTGTAAATGTGTGTGTGTATGGTCATCGGGAAATAATATTCGTTATGAACGTCAACACTTTCATACCCTTTCCACAAATAATCATGAAAACGCTAACATTTTGCATGAGCATGGCAAAGCCGTTTAAGAATCCGGTATACCCTTCGGTATACCCTTCAGAAGGGATCGCATCGAGAAGAAATTTCAATTTTTGTGAGCTTCTTCATGTTTGTGCCAGCATACATTGTATATTTTTGTGAGAAGAGAGCAGAGAGTAAAAATCATAGGGCAGAAAGAGAAAGAGAGCAAGGGAAAGAGCGGCACATGTCAGGCCTTTTTGGAATATCGACCGTCACCGTCGAGCGCTTGAAGCGGAACGATTTTGCCATTAGAAATTTTTTTTTCCCGACCCTAAAAGTAAAAACCCGAGCAAATACGAAGTTGATGGGGTTCTAATGTCAAAAAATAAGTGTGCACATTAATTTGTTCCAGTTGTCCAGTCTATGTGTTGTATGGTTAGTGACAGAGCATAAAAATACACCAAACATGTGTTTTAAAAATTTGAAGTAAAGCAAGTTTTTTTTTTGAAATAGCTATAATCCCCGCTATTTCACAATTTATCCCGCATTTCCTTGTTGCAACCCACTAGATCTTGTGGGAAAATAGCTAAATTGGCAGCACTGCTCGTACTGCGTAACTAACATACGAGTATTCATGTAAAATTTTCTCTCTTGCTTTTGTAGTTTCCGAAATCTCCACGTTCATATGGACGGACAGGGCTAGATAAACTTATTTTTTTATGCAGATCAAGAAAATATATACTTTTTTTGCCCACTTTACATATGTACATATGTATATAAATATTTTATTTTTTTTAGCTACAATATTAGAGTAACATAAAATGTTACTATTATTTAAACGGTATTGTGTAGTTAACATATAATTTTATCAATCTACATAAAACTTTGTTTCGTTATTAAAATATGACGAAGTAAAAATGTACGAGGGGTACGGGGACTTAAGTTGCATACGATATGTACATACATATGTATGTATGTACAATACATTTAATTTCTTTACTTTTTTACTTATTGTTTGGCAAACATGCTATTTGATATACATACATATACATGCATATTTAATTACATATATATGTATGTATGTATGTACATGTACTTACCATTTACAATATAAGAAAGTATGGATAAAAATCAGTTTTAGTTAATTTAACACAAATTAGCAAATGGAATGTCCGGCAACCAAGACTAATAGGTCATTACACTCATCTGAATACATCTATGAATGTATCTTTACATGTGTACATATATGTATGTACAGTCGAGGAAAAAAGTCAACATACAGCACACATTTTTCGATATTTCGGATTTTTGCAATGAAAATCAAAAAAGCTGGTATGCCATTATTTCAGGTCTCAATGGATAAGTTTATTAACAAAAAAAAAAATTTGAATTCATAATTCATTAACAACAATAAGAACAAAAACTTAAAAAATGCACAAGAAAAAAGTCTACATACAGCCATTGAGCTTTTGTGTTTGAGATTCATATTTGTAGAAATATTAGTAGTTCTTTGACTTTTAATATTTGGTTGGTCCACCATTAGCATCTATTACAGCCTGTAGTCGCCGGGGCATCGATGCTACCAAATTTTCGGTAGTTGTGGGCGGAACTTTGGCCCAAGCACGAATCAGGGCGGTTTTGAGACTTTCCTGACTGCTAATATCCCTTTTCCGTACCAATCTTTCTAAAATGTCCCAAAGATGTTCGATTGGGTTAAGGTCTGGCGATTGGGGTGGTGAATGGAGTTGCCTTGGGGCATAATATAGCAACCAATCACGCACAACATGTGCGGTATGCTTTGGATCCTTGTCCTGTTGGAAGATCCAGCTGTTTCCCAAGCTCAAACTGTCCACCGATGCTTTCAAATTTTCTTCCAATATCTTTTTATATTGAAAGCGATCCATAATGCCTTCCACAAACACCAGATGACCGACTCCAGATGACGCCATAGCACCCCAAACCATTACACTACCGCCTCCATGCTTGACCGTGGGTATAATGTTTTTCGGGTCGAGAGCGTTGTTTGTTTTTCGCCAAACTCTGCAACGGCCATCGCTTCCAAAAATATTATATTTACTCTCATCCGTAAATAAAACCCTTTTCCAAAAGTTCTCCCCTTTATTTAGGTGAGCTTTGGCAAACTCCAAGCGCAAAATCCGATTCTTTTCGGAAATTAAAGGTTTCTTACGTGGAACTCGGCTTTTGAAACCATCCTTGTGCAGAGAAATGGCAATTGTTTTTGGATGCACAATGACTCCTGAACATTTCTCGATGTGTTCCGCCAATTTTGGTGCACTTATTTTCGGGTTTTTCTTCACTTCTGTGAGGATGCTTCTCTCGTCCCGACTTGATAGCTTCTTTGGCCTTCCTGATCTCTTCTTATTTTCTGTGGAATTGTTGTTGTTCTTGTTGCGAATGATGGTCTGGACTGTTGAACGACTTAATTTAACTATCTCCGCGATTTCACCATATGATTTTTTATCATTTCGAAGGCTGATAATTAAATTGCGAACAGAAGACTGTATTTCCTTCCTTTTTTCCATTTTTTTTTAAATAATAAGAGTATTAAAAATACTTCTGTTAACTTACTACACACACTTGATAACGCAATGAAGCTAGCCCTCAAAATAGTTGGGGATTTCCCATTTTTACCTTTCATTGCTTGAATTATTAAAGAAAATTCCCACGCTGTATGTTGACTTTTTTCCGTGAACATTTTATGTTTTTCGCTAGTAACTTTGGTATACATAATTTTTAATAAACTTTTTATTCTTAAATAATGATAACTATAAGAGCTCTAAATAATTGCATACCAACTTTTTTGATTTTTATTGCAAAAATCCGAAATATCGAAAAATTTGTGCTGTATGTTGACTTTTTTCCTTGACTGTATATTTGCATTTACAGTCGTATACATACATACATACATATAGATATATGAAAATGTATTTATAAATTATTTTTAGATTAGAATTCATATACATATGTATGTATGTATTGCTTTTACGTATATCGCCATTCCGATATATCGAATCTACTTAAAAGCGATGTGTTTATTTGAAGAATTGAGTTAAAAATTGGCATTAACCATACCACTAACCATACAACACATAGACTGGACAACTAGAACAAACTTTTTTCACGAACCAGATTTTGATTTCCCGTCCCAATAATCTTCGTATTTGGTCGGCTCTGTAATTTACTGTGTAAATTACATGCTCTTACTCAGAAGGGAAAATGGGATGGTCGCGAATCGCGGCTCGCGGACAAATTTCAATTTTTGTGCACTGCTGGCTTGTGCCTGCGTACACACACATACATACATACATATATATATGAGAGTCATAGAGAGAGTGAGTGAATAAAGAAACAATAGCACACAGTGATGCTTCATATGAGAATATAATCATTTCGTTCGAGCGCTGGCAGCGAACTGAATATCAACTACGATATTTTCGCTGCCTGAGCGGTAAATTACAGAGCCGACCAAATATGAAGATGATTGGGACGGGGAAATCAAAATCTGGTTCGTGAAAAAAGTTTGTTCTAGTTGTCCAGTCTATGTGTTGTATGGTTAGTGAGCATACAAACAAAAATGTTCAAAAACCACCAAATGCCATAAGCAGAACATTTTCACGAATATTTGAAAAGCATAGGACAGAAAGAGAAAAAGAGCAAGGGTAAAAGCGGCACATGTCATGCCTTTTTAATTTTTAATTTATTTTTAATTTTGCCATAAACAATTTTTGTGTCCCGAACCTAAAAGTAAGAACCCGAGCAATTACAAAGTTGAGTGGTAAGAAAGCTCACATTAGCTACCCAACCGAACGAACATCAACTGCTGGTTGTTAATAGTGCTAAAGGCATCAAGAATATCGCACACAAGTGCTTACACATGTAGGGAGGAAGTGTAAATGTATGTGGGTATGGTCATTGATAAATAGCATTCTTTATGCACATCAACATTTTGATACCCTTTCCACAAATAATCATAAAAACGCTAACATATTGCATGAGCATGACAAAGCCGTTTAAGAATTCAGTATACGCTTCGCTCAGAAGGGAACCAATGGGATCGCGTCGCGAAGAAATTTCAATTTTTGTGAGCTGCTTGCTCTTTGTGCCAGCATACAGGCATATAGAAAGTAAAAAGCATAGGGCAGAAAGAGAAAGAGAGCAAGGGAAAGAGCGGCACATGTCATGCCTTTTTTGAAAAGCGACCATCACCGTCGAGCGCTCGAAGCGGAATGATTTTGCCATCAGAAATTTTTTCTTCCGACCCTAAAAGTAAAAACCCGAGCAAATACGAAGTTGATGGGGTTCTAATGTCAAAAAATAAGTGTGCACATTAATTTGTTCCAGTTGTCCAGTCTATGTGTTGTATGGTTAGTGGTGGTATACAATGTCAAAAAATAAGTGTGCACATTCGTTTGTTCCAGTTGTCCAGTTGTCCAGTCTACGTGTTGTATGGTTAGTGGCAAAAATCAGCTAATTAACCAAAATGAGATAGTGAATGAAAATTTTTCCCGAATGAGCCATATTAAGGGAACAAGTTCAGTGGCTCAGTTCAGTGAACCATTCATTTTAGCTCACTCACTCATGAACTACCAAAGCCTGATCAGAACTGGAAAAAGTATATTTACGCTCCACAAATTTTTTATTCACTTGATACTTGTAAGTTTCAGATCCTCGTATGTATATCAACATAAAATGTTCATTTTCTTTATTGAAATTAAATAATCCTTATATTTAGCCAATATGAATTCGGAACTAATAGCAATACTCTTTGTGGCGATATCATTAAGGTCTATCATATCAATGAACTCCTACTCGGGATTTAATAAGCCGCCGATGTTCGGTGATTATGAAGCTCAGCGACACTGGCAGGAAATTACCTTTAATTTAGATGTAAACCAATGGTATACTAACAGTACACATAATGATCTGCAGTATTGGGGCTTAGATTATCCACCCTTTACTGCATATCACAGTTATTTACTTGGCTGTGTAGCTCAACGACTTAATCACAGTTATATTGAATTATACAAAAGTAGAGGTTTTGAATCAAAGGACCACAAAACCTATATGCGTTTCACAGTTTTAACAGCTGACGCATTAATTTTTGTTCCTTCTGTATTGGCTCTGTCTGTTAGTATGGATCGCATCTTTAAAAAAAGCTTGAAGAAACAATTGCAGCTACTCTTCGCAATATATCCAGGCCAAGTTCTAATCGACAATGGACACTTTCAGTACAACAACATCTCCCTTGGCCTCGCAGCTCTGGCCATCGCTGCATTGATGTGTGACTGGAACTGCGTTGCCGCTTTCATATTTACGTTGGCTTTAAATTATAAACAAATGGAATTATACCATGCCTTGCCGTTCTTCGCGTACCTCCTGAATACGTCTTTAACAAAAAAAAGGTATATTATGTGAATTTAAATCATTCTTTTAGAGACTGCTCAATTGCGTGGCAGACCCCATAAAGTATATATATTCTTGATCAGGGTGACGAGAAAAGTTGATATAGCCATGTCCGTCTGTCCGTATGTTTGAACGCGTCGATTTCCGAAGATACAAAAGCTGGAGAGTTCATTATTTTTGTGTTAGGTCCGTATATTGCACGCGCAGTACGAGTTTGTTTCAGATATTCAATACCTTTTATATTTGCAAAGTTATCGATAAACGAATTTATCGGGAACCAGTTATAAAATTCTAGTTAATTCATCTTAAGAGATAGAGCCTCCAAGTCTTCTGCATATATATGTATATAGATACTAATTTAATACAATTTCGGTTTTTGTCAGATTTTGGATTCCGTTCCCCGATTCCCCCCACGCACCCAAATGTGTAAAAAATGCATTTCAAATACTACAGACATACAGTTTGGTTTGGCATATAGATATGAATATCATAATCATAATCTGAACATATCAATACGATTGTCCATCTAGAAACAGAATTATTAATCAGCAAAACCCATGTGGCGCAGCAAGCAAGGCAGAAAGCTAACAAGACGATTGCAATGATCACACACATATGTACATATGTACATGCATACAAGCGTAGATCAGCGTGTGTGTGTGCTCGTGCTTTTGCATGTATAGTTTCTTACGCTTGGAGGATCCAAACGAAGCACCCTTGGAATATTATTCGTTCTAAGAAGGGCTCAAGGGATTTCGTAGTTGAGCAGTCTCGACTACAGCTTTCTTACTTGTTTTTAGTTCAGTTGTATCTATAATTGTCTACAACGCAATTATGGAAATTCTGATCTGATGAAGGAATCCTTAGTGAGCGGTTATATTCTGATTTGGAGAGATTGGAGATTTTTTTTTTCTATCTTTTTTCAATGGTCGTTCATATCGCTGTTTTTACATATAGGGTCTGATATACATACATATGTATGTACATACAGTGGCTCACAGCTCATTTGTCCCACCGTCAAATAAAAATTTCAACTGCGTATATCTATGAAACGAATAGAGATTTAAAAAAAATTTAAATGCACATTTGTTTTTAAGTATTTTTACAAATCAAAAACAAAATTCATTAATTCATTCTTTAAACAAAAGCAATAGCAAAATAACAATAACCAAAATAATGATTTCAAGCTCACAGCTTAGTTGACCCAAGCTGTTTAATGTGCCGTTACGATCATTCAGAATGAGAAGTAGCGGTTCTTTTTGGGTTTTTGTTTTGATCATTGCATTCGCAAAGATAATTTGTAGCAGTTTCACAATTTTAAATTGAATTTTGTAAGAGAAGGACGAGTTTGCAATAATGGGAAAGCGCACAACAATAAAACAACGGGAGTTGGTGCTAAACCACTTCAAAAATGGAATTTCTCGGCGCAAAATAGCTCAATTTGTTAATTTACGGGCATCAACAGTAAAAATATCATAAACTGATTCGTTTTTGAAAATAGAGTGGTAAATAAGGGTAGAAGTGCTCCGAACAAAATTTTCAATGAAACAGATGAGCGAAACATTGTGCGCCAAATTAAGGAAACCCCGAATTTGGCTGCTCCAAAACTGGCTAGCCAGATTGAGCACCATCTGGGCAAGTCAAGCAGTGCATTCAAACCATTCGTCGTATTCTCCGCCACCATGATTTACATGATAGAATTGCTCGTAAGAAGCTATTTATTGATAAGAAAAATAAGGAAATTCGGCTCCGATTCGCCAAAGCGTATGCTAACAAGGACTGTAGCTATTGGGATAAAATAATTTCATTTTTTATCAGGACAATGACCTAAAACACACATCGGGTATTGTTCAGTCTTGGCTGATATGGAACTGCCCGCATAACCTCAAACCGCCAGCAGTCATCAGACATCAATGTGATTGGAAATTTTTAGGCCATTTTAGACGCCAATCCCGAAATATTTCCAACAAAAATTACCTAAAAATTGCATTAATGGAAGAGTGGGGGGAAAATCGGGTCCGAAACCACAAAAAAATTGGTGGCATCAATGCTTAAAAGACTTAAGCCAGTAATAGATCAACATGGGGGCCATACCAAATATTAAACATATTAAAAATAGCCGTAATTTTCAACATACTGTGTATAATCTCGAGTGGGTCAAATAACCTGTGAGCTTAAAAACTTGAAATATTTTAGTTTTTGTAACTTTGTTATTGTTTTTCTTTAATAAGAATTAATAAATGAATTTAGTTTTTTATTTTTAAAAATACTTAAAAACAAATGTGCATTTTAATTTAAAAAAAATATCTAATTGTTTCATAGATATAAGTAGTAGAAATTTTTATTTGACGGTGGGTCGAATAAGCTGTGAGCCACTGTATATGTAATTTTAAAACTATTGACATGAATGTGTTCTGCCTACCAATTCAAATTTCTGGATATTTTAGTATAATTTTCAAACACATTTTTTCCCTTTTCATTTAGAACAACAATGTAGAAGAATAAAATACTGGAAATAGAAAAATCTAAAGCTTAACGAATGACTTGCAGATGACTTTTATAAGCAGAAGTATTTAATTATACGGAGCTATAGCGAAATGTATTTGTTTAACTGGCAGAAGTTATATGTTATTGGAGAGGACGACGCGCTGAGTCGATATATGTATGTCTGTCCATCTATATGAACACCGAGATCTCGCAAACTACTAAAAGCTAAAGATTTGAAATTTTATATGTATAATCGTGTATTACATACGTAGTACAAGTTTTTTTTCTCTCATTTTTATCGATAATAATCTAAAATTTTTTGTTTTTAAGCGTTTTGAGCTAATAATCGAGAATTTGTCTTCGCCTTTTAAGAGTTTAAACTAGAGATTTTAAAATATATATTTAGGTAGATATTATGGATACGGAGATATTGTAATTTGTAGATTTTGTTTGCCACGCCCATTTTCCCCAATATAAAAAAAAGTTTAAAAGTAACATTTAATAACCGAAATATTTCAGCAATTAGCAAACGTACATACATACATGGCAAGCCACAAACGTTTTTCCTATACAAACATACACGTTTACACATGTACACACTATATGAGTGTACACACAAGTTTGCAGGCTACAACATTCTATGAATTGTGACTGAATTGTTACTTTAGTTTTGTTAATTGGTTTTAGTTAACGAAACTCAAACCATGGCATTGGCGCTGGTGGTAAGTGCTATGCAAGCTGCAATTAGGTGCGTGGGTTCAAATCCCGCAGAAAACTTTTTTTTTATATATTTTTTTTTATTATATATTTGTATATTTTTTATTATATTTATTAAAAAATGCTCGCTGCCAGCGCCAATTGATAAGACATAAACATACGCATATTGTGCATTTAAGCACTAGAAACAGCTTTCCCGATTTGTCACGCTGCATGGGCGAGCAATTTTTCTATGCATGCGTATATGTATGTGTATACAGATGTTTGTTCGTGTATACACATCCAAGTGTGTATACATATTCCATGAATTGCGATTGAATTGTGTGTTTTGTCACAACCTGCTATAGCAGTGAACTTATTTAGGTTTAGCTAACGATTACATGTTATTTTCAAAAGACCTGGGTTCGAATCCCGCTGGAAACTTTTTATTTATTAATCGAAAACTTGTAAATTTTATTATTTTAATTCATTAATATTTTAATATTTATGTTAAAATGCTTTCTGCCATCTTAGCAATTACTATTAAGCTATTATATGCATGAATTATGCAGTTGGCCACAACAAACTTCTTTGCCAATTTGCCACGCCCCCAGTGGGCCTAGACGCATAATTTTAGCCCAGTTCATAGAAACAGCCGAGGCCAACATAACTGCAAAATTTGATTGCTTACACTCAAAAATCCGAAAATTACAGGGTATTTTTCGATATTCTACGCCCCCAAAGAGCCTTAGAAATTATTTATGGGTCATCGATAGAGGAAGACATTAGTAATTGAACCATCCAATTTTCAAGCTTCTGTATATATAGTGATTTTTCAAATTGTGCTATATTTTGAACCCTATTGACACTAGAGACTTGAAATTTTGCATGTATACTCGGGTTGAAACCCCAGGATCAATAAGCTATGATAGACATATGTACGCCCACAGGGGGCGTGGCAAGCCGCAAAAGTTGATATTTCCTACAGTTTTAGAGCTAGAAGATTGAAATTTGGATGGTTGAGTTACTAATATCCTCCTCTATCGATGACCCAAAAATAATTTTTCAGCCTCTTTGGGGGTGTAGAATATCGAAAAATACCCTGTAATTCTCGCATTCTTGGAATGTAAGCATCCAAATTTTGCAGGTATGTTAGCCCCGGCCCCTTCTAAGAACTTGCAAAAAATTATGCGTTTACGCCCACTGGGGGCGTGGCAAATCGGCAAAGAAGTTTGTTGTGGCCAACTGCATAATTCATGCATATAATAGCTTAGTAGCAATTGCTAAGATGGCAAACAGTATTTTAACATAAATATAATAATATTAATGAATTTAAAAAATAAAATTTATAAGCTTTCGATTAATAAATAAAAAGTTTCCAGCGGGATTCGAACCCAGGTCTTTTGAAAATAACATGTAATCGTTAGCTAAACCAAAATTAATTCACAGCTGATCAGCTGACCAGCTGATCAGCAGCTTGTGACAAAACAAAATAATACAATCGCAATTCTTGCAATATATGTATATACACACTTGGATGTGTATACACATACAAACATCTGTGTACACATACATACATACATATGTCGCAGCATCGTTATTTATCGGTGTCTCGTCCATCATATTGGCACCCAAACTTTAGTAGAGCGAAGTGAATTCCGACCGGCGCGTGTAATTGTCTGAATGCGACTGACTTTGCATTGCTTCTCCTCCACGCATTGATCTACGCTTCTTTTAAATACGCAGGCCGGACTACACTCAGCGGCAGCAACGCCGTCGCCTCACTCGTACGGTATATTGGCGCTAGAAACATTCTATGCTGTATATTATGCCAAATTCTACGATGTAGTCAAATTCTAAGAACGGTTTTACAATATACCAAACTCATTACGCAGTTGCGTCTTGCAAGCACAGTGGGCGAACTGTGCTTATAATATGACAGACATGTACAGTGGTCTAAATTCGATTATAATGTGACACGGCCTTCCTGACAAAGCACACGTCCTCGTGTGTCGATTGTTCTCTCAGTTTATTTTCTTTTCTTTTTCATTGCATTATCATTATTCTGTACGACTCAACCAATATGTAATTCTATTATATTATCAATATTCTGTAAAACTCAGTCAATTCCTAATTCTATCACATTATCAATATTCTTTTAAACTCAGCCAATCTGTAATTCCTTTAACACATTTTATGTCTTATACCACTTGCATTACATAACATCTCATATTTCATTTAAAACAGTGCCGTATCGATCCCCGCCATAACACTTCTCTTTTGTTATGGTGTGATCCACATTCGACTCCCGCCGTAACTCTCTTGTTACGGTGCAGTCTTCTGTTACATTGCTTCTTCTCTGTTTTCTTTCTGTTTCCTCTTTCATTACATTATTTACATTCCGTGAAAGGAACTTCATACATGTATCTCTTTTACAGCATACCTTTCTTTACAACGTATAATTTCATTTAAAACAGTGCCATCTTGACCCCCGCCACAACACTCTCGTTGTGGTGCAGTCTTCTGTTGACCCCCGCCACAGCACTCTCGTTGTGGTGCGGTCTTCTGTTGACCCCCGCCACAACACTCTCGTTGTGGTGCGGTCTTCTGTTATTGACGCACTCTGAGCTTTATCTTTATCTTTTTTTTTTTTTTATATCTTGGCATACTGTTTATTTTTCAAAAATTTTCAATTAGTTCGTTGTTTGGTAATGCTCAAGAAATCATGTGAATATTTATATTTACGTTTACTTGTTAATGATTTCAATATATACCTATTTCCATCTTCAATTTCAATTACTACGAACGGGCCCTTAAATTTAGGATCAAGCTTAGTTTGGTGACGTTCTTCACTCATCTTCACAACATCAGGCAATGCAGCCTGCCACTATCTCTAACTAGCGGTATACACATTTTTGAGTGTACACATCACTCGCCCATCCTAACTATTTGACCTACTTGGCTGTAATAATCAAAAGTAAATTCATTTTATTTTTATTTTGTTCAAAATAACAAAATCCAAACGTTAGGCCTTTTCAAAAAAAAAAAAAAAAGCAACGATCGAAATATTCCATAGGGCAAGACAAAGAAATAAATGGCAAATTTTAGTACCTTAATACTGCTTTCAGTGTCTATATGGTAAAACAAATTTCATAAATTCCTTCAATGCATAGTATGCCTATTCCGCCGATGAGATGAAACTCTGCCTATACTCTTCCAAGAAGTGAATAAGATAATTTACAAATGATTCTACGATTCAAATTATGCACTATTAATGCATAAGTTAGTAATGGACGTGATTTACAATTACCCATCTAAATGCCCTTGGGATTGATTACAGGCAAATACTTGCTTTTACCATTTCTTTGAATTTTTCTATGTAGTATTCCACTACGCAGCTCATATGCTTTGCTTAGACTTTCTGGCAACTCATTATTCTTTAGTTTCGTGGATATATCTAATATTTTAGAATCCCGCTGTTGTTCCGAAATCAACCAATTATCGGTTATCTCAGTCAAATGAATTCTCATTTCGATTGTTTTGTTCAGACACAAATTTTTCTCAGGTAGTGGATTCCGAGAATGAAAGTCTACGTGCACCATTCGCTCTCCTTTTCTATACTCTATATCAAAATCATAAGACTAATTATTACGATTAGCTTTCAGCGAATTGCAGTCTGTGTATACAATAAATTTACGCCCTTGAAGACAATTAAATGTTGAAGCTATTAACTACTGCTACCGCCTCAAGTTCATATTAATGTTATTTACATTCGACCGGACCATGTGTAACAAAATCTCACAACAATATCCTCAATATTTATATTACATAATACTTGCTGGGTACTAAAAATAGAATCGTTGCTTATACCATTTAATATAAAAATGTTATTATTTCTTTTCCCATTGAAATTGTCAGCAACACTTTACTTTGCTGAAGAATAGTCTGAATAGTCCAGAGATGAAGCTAAATTAAACGGACTCACCAGCTATGCTTATTGTTCCTAATGCACATTACCGATCTCTTAACACTTGTCAGGGACTCTGATATTTCCACTTGGACAAGACATGATTCCTATCTTTTAGTTGACCCTTCTCCAAACGAGCACGACATTCTGCATATTGCCTTCCGATTTAGTTGCATCACCATCGTCGTCTGAATTGCACTCCTTGAATGAGTGCGCTTGCAGCTGCTGTTGCAGCTCATTACGAGTTATGGATACAGCAATTTCTTCCAAGTCTTTGGGTTTCCACTTTGACATGAGCAGCGTAACGATGCGCCTGCCATAGCGATGCCTTCTCCAGATTTTGGTCGACCGTTTAGAACATTTCTAAATGTCTGATGTCTCGATGCCCACAAACCGTTCGATAAATAAATCCTTAAATTGTGGCCACGTAAGATCGGCGAAACATATTTGTGGCAGCCATTGTGATGCGCTGCCTTCCAGCGCCTTGCTCAACACGATAATTAGGCCGCTGCTTTTGAGCTCGTTGTTCGGGAAAATAAGGTCTGCCGTTGTGCACCAAGCTGAGGCATCCACTCCAGGAATATCGGGGTTGAACTTGGGCAGCGATATGTGTGTTGCCCTTCCATCGTTTTCTTGGGCTCTCGGTGTTTGCATATTCTTTATTATCGCCATTAGATATCGGTTTTGAATTTCCAACGTAGTCAAATAAGAATTGGTGATTTGGTTAGTAGGCATGGCGAATCCCACTTCTGATGTCGCAGCATCGTTATTTGTCGGTGTCTCGTCCATCATATTGGCACCCAAACTTTCGTAGAGCGAAGTGAATTCCGACCGGCGCGTGTAATTGTCTGAATGCGACTGACTTGCATTGCTTCTCCTCCACGCATTAATCTACGCTTCTTTTAAATACGTAGGCCGGACTACACTCAGCGGCAGCGCTGCAACGCCGTCGCCTCACTCGTACGGTATATTGGCGCCAGAAACATTCTATGCTGTATATTATGCCAAATTCTACGCTGTAGTCAAATTCTAAGAACGGTTTTACAATATACCAAACTCATTACGCAGTTGCGTCTTGCAAGCACAGTGGGCGAACTGTGCTTATAATGTGACAGACATGTACAGTGGTCTAAATTCGATTATAATGCGACACATACATGCATAGAAAAACTGCTTGCCACACAGCGTGGCAAATCGGAAAGCATAAAGCAGTTTTAGTTTTTGCTTAAATGTACAATTCATATGCGTATGTTTATAAATTAATTGGCAATCAATTGGCAGCTAGTACAAATATAAAAAGTACAAATATACACATTAAAAAAAATTAAAAATTTATAATTTTTGAAAAAAAGTCTTCTGCGGGACTCGAACCCACGCACCTAAGTATAGCTTGCATAGCGCTTACCACCTGCGCCACTGCCCTGATCCGACCGGCGTTAACTAACACCAAATAAGGCATTGCTAGAGCGTCTCTGACAAAACTAAAGTAACGATCGAAAAATTCCCAATTCAGTCACAATTCTTAGACTATTCTGGCATGCAAACTTTTGTATGCATACATAGAAAATTGTGTGTGTATACTCGTATAGTGTGTACATGTGTAAATCTGTATGTATGTATAGGAAAAACGGTTGTTGCTTGCCATGTACATATGTACGTTTTCTAATTGCCGAAATTTTTCGTTAATTAAATGTTTATTAAATAAATAAGGTGCACCTATGGGAACAAAGTATTTCGCAGTTAGTTGCGCCTAGCTGCAACGTTCTTACTTGTTATACCCTGAACTCATTGAAAATGGGAACTATAATAATGGTTTAGTGAAAATGTATGTAACAGGCAGAAGGAGACGTCGCAGACCCCATAAAGTATATATATTCTTGATCAGCATAAAAAAAATAAGTCTATCCGTCCGTATGAACGTCGAGATTTCGGAAACTCTAAAAGCTAGATATCTGAAATTTTCATGAATACTCGTATGTTAGTTACGCAGTACTAGTTTTTTTTTTGGTTTTTTTTTTTTTTGATAACTTATCCTACTTCCAAAGTTCAAAGTGATATATTTAGGTAGTTATTATGGATACGCAGATTTTGTAATATTTTTTGGATGCCCCCCTCCCACTTCTTTGCCACCAATATGCAAAAAACGCAATTCAAGTATTAGAGACTTGAAATTTTGCTATTAATATATTCTGAAGATCATTCATCTAGGAATGGAGTTATAAATTATATAAAGTAAAGTATATATTAAATTTTAAATTAACACATATGCACTTATTTATTCAATTGTTATTTTAAATATTTAAAATTAAATATTTTTTTAAAGTGTAAAGTCGGCCGTTAAAGAGCTTACTATAATAGCTACCATTGTGCTATCAACTTTTATGATTTTATGGTATCCTTGGATTAGTACAATTGACACAACTTCAGATGTATTATACCGCCTTTTTCCTCTTGGACGTGGTGTATTTGAAGACAAAGTTGCTAATTTTTGGTGTAGTATTAACATCGTTTATAAGTTAAGGTACGGTTGTATATTTATTTATTTAATAAATGAAATGTGTATATTTTACATTATATTATTCCAATTTTATTTTAAAGAAAACATATTAGTAATCACAAAATGGCATTAATCTGCTTTGGAACCACACTATTAGCAGCTCTACCCATTAATGTACATCTACTTTTCCGGAGAAGTAAATACATATTCATATTAACTTTATTTAATACAGCAGCTGCATTTTTCTTGTTTTCGTTTCAAGTATGTATAAAATGTTTTATATATCAAATCAAATTTACGATTTTATTTGTATATTTTCAGGTTCATGAAAAGTCAATTTTACTTGTAGTCCTGCCGTCAATTTGCTTATTTTACTGGTGGCCAACGGAAATGCTATGGTTTCTTAAAGTTTCGGTTTTTAGTATGATTCCGCTTTTAAGAAAAGATAATTTGTTGATTCCAACCGTGGCTCTATTGATTATTTTTCATTTCACTTTTAAAATCAGCGGTTTAAAAACGGATGACATTATGATATTTACAAAATATTTTAAAATATCAATAAGACAAGTCTCAGAAATTTTAATGATTGTTACCTTATTAGCATATTTATTAATAGAACCACCATCTAGCTTTCCGGACACTTGGCCATTAATAATTTCCATACTAAGTTGCGGTCACATTTCAATTTTTTTATATTGGGGGTATTCCAAACAATTTACTGAAATATTATTATAAAACAATTCCATTTATTTCCATTTAAATCAAGCTTAATAAAGTAAATGAGTACTGTAATAAATGAAGATAAATTTCTTCAACTTGTTCAAGTTTAAATTGTCAATATTTTTTGAAAAGTATTTTAAGTTCAGTATCACTTCAACCTCTGAGGAGATAAGACGTGCTGCATTAAAATAAATCAAAACCCCGTTACGCAAACGCAAAGCTTAAGCGCAAAACAAAAACAAACACACGCCATAAACAGTTTATTTTTTTTATTTTTATTTAATTAAAAAATATTGACATAACGAGAGTCAAAATAGCCTACAAAAAATAACAATTATTACCAACCCGATGGGGGTGTTTTATTTGCCAGTCCGGCCAGCTATGCTCCAATTCAGAGCCAAATATGGTCAGTGATAACTATTGAAACTATGCAAAGAAAGTGTTAAATGAAAATTTAAAATATAGATTATAAGACAATTAATATAAATAATATAATTACAATTTAATAATTCTCAAAATTAAAAATTAAAAACAAAAAATAAAAATAAAACAAGAAGGCTCTAGTCGAGACCCTGAACCCTGCAAAAAAGTGATACTCTTCTTCTTTACGCACTTATGAGCGCGCGCTCTGCTAACTGCGCAGTTGCTGTCGTGGCTTGGAGGCGGGTTGGACTGAATTTTGGACGCTCATAACTCCATTTCTAGATGGACTATCTTTATGAAATTTTCAAAGTAGATTAAGAGTATCTAAATCTATCTATATGCCAAATTTGAAATGCGTTTTTTTTTTTAATTGAGGGCGAAGGGGGCGTGGCATCCAAAATCTGTAAATTACATAATCTGCGTATCCATAATATCTATCTAAAATAATATCTAATATCTAGCTGAAACAGTGTAGAAGTTATGCCCAAAAAAACCTAAAAAATGGAAAAGAATTTTTTTATCGATAATTTGGAAATGGGATGAGTTATCGAAAAAACAAAATAAACTCGTACTGCGTAGCTAACATACGCATGTTCATGTGAAATTTCAGCTCTCTAGCTTTTGTAGTTTCCGAAATCTCGACGTTCATACGGACGGACGGACGGACAGACGGACAGACGGACGGACGGACAGACGGACAGACGGACGGACGGACAGACGGACAGGGCTAGATCAACTTTTCTCGTCACCCTGATCAAGAATATATATATTTTATGGGGTCTGCCACGCCTCCTTCTGCCTGTTACATACTTTTAACAAAACCATTATACCCTGATTTCCCATTTTCAATGGGTTCAGGGTATAAAAATAAAGTAAAGTAAAATAATAATTAGTAAAGAAACAAGGAAGATATTAACAATATTATAGTAAGAGGGAGCTCTAAGAAAAATACGTGATAATATTTATTAAAATTAACACAAAGAACATGAAACGCACTATGCAAAGAATAATAAAAATATAGGTAAATGAAGCGGACGATAATGTCTAGTTGTTCGGAATCGAGAAATTAAGACGCATTAACAAAAAGGACGAATCAATATTACCGTTAATTACTTTGTGCAGAAAATCAATTCCTAAAATTGTTCTGCGATTCACTAACGATGGAAGATCAATGAGCTGAAGCCTACTATGGTAAGACGGTAATCGTAAATTACTGTCCCAGCTAAGATCCCTTCGGGCAAAAAGAAGAAACTGATTCGATACGATCTTGATACAGTTTATGTTGAGGAGACCAAACAACTGAGCAATACTCTAAGATAGGACGTACAAGCGAAATAAATAATTGTTTGGTAATAAAAGGATTTTTAAATTCCTAAGACCAACGTTTAATAAAGCCAAGCACGCTTTTGGCTTCATTTATGATAGTAGAAATATGAAGATTGAAATTAAGTTTACAGTCAAAGAGAGCAGTCAAAGATCTTTGACTGTAAAGATGCGTAGTAAGGAAATGTTACTAATTTTATAGTCAACAATATGAGGAACGGAACGACTGAAAGTCATAGTCATACACTTTGAGCAATTAAGGTGCAACTGGTTCACCAACACACCAAGATTGAAATGCATTAAGGTCATCTTGAAGGTGTAGATGCCCATTTGCACTGGAGTATGCAAGGCAAAGTTTTACATCATCCGCATACATAAATATGGTAGAATAAGAGATGCAACTAGGAAGGTCATTTATAAAAAGCGAAAAGAGTAATGGTCCTAAATGGCTACCTTGAGGAAAACCAGACGATACAAAGATAATTTAAGAAGTAGCTGTTCTCAGCAAGACTCTTTGGGTTCTACCGTTCAAATAGGATGAAATCCAGGACACAAGTTTAGGGGAAAATCCTAAACGTTCAAGCTTCAGAATCTGATGATTAACTGTGTCAAATGCTTTACTGAAATCAGTATAAATAACATCAGTTTGCATTTTTTTTTAGAAAAACTATCATTGACAAGTGAAGTAAATTAGAGTAAATTCGAGGATGTTGATCGATTTTGAATAAAACCATGTTGGGATGGTTGAATAATCGATTTGCAGAAATGTTGCAATGTTCACAATACCTCTGTAATTGGAAATATCAGATCATCCACCTTTTTTATATAGAGGAATGATAAAATACAGGTTATATGTTGGAAAAGGTAAATAATTCGGAGTGGATACTGGATTCAACAGCATTTAACACCCTACCACCTTTATGCATCGAACGATCAAGTCTATAAATCTCACTATTATGAATGTTATAACTTAACCATGTTTCAGTGAAGGCAATAATGTCATATTGAACACTAAAACTATGCAAGTATAGACTTTTAAGTTTAGATTTCAATCCACGTACATTTTGGTAAATGAGTGAAAGCTGAGAAGAAGAAAGAAACATATTTAGTTTTTTTGGTGTAATAATTGATGTTGACCGAAGGTAAATTCAAAGAAAAAGGATGAGATTTGTTTCGATTTTTAGGTTTAAATTCATGGACAATTACATGAGGTGGCCAGAATTTGCTTGAAATAAAAGCAGATACTGCCTCACATGTCGTATGCCTCACATTATCGCCTAGATAAGAAAACTTACTTTCGAGGAGAGACGACAGATAAGGTATTGTCACTCTTAGTTTGAGCAATAATTGGAGAGAAGTCCAATTTTTGAACAGAGACTTGAGTATCAATAGCAGCAACGACAAGGGAAAGAGAAAACTTAGGACCTACTGGTATAGGATCAAAAGAATTAGGCGCAGAGGACAATACAGAAGCACATGGTGAGGGAGGACCAAGTTCGGTGACGATATTGGTACAGCAGGAGGTACCAATAACAGTGGAGTCTCTGAATTAGGAAGAGGACTTTCAAAATTATACTGGTTTAAAATCTCTTCTGCAGCAGCCATGTCACCTGATAACTGCTTAGACATCTTTCTCAGTTTTAAGAATTGAGCTCTCATACATTTTGGAAAAATGTATTTGTTTTTCCAAACAGATCGGACAAGACCAGCGTACGCCACCACTACCAATTTTGGCAGTAGACATGATCTTGTCATAATCACGCCCTGCACACTTAGTATGCATCATATTTTCGCACAGCCAGCAATTTAAAAATTGCGCTTGTGCAGCATCACCTGTCAGCCTGAATGTGCATGATTTCTTGCAACAACTCATATTGGCAACTGGGATGAAAAGCAAATATGCAGAAAAAACAAACGGAAAATAAAAACAAGTAAGAAGGCTCTAGTCGAGACGGCTCGACTACGAGATCCCCTGAACCCTGCCAAAAAGTGATACTCTTCTTATTTACGCACTTATGAGCGCGCGCTCTGCTAACTGCGCAGTTGCTGCCGTGGCTTGGGGGTGGGTTGGGCTGAACTTTGGACGCTTATAACTCCATTTCTAGAAGAACGATCTTCATGAAACTTTTGGAATATATAAAGAGCATCTAAATGTACCTTTTTGCCAAATTGCAAGTCTCTAGTATTTGAAATGCGTTTTTTTTCAAATTGAGGGCGAAGGGGGCGTGGCATCCAAAATCTGAAACCTACATAATCTGCGTATTCATAATATCTATCTAAATATATTAATTTATAGTCTCTAGCTAAAACGGTGTAGAAGTTACGCCCAAAAAACCAAAAAAAAGGTAAACGAATTTTCGATTTTTTATCGATAATTTGGAAATGGGATGACTTATCGAAAAAACAAAATAAACTCGTACTGCGTAACTAACATACGAGTGTTCATGTGAAATTTCAGCTCTCTAGCTTTTGTAGTTTCCGAAATCTCGACGTTCATACGGACGGACAGGGCTAGATCAACTTTTCTCGTCACCCTGATCAAGAATATATATACTTTGTGGGGTCTGCCACGCTTCCTTCTGCCTGTTACATACTTTTAACAAAACCATTATACCCTGATTTCCCATTTTCAATGGGTTCAGGGTATAACAAGTAAGAAAGCTGTAGTCGAGACTGTTTGACCTGATCCCCTGAGCCCTTCTTCTTACGAATCATACTCCAAGAATGCTTCGTTTCGATTCTCCATGCGTAAGAAACTATACATGCAAAAACTCGAGCAAACACACACGCTGATCTATGCCTGTGCAAAAAACGAAATTGTAATTAATTAGTATCTATATATATGCAGAAGACTTGGAGCACTAACCATACAACACATAGACTGGACAACTGGAACAAGTTAATGTGCACACTTATTTTTTGACATTAGAACCCCCTCAACTTCGTATTTGCTCGGGTTTTTACTTTTAGGGTCGGAAGAAAAAATTTTCTGATGGCAAAATCATTCCGCTTCGAGCGCTCGACGGTGATGGTCGATTTTCAAAAAAGGCCTGACATGTGCCGCTCTTTCCCTTGCTCTCTTTCTCTTTCTGCCCTATGCTTTTTACTCTCTGCTCTCCTCTCACAAAAATATATGTATGCTGGCACAAACAGCAAGCAGCTCACAAAAATTGAAATTTCTTTTCGACGCGATCCCATTAGTTCCCTTCTGAGCGAAGGGTATACCGAATTCTTAAACGGCTTTGCCATGCTCATGCAAAATGTTAGCGTTTTCATGATTATTTGTGGAAAGGGTATGAAAGTGTTGATATTATTTCCCTACATTTACACTTCCTCGCTATATGTGTAAGCATTTATGTGCTTGTGTGCGATAGATATTCTTGCTGCCTGTAGCACTATTAGAACCCCCAGCAGTTGATGTTCGTTCGGTTGGGTAGCGATGTGAGCTTGCATACACACACACATTTACACTTCCTCGATATATGTGTAGGCATTTATGTGCCTGTGTGCAATATTCTTGCTGCCTGTAATACTACTATTAAAACCCCAGCAGTTGATTTTCGTTCGTTTCGGTAGCTGATGTGAACTTCCATACGCACACCCATACACATACACATACACATTTACACTTCCTTGCTATGTGTGTAGGCTTTTATGTGCCTGTGTGCGATACACTTGCTGCATGTAGCAATTATATTTTCCCAGCGAATGCTGTGGGTAGCTGATGTGAGCCTTTAAATTTGAATACATGCATCTGCCTGGGGCATTTGCATGTTTCGTGCATGGGTCTCGAATATTGGGCGTGTGCCTACCTCAACTTTGAATCAAGTAAACGATTTTGGGTAATTTTAGTAAAAGAAAACTGAAAATAATTCGTGAATAAGAAATTTAAATTAAATAAAACATTTAATATAATACATGTATATTTTTGTTAGTCGGAGCAGGTATGGAGGCTATGATGGAGGATGAGCTGCAAGCTTTCGCGCGTCGCTCTTCGCTGCAGCGGTCACCGCAGCAACAACTGAGGGCGTTGTCGCAGCCGGTAGCACCGAGTCAGTCCCCAGTGGCTGTTTGCCAGGCTCCGAAGTCCTTAAAGGAAGCGTTAGCTCAAATAGGAGTTACCTTAGAGGGCTTGTCTGCGTTATTTGGTGGTCAGCGGCATATAAATGCCCTAATGAGAGAGGAGTTGACCAAACTGGTCAATCTTCACAAGGCGGCCGAAAAGTTCTGCGACCGCACAGTTAAAAACTGCGAGGTGCAGACCACGCCGCCCAAGAAAGCAGTGGAGAAAGTCCAAAAAGCATTAGTGCTCAAACGGGTAGCAATACGCCCAAGCGGCCAAGGGAAGTAGCCGCCGAAGTGAGGAAAACTCCATCAAAAAAGTCGAGGCCCAACAGAAGCGTAATGGTAGATCCAATAGTAATAGGTGCTGCAGCTAGGAATACAAATCAAGCAGACCCACAGATTAGCAAGAGTAGCTGGACTGTCGTCAAGGGTCGCAAGCCCATACAAAAGCGGCCCAGAACTGATGCAATTGCGATCTCTGGCGTAGGCGGGTGCAGCTATGTGCAGACGGACCATTCAATAGGCAGTTTCAAGTGCCCATCCTACCGTGAAGATGCGCGTAAAATGAAATGTTAAGGTATCTTCAGCTTAACTTAAATCATTGTATAGCTGCGCAGGATCTACTAGAGCAGACTGTAAGAGAAAAATTTATAGATGTAGCCTTTCTCAGTGAACCTCATCACTGTAAGACCAGCTGTCCCAGAACGTGGGCAACAGACAGTACTGGCAAAGCAGCGCTATGTATCCTACTGGAGATCTTCGCGACATTAGATGTTGCACTGCTCAATACTGGCCAAGAGTACACCTTCAGTAGGGCTGGATACGGATCGGTAATTGACATTACTTTTGTCACTTCATCCCTTTTTTGGGGAAGCAACATGGAGTCATTGCCATAGCTATACGGGCAGCGATCACACGGCACTTCTGTTCACAATAGGGGAGCCACTTGCCAGGGCGCCAAACTTGTGGAGAGAATCGTATCAGCTGGATATTTTCAATCCCTTGGCCTTTTCAGTGGCCATTCAGTCGCTGGGCACATCTGGCAATGCTGAGGCCAGAGCATGCCAAATGGTAGCCCAAATTCAGAGTGCCTGCAGTAGTAGCATGTTACGCCGTAAGCGGTTCATGCGACAACAAACGCCTATGTATTGGTGGAATGCACAAATAGGTGACATTCGACGCAAATGCATCCAGGCGAGAAGAAGCTACCAACGCGCCCGTGGTAGGACCACATATGTAGAAAAGCAAATTGCATACCAGGCGGCTAGAAGACAGTTGAAGAAGGACATTCGGGCAAGCAAAAGAGATTGCTTCTTAGAACTGTGCGACTCAGCCGAATATGACCCTTGGGGCAGGGCATATAAGATAGTTGTTAAAAGACTATACGCAGGTAACCAGGTGCAGCCTATGGATCGTTTGGAGCTTAAATCGATTGTGGAAACGCTCTTTCCAGAAAGATTAAGCTCCATTCATGCCCCTGAGATCATGTCTGCTGAACAGGGCTCAACGAGCACCCACATCAGAGGTCTTAGACTTAATTCAGCCCCAGGGCCGGACGGGATCCCAAATCGTGCGCTAAAGCTTGCCCTCGCCTTGCACCCAACCGCGTTCGCGGAATTATACAACGAATGTATAATTAATGAGACGTTCCCCGCAATCTGGAAAATCGAGAACTTGGTATTGCTACCTAAGACTGGCAAACCACCGGATCAGTCATCTTCATACAGACCAATCTGTCTCTTAGACACCATGGGAAAGGTGTTCGAGAAATTGATTTGCTCTAGGCTGGAGAGTGCTATCGATAGCGTCGGAGGCCTTTCACCTAACCAATTTGGTTTCCGGAAGGCCCGTTCAGCAGATGCGCTTGATAAAGTTGTTGGCATGGCAGGCTTCCGCCATCCAAGGCACCAGATGGAAGCACGGGACGAAGCACTACTGCATCATTGCGACTCTAGACGTGAAGAATGCCTTCAACACAGCTAGTTGGGATATGATACTGGATGCGATGTCTCAATATAATATCCCTAAATATCTAAAAGAGAAAGTGAAGAGCTACTTCAGAGAAAGAACACTGATACACAATACGAGTGAGGGTCCCCAAATTCATATAGTGTCAGCTGGAGTCCCCCAAGGTTCAGGGCTGGGGCCTCTCCTATGGAATATTATGTACGACGGCGTACTGCGCTTGGAACTACCAGCAGGTGCGCACACCATTGGCTTTGCCGATGATGTAGCAGTCGTCACCATAGGAAAGGAGCTTAAAGATACTGAGGATATGTGCAGCGCAAGTATCAATCGCATACGAAGCTGGTTGTCTGAAGCTGGACTAGAGCTAGCGGCGCACAAAACGGAAGCCGTCCTAGTTAGCAGTCGTAAGACAGTGGAAACTGCCAATATAAAGATCGGCAGCGTTACCATCGCATCTAAGAGGGCGATAAAGTATCTTGGCGTCATGATAGACACGAGATTAACTTTCCGCGAGCACTTAGAATATGTGCATAAAAAAGCAGCTGATTCTTGTAGAGCTCTCTCAAGAATTATGCTCAACACGCGGGGACCAAGGCAAAAACGACGTCTCCTCCTAATGAGCGTCATTAGGTCCATCATTCTCTATGCTGCACCGATATGGTCAAGTGCGATGGCAACGCCGAGCTACAGCCGAGGCATTTGCGCCATCTACAGATTGAGCGCAATCAGAGTCAGCTGCGCTTTCAGGACAGTTTCCGATGACGCAGCGCTCGTCATTGCCGGAATGGTACCACTGGAGGACTTGGTTGCTGAGGCCGTGGAGCGGAACACACATGAGCCCGTACGACGCAACGTTATCAGGGCAAACAGCACTGCACGATGGCAAAGAAGGTGGAACCGCTCAACAAAAGGGCGATGGACCCACACGCTCATCCCGGAGCTTGATCCTTGGCTAAACCGTAAACACGGTGAGGTTAATTTTTATCTTTCGCAGATTCTCACGGGACATGGATGCTTTCGGAGCTATCTGAAGCGCTTTGGCCACGACGAAACTGACGAATGCCCATGGTGCGGACTAGGTCTGGTAGAAGATGCCAAACACGTTCTGTTTGAGTGTGGACGCTTCCAGGAGGAGAGGCGTTGCCTAGAAGAGGCAGTTGGCCGTTCCATTGGAACGGACAATATCGTCAACATCATGCTGGAATCGGAGGCAGCTTGGAATCTAAGAAGCACCTTCGCAGCCACGGTCATGACGGAGCTCCGCAGAGTTGAGCGGATAAGAAGACGAGGCGTCCCAGCCTAAGATAGTGCAAAGCGCTTGCGAAGCAATGCTTTACGGCCGTCCCGCAAGCATCTTGCGCTCCAGACAACCAGCTTCGTATGCGATTGATACTTGCGCTGTATCTTTAAGCTCCTTTCCTATGGTGACGACTGCTACATCATCAGCAAAGCCAATGGTGTGCGCACCTGCTGGTAGTTCCAAGCGCAGTACGCCGTCGTACATCATATTCCATAGGAGAGGCCCCAGCACTGAACCTTGGGGGACTCCAGCTGACACTATATGAGTTTGGGGACCCTCACTCGTATTGTGTATCAGTGTTCTTCCTCTGAAGTAGCTCCTCACTATTTCTTTTAGATATTTAGGGATATTATATTGTGACATCGCATCCAGTATTATATCCCAACTAGCTGTGTTGAAGGCATTCTTCACATCAAGAGTCGCAATGATGCAGTAGTGCTTCGTCCCGTGCTTCCATCTGGTGCCTTGGATGGCGGAAGCTGCCAGGCCGACAACTTTATCAAGCGCATCTGCTGTTGAACGGGCCTTCCGAAAACCAAATTGGTTAGGTGAAAGGCCTCCGGCGCTATCAATGGCACTCTCCAGCCTAGAGCAAATCAGTTTCTCAAACACCTTTCCCATGGTGTCTAAGAGACAGATAGGTCTATATGAGGATGGCTCATCCGGTGGTTTGCCAGCCTTAGGTAGCAATACCAAGTTCTGAATCTAGCTTTTGTATCTTCGGAAATCGACGCGTTAATACATACGGACGGACGGACGCACAGACGGACGTGGCTATTACAGGTCTGCAAGAATACATTCATTTCTTGCAGCATAGTACTGTACAGTAGTAAAGTGTTCTCAAAATACTGCACCCATTTCATTACTGTACAGTATTTTCTAGTGTGCAGAAGAATCGAGAACAGCATTTCAACTGTTCTCAACTAGAGTGAGAACAGTAAAATGTAGTACATTTCGTGAGTGAGGACAATTTTTGTCTCGTTTCTACACGTTGTACACCATATACAATTATGAGAACAGCATTTCTGTCATGCCTAACAGCTGTGCAAGCTATCACCCCATTACTCAAGCGACTCTTATGATAAATATAAATATATAAATAATAAATATAAATATACAAATATATATAAATAAATATGTATTAAATACTATTATATTATATATTATATTATTAGATTATTAAATGTAAACTGTTGTAGAATGATCTCGAAAAACTCATCATAAACTTAGAAGTAAGCATTTATCAAGCATTAAGTTTTCTAGAATAAGAAATCCCGAATATTCTTTATGTAATAGAAGCAAGAAGTAAGCATTAAGCTTTCTAGAATAAGAAATCCCGAAAATTCTATAATTATGATAGATATTCATATGAAATGCAACTCCGAACCAATTTATATGTTTCCAAACAACAACGAAATAGATGATATTTTCGCTGACTATGCACAGCCTACACATAATAATAATACCCAATCCATTATAAATAATGAAATTCAAACATTTAAAAATGTAAGTATTCCTTATAGTTCAGATTTTAATGTACTTAATTGGTGGGCAAGCAACAAACAACAATTTCCCCTACTTTTTAAGGTAGCTTGTAAAATGTTAGCCGTTCCAACAAGTAGTGCAGCATCCGAAAGAGCCTTTTCGGTTGCTAAAAATTTAATTAATTATAAACGTTGCAAAGTTGCAACAACAGACGGCTTAGTAAATAAAAATAATGTTTTTGCACTCAAACATTAACTTATTATATAGTGAGTCATTTTCAGAAATAAATTTATAAATATGAAATAAATTTATAAAATGTGTATGAAATTTTATTGAAGAAATTTTGTATGTAGCGTCATCAATAACAACTCAGTGTACAATGAGTGTACTGCACACCAAAATAGTGTGCAGTAAAAAACACTGTACAGTAGTTTTAGTGTGCAGTAAAAAACACTGTACAGTAGTTTTAGTGTACTCATAAGGTGCTGTACAACATGGGAGTGAGTGAGACTGCAAGCTGTCGATACAGACAAGTTGAACAGCATTTACTGCCACCCATTTAAGCTGTACAGAAAAAAGTTTACAGCTTTTTATAATGAATGATTCATTTGCCCATTTGGATGCATTCATGCAGATGTCTAGTGGCTATATCAACTTTTCTCAGGGTATAAAAATAAAAACAGAGAGAACAGAAAGAACAAACAGCCGTTAGAGAGCAAGTACACAGCGAGAGAGTAAACTTGCACAGCACGAAATCAAAATTAAGAGAGGAAAAAAAAACAACAATAGTAAGCAGACCAAAATTGCAAGCACTCACGCTAAAAAAAAATTATTAAGAGTGAAGTGGGGAGAGCGCCACAAGAAATAGAAACACTAAAGCAAAATGCAAAATAATGGAAGTAAACAAGACACCAGCTGCACCAAACTTCAAAATTAACAAGAAAAAAAACTCTAGTCGAGAGTGCTCGACTAGATAATACCCTGAACCCAATTTTAATAAAATAAAATATTAATCTGTACTGTGATGGCAATCGCAAGTAACAGACTAATCGTTTTACAGAACACAATTGAAGTTTCAGTGTTGGATATTGTCTAAAATCTGTTAAACATGTTTCTTTAGTTATTGAACCCACATAAATGAATGATAATCAATCAGACAATTACTGATAAGTGATTGTATGTTTAGATTTTCGTTGTGTGTAATTATTATACGCCTATTTTTCACTGTTCAAGCATGAACATGCCACTTATATACAAATATATTAAAAATAGGCAATAGTCGATAGCCTGCGCGCTATCTGACGCCAAACAATAAACCTGTCATCCCTTTACTGCAGCAATCAACGCAGCAAGTAATAAAAATGTAACGCGAGACGTGAGAACGGCTTAGCGATCGAAAAGGGACACTTGACAAACATCTGTGCACTTGTGTGCATGGAATTAATTATCGCCTTCCAGTGCCTGGAAGTATTTTTAAGGTATATAAGCACTAGGATTTTAAGAAATAAACAGTTCAATTTTTGAATTCGGTAAATGTGGAGTGTTTTATTTCGACTCTCTAACAATCACCATAGCTTGAAAATACAGATATTTTTAAAATCATTACTCAATAGTGATGATACTTTAACTTATAATTATAGATGGCGCAACGCGCTTATATTAGTTGAAATTCGAAAAATTTTATATTATTAAATATCATTAAAAATAAACCCAACAAATATAAGTTCCTCAATTAACACGCATCACCTTAATTAACACAGACACTTCATAATTGTAAAAGAAATGTATCAATGCCACTCGAAGCTGTAATAGCCATAATAAATAAGTTCACTGCTATAGCGCCATCTAGCAAGTTTAAATTCTTAGACCATGCTAGGCTAGTTTTGAATGTATAAGTGTGCATACATATAGGAAAACTCTTACCGCAGATGTCACGTGTTTTTGTTTGCCCAAATAGGCAAACTTTCTGATCATTATTTTCTGTTGACTTAACGGAATAAAATATAATTGAAACAAAAACACTTTCCGAAATTTTTAGGGTTGTTGAAAATATATCAAAATATCAAAATATGATGCCAGCGCTCGAACGAAATGATTCTATTCTCATATGAAGCATCACTGTGTGCTATTAAGTAGACAAACTACTGAATCGCGCAGGTAGCAAGAGAACAAATTGCAAGTGTTGGGCCGTACAATTGCTACAGGCAGCAATAGTTTCGCACACAGTCACATAAATGCTTATACATGAAGCAAGACACTGTAAATGTGTGTGTGCCTGCTCATCGCGAAAAGTATTGCTTATGCAAATCAGCGCTTTCATACCATTCAAAAAAATAATCACGAAAACATTAAAATTTTGCACGAGAATGGCAAATCTTTTTAAGAGTTCGGCATGCTCTTACTCAGAAGGGAAAATGGGATCGTCGCGAATCGCGACTCGCGGACAAATTTCAATTTTTGTGCACTGCTGGTTTGTGCCTGCGTACACACACATACATACATACATATATATATGAGAGTCATAGAGAGAGTGAGTGAATAAAGAAAGAATAGCACACAGTGATGCTTCATATAAGAATAGAATCATTTCGTTCGAGTGCTGGCAGCGAACTGAATATCGTAGTTCATATTTTCGCTGCCCGAGCAGTAAATTACAAAGCCGACCAAATACGAAGATGATTAGGACGGGAAATCAAAATCTGGTTCGTGAAAAAAGTTTGTTCTAGTTGTCCAGTCTATGTGTTGTACGGTTAGTGACAGTACTAACTAACTACAGTACTGACCAGCTCCTGGTAGCTCAGTGCCTTCGGAGCGACTTGCTTCGGTAATAAAATGCGTTGTTTGCCACTCACGAAGTCGTATGACGGATTCTCACATATCAGAACGTTTTTTTTTTTTAAATCTTTGAGTACCGAATATTGGTCTATATCATAAAAATAGTTATTCTTATTTTTTTATTTATTTATTTTTTTTTCGGATTGTAAATTTATTGTGGGAAAACATTTTTTTAAATATCGAAAATAAAATCCTACAATACCTATGTAAAAACCACTTACCTCTACTTTAACATACAGTGGCTCACAGCTTATTTGATACACTTCAATTTTAAAATTTTCTCTTGCTGTAATTAAACAAGTAAGAACGTTGCAGTTAGGCGCAACTAACAGCGAAATACTTTGTTCCCATAGGTGCATCTTATTTATTTAATAAACATTTGATTAACGAAATATTTCGGCAATTAGAAAACGTACATGGCAAACAAGAAACGTTTTTCCTATACATACATATGTACATACATACAGATTTACACATGTACACACTATACGAGTATACACACAATTTTCTATGTATGCATACAAAAGTTTGCATGCCAGAATATTCTAAGAATTGTGACTGAACTGGAAATTTTCGATCGTTACTTTAGTTTTGTCAGAGACGCTCTAACAATGCCTTATCTGGTTTTAGTTAAAGCGTCACAAATCAGGGAAGTGGCGCTGGTGGTAAGAGCTATGAAAGCTATACTTAGGTGCGTGGGTTCGAATCCCGCAGAAAACTTTTTTTCAAAATTTATTATTTTTTAATTTTTTTATATTTGTATATTTATTATAAAATGCTTGCTGCCAATTGATTTCAAATTAATTTATAATTCATATGAATTGTGCAATTAAGCAAAAACTAAAACTGCTGTATGCTTTCCACGCTGTGTGGCAAGCAGTTTTTCTATGCATGCATATATGTATGTATGTATGTGTACGTGTATACACATCCATAAACTTTTATTTTTTAAATTCATTAATATTATTATATTTATGTTATAATGCTTTCTGCCATCTTAGCAATTGCTACTAAGCTATTATATGCATGAATTATGCAGTTGGCCACAACAAACTTCTTTGCCGATTTGCCACGCCTCCAGTGGGCGTAGACGCATAATTTTTGTTTTTAGAAAGGGCCGACGCTAACATGCCTGCAAAATTTGGATGCTTACATTCCAAAAAAGCGAAAATTACAGGGTATTTTTCGATATGCCACGCCCCCAAATAGGCTGAAAAATTATTTTTGGGTCATCGATAGAGGAGGACATTAGTAACTTAACCATCCAAATTTCAAGCTTCTAGCACTAAAACTGTAGGAGATATCAACTTTTGCGGTTTGCCACGCCCCCTGTGGGCGTAGATATACCATAGCTTATTGGTCTTGGGCTGTCAACCCGAGTATACATGCAAAATTGCAACTCTCTAGCTCATCATCTAGTATGATAACTTAACTATGGGCGGAAGAGTTTTCCGATTTGCCACGCCCCTAGTGGGCGGATCGGGAAAATTTTAACACTTTATAATTCGGGAGCATATATGAGTATATGTTTAAAATTTCAAGTCTCTAGCTCTAATAGCGCCGAAAAATATTGCGTTCATACGGACAGACGGACAGACGGACGGACGGACAGACGGACAGACGGACAGACGGACGGACAGCAAGACGGACATTGCACAAACCCAATATACTTTTTTCCCTTTGGGAACAAAGTATAAAAACTATAAATGGTATCGCAATACTTTAAATGCCATTTTAAAGAGGACAATTCCTTGTTTTATAAAACAAAAGATTTTATTTAAAAACAATGCTGTTCAACAGCAAAAAAATAAAAAATAAAAACAAAATAGTATTTATTTTATTTTATTTTTATTTTATTTTAATTAATGTGTTGACAAGACTAGAGTCAAGCTTAAGACAAATATAATTTTAAATTAATAAAGCCTAAAAAAACAAGTACAGAAACATTTAAATAATCATTAGTATCACCAACCCGATGGGGGTGTTTGATTTGCCAGACCGGCCAGCTATGCCCCGATTCACAGCCATAAGTGGTCAATGATACTAATGAAAGTATGACAAAATAGTGTTATTTGAAGACTTAAAATTAAGTATTAAAAGTTCTTAGGACTAATTATGAACTAACAATTTGAAAATAGATATTTAGACTAAAGGTTAGCAAAAAAAAGGAAATATTAAAAAGACAAAATTCAGAGTGAGAGTGAAATAAAATAAATAGCAAAAACACATCCGGGCATTTAGATGAAGTTCCTTAAGATAAGCTGAAAGCAATGATTTTATTAGCGGAAGAGAGAGCTCTAATAAGAATACGTGATAATATTTATTATAGTTAAGACATAAAACATGGAAAGCTGAATATAAAGAATAATCCGTGGTGCAATGTGGTAAATGTAACGGACGATAGTTTCTAGTAGTTCGGGAAGGCACAGAAAAATGCAGCCGCATTAACAGGGTGGGCGAATCAATATTACCGTGAATCAAATTATGAAGGAAAGTAATACCTAAGATTTTCCTACGATTCATTAATGATGGCAGACGTAAGTTACTGTTCCAATTTAGATCCCTTAAGGCAAAGAGTAGAAACTGTTTTTGGACCAATTCAATGCGATCCTGATACAGTTTATGCTGCGGAGACCAAGTAAGAGAACAATACTCAAAGATAGGGCGAACAAGTGAAATATATAAATGCTTGGTAACAAAAGGATCATTAAATTCCTTAGACCAACGTTTAATAAAACCAAGCACACATTTGGCTTCCTTTGTGATGGCAGTAATATGCAGATTAAAATTAAGTTTAGTGTCAAAGAGAAAGCCAAGTTTTTTGACAGTGATAGATAGATAGAAATATTATTTATTTTATAGTCGAGCAAGTGGGGAACAGAACGAAAGAATGTCATTGTCATACACTTGGAGCAATTTAAATGTAATTGATTAGCCTCACACCAACCTTGAAATGCATTAAGGTCATCTTGAACATGTACATGCTCAATTGAGTTTGAATATGAAAAGCACAGTTTTACATCATCTGCATACATAAGTATATTTGAATGAGAAATACAACTAGGAAGGTCATTAATAAAAAGGGAAAAGAGTAATGGGCCTAAATGACTACCCTGGGGAACGCCTGACGTAACAAAGATCAGTTTTGAAATTGAATTTCTCAGCAAAACTCTGAGTTCTGCCCTTTAAGTAGGATGATATCCACAATAAAAGTGTAGGGGAAAATCCTAAGCGATCAAGTTTTAAAATTAGCAAATGGTGGTGAACTGAGTCAAATGCTTTACTGAAGTCCGTATAAATAACATCAGTTTGCATTCTATTTGAAAAACTGTCATTAACTAGGGAAGTGAATTGTAATAAATTCGTAGTGGTTGATCGATTTTGAAAAAACCCATGCTAAGATGGATGAACAATTGATTTAGAAAAGTGTTGCACTGACGAAGTTATTATTTTTTCAAATAACTTCGGAATTACAGAAAGTTTCGCAATGCCTCTATAATTGGAAATATCAGATTTTCCGCCTTTTTTATGTAACGGAATAATAAAAGATTCTTTCCAACTTGAAGGAAAAACCGAGGTCTCCAAAGACAAATTAAACAATTTTAATAATGGTGACAGAAGAGCAGCATTACCCTCTTTAATCACACAGCTTGGAATGTTATCAGCACCAGGAGAGAACGATGATTTCAATATCCTAATGGCTGCAGCCAATGCATCTACAGACACCCTTGGAACATCAATTGAAAAAGTTTCAGAAAAGAAAAATGGGTATGAGTTATTGAAGCAGTCAACGGAAGAATAAGTTGATTGGAAGAATTTTGCAAATAGATGAGAAGAAACCTGATCTTTACAAGATTTTTCCATACCAAAGAAAAAGGAGGAGCAAACTAGAAGATTTACGCTTCAAATTTACAAAAGTCTAAAATTGCTTAGGATTACTAGTAAACTGGCGCTTAACGCGAATAAGATAATTCTCATAACAACGAGAATTTAAGATATTAAAATTTGACTTGGCTATAGAATATTTCACCCAGCCAACAACCGAACCAGACCATTTAAATTTCTTAAAATACCTTGATTTAATATTTCTTAAATTTAAAAGAGTCTTAGAAAAGCTGGGCGGCTTATTCGAAACCGGCGAAATACTACAGAGTGGAATACATGCATCAAGAATAGTGTCTAAAGTTGAGTAAAAAAGTATTAATCGAAAACTTATAAATTTTATTTTTTAAATTCATTAATATTTAAATATTTATGTTAAAATGCTTTCTGCCATCTTAGCAATTACTACTAAGCTATTATATGCATGAATTATGCAGTTGGCCACAACAAACTTCTTTGCCGATTTTACACGCCCCCAATGGTCGTAGATATATCCGCCATAGCTTTTTAGCTTGGGTTGTCACCGCGAGTATACATTCCAAATTGCAACTCTCTAGCTCATCATGTAGTATGATTACTGGCCTATGGGCGCAAGATTTTTCGATTTGCCACGCCCCTAGTGGGCGGATCGGGAATATTTTTAAACTTTATAGTTTGGGAGCATATATGAGTATATGTTCCAAATTTCAAGTCTCTAGCTCTAATGGCGCCGAAAACTATTGCGTTCATACGGACTGTAATGGTCGGTACAAACATTTGATTGGCATGGGTATTTGCAGCGCATCTCTTTTGTGACAAATTTGTCACCTGCGCTGCAATTCCGAGCTAGAGCTTTGGATAAAGCGGAGCTTTAGTGACAGCGCTTTCGCTTAGCTCTAAAGCTTTGGGACAATTTTGAGAAGTGCACCCAACTTCAATCGAACTCCCGAGAGAGCGAAAAATTGAGAGGGTACACTGGAATGTAGCCGTATAAAACGGAGTCACATTGCCGTGCTCGTTCTTTTTCCGGCCGCATTCTTCAATCGAACGAAATCTTCCTCAGACATAAAGAGTTTTTTATTCTTTTGTCGAAAAAACTTAATTTTTATAAATTGTGGCAAATTTGAAATAAAAAATAAATAAATAAATAAATAAAAATAGTGACTGTAGAAAAAGTGTATAAGAAGAACAATACATATTCATATGTATTTATATAGATAGATAGATATATGTCTATATATATAAGTGAGAGAAATATAAGAAAAAAAGAGAGAATAAAAGAACAAGAAAAGTGTAGGCTGTTAAATTGCCGTCGGCAAGTACACTGTGAACAATTTTGGTTGCCGAAAAGAAATAAAACTGAAAAAATATAAACATTTATGTATAACACACAAAAAAAAAAAAAGATCAAATTTACCAAAAAAAAAAAAAAAATCGATTTGAAAGAGTTTAAATAAAAGACATGTGGATGAATAGAAGGCAAAGACAAAGCCAGTACACTGCGCCACATTATTTTTCTTTCTCATGCAGTAACTTACGTAGCTAACTTTAATTTTTAATATCTATAAAAAAAATTTAAATCAAAGAGAAAAAAACATGGATTAGTAATTTTGTAAATTATATAAGTAATGATAATCGTCATAAAAGAATAAGTATGCTATGAATATAACAATAAAACTAGTGAAGTAATAATATAAAAAAAAAGCAATAGAACAAGAAAATTTTAAGAATCAGAGAGGATGTGAAAAAAAAAATTGAAAAACTGTTTTTCCCTATTCGTCAAATTTAACCTAATTACAGCCGCAGTCACACGATGGACAAAAAAAAAAAAAAAAAAAACTGTAATTGCTTGATCCCCTTCTGCTCCCTCTCCCTATATTATATAGTCTTCACATTTTGATTAACTTTATAAAAAAAAAAAATAAATATAAAGAAACTTGGAAAAAAAATCTAAAATAATAACAATAATAATTTTTTTTTAGTTTTTGAAAATTTATCTTTTTTTCACATTCACTGATATGATGTATATTTTTTTATATGAAGCAACGAATAAATGAAAAGAAAAAAATCCTCATCTATATACATGTGTCAAATAAAAGAAATATATATTTATGCATATAAACATATTCTTACACAGAAAAATAATAATAATAAAAAAATATATATAAAATAAATAAATAAATAAATTGTCAAAACAATATATATAAATTTTAAAAACTGCTTTATAAATAGATAACTATAATGCAATATGAAACCACAATAATAAAGAAATAAATAAGTAAAAAAAAAAAAAAATAAAGAAAAACAAATCAAATATTGCAGTTAATAAAGTAAAAGCAAATAAGAAAATGAATAAAGAAACCAATTTTCTTGAAACTTTTATTAGATTATAATGCAGTAATAGTAATTTAAATAAAATATATCTTTGTACAAATTTATTTCCACTAGTCATGTAAGCCGCCGACGCGCGAACGAAGTTTTAGTTAAAATTACCTTGTTAAAAGGAGAGGAGAAAGTAGGATAAGAATGCTGTAAATATTATTATTCACATTCTTAGTTATGTACAACTATTATACATTAGGAATAAAATTGTTAAAATGAAATGAGGTTTTGAAATTTTAAATTATGGTTAATATAATGGGGTAGGGAGTTTTGAGTTTTGTCTACTTGGGGGTTTTTATTAAAAATTATTAAAATTAAAAACCATTGCAGGGTAGGGTAGAGAAAGCGTGTGCCGAACTACACCTTTAGGCCTCGCCTTTCCATATTGTTTTATTCTGGTATAAGAAACAAAATCAAAAAACAAGAAAAAAAAACAAAAATAAAAAAAACTGTGCTCGTCTTCCCCTCCCTTTTAATTTTTTTCGGTCATGTGGACCATATTAGTCTGTTTTTTTTTTATAAATTTAAAGTTTATGTACGTAGGGCAGTGAAGTAGCCAAGAACCCTCCCCACACTCCCAGCTAGGGAACCAGAAGATCCCGCACAGCTACTTCTCGACCCGCAACTCCAACAATTCCAGCAGTTGAGTAGTTGTGTATATGTTTTTTTTTTTAACATAACAAAATGCAGAGTATACACACCCATGTATATATTACATACATTTTTTTTGACGCTCAACGAGGGCCCATATCTATACATATCAGTGTTGCCATCTTTTCGCCAAAAAAACAGGACAGTTGACACCAAAAAAAAGGACAAAAAAGGGCCAAAATATTTTTGAAAAGGTAAAAAAAAAACGGATAACATTTTTTCTGTTTCTAAAGTATAATTTTATTTTAATGTTCGTTTAAAACGTATAGCACCTCTTCAAAATTGGTATTTTCGTTGCTATATGTATTTTTTGTGCCAATTTGGCGTACACAATTTTCCGGTAGCTTGTAGTTTTGGCAACATTTGCCGTTTCGTTGTAGTCCAAACCTAATCCAAAGATAATATATTTAATTGTATGTAATTGTTAACTAGTAAAACCAACCTAATTGCCAAAATAGAATTTAACGTATCAATATTCAGCTATTCCTTAATTTGGTTTTAACCAAATTGACTTGGCTGAACACCCTTTCCACCTCAGCATTTGACGACACGGCACGGCAATGACAGCAAAGTGATAACAAATGCACCCAGGTCCGAAAAGTTTCTGTTTCCTGCTGAGTCTGTGTGGTTCTGAACTTCAGTCCACAAAGATACGATACTTTCTTTATCTCTCCATTCTACAAGTTTTATTTTTAAACTGCACTTGCAGTATTTGCAAAATGCCTCATCAATATTATTGGGAACGCGGCGGATCCATTTTCTTTTTTTTTTTTTAGACCGCGACACCCTAAATTTCAGTTTGTAAATTTGACAATTTTGTTAAACTTTTGAAAACTTAAATGATCGATCGATAAATATATTTTCGATTACAGGACTACAGCGTTTGAAACAGGGATACATCGTAAAATATCTTGCAATAAACAATATTAAAGCGATGTTATTGATTTACTTGACAAATTTTATAAACAACCTTTAACAATTAAAAAAGGATGAAAAAAGGCCAATATAATTTAAAAAAGGCATTTTTTCCGGACAGGGGCTGTTTCTAAATTTTTGCGGCAGTTGTAATTTCAAAAAGGACAGATCTGTCCGGAAAAAGGCCAAGTTGGCAACACTGATACATATATACACATAGCTGCCACATAAATTTTTGGCGCCCAACGTGGGGCCACGGCGCTTGAGTTTTTGCTATCATTTTAGTAAAGAAATGGAGCTAGTAGCCACACCTCCCAGTATTGTGAATATCTAAACACTAACGCTAGTTAGCTATTTAGTTAGTTCGAGTGTTAAGTGAAGATGTTGTGGTATTGGAACTTTCGCATTTGGCTCAGATCGGATGCATTGCCGACCATCACATTTTTACTTATAAACACGCTAATTAAACGTAAATAAATAAATCTATATTAACACCTATTTTCACAATAGCTTATCGTCAATTTTATTGAAATTAGATATGATTTCAAGAATTCAGGTCCGCTTCTGGAATCTTGAGTATTTAGCTGATATTGGGTACCATGCCGAAGATGGATACCCTATATTTTTAATATTTTGTCAATAACAATAAATTTATAGTCTGATTCTCATTCCCGATAATAAGAGTCGGATCGATATGGTATAGTCAATGTTGTAATAAGATGTTACCTCGTTGATGACTACTACTTCGCCGATTTGACATTGGAAGTTAGTTGCAATAGCCAAGTTAATCATATGTTTTCTTTATTTGTCTTTATCACAGAATTTTAAAATTAAATATGGAATTAACTTCCTCCTCATTTAAAACTTTAGCTTTGAATTATCGGGATTAAGTGATAAAAGAAAATTATTTCTTTTCTTTTCACCATATTTGTTGTTTTGAAGTAGTAGTAGATGCTACTATGCCTCTTGCTCATAGTCCGCAACGTAATTCCGCATCTTCGGATGATGCAGGGAAAAATTCCGATATATGTGGTCAGAGTTTGACAGATACCCAATATATATTATATTAACTAATTGTAAGCATATCTATCATAAACGTTGCTTGGAAGAGTGGTTGCATGATCGCAACACTTGTCCTAATTGTGCGACTATAATTAATATGCAAGATTTGAAGGTAGTTATAGGAAACTGCTCTCCTTAAGCAAAGCAAGCAGATGCTTTAGTCCCGTCAAGCCATACATCTGTACATCCTAGTAAAGTAGCACAAGTAATACAGAAATGGAATATCCAATTTGATGGTTCTGAAGAAGGTTTGGGAGTAGAAGAATTTTTGTATCACGTAAAAGTATTAGCCGATGATACTTTAGATGGAGACTTAGATGCTTTATGCAAGCATATGCATATCCTTTTTGTAGGAAGAGCAAGGGATTGGTATTGGAGATACCATAAAAAGGTAGATCGTATTACTTGGTCCGAGTTTTGTTATTCATTGCGCCAGCAGTATACTGATTACAGATCCGAATTTGCAAGTAAAGAGCTAATACGTTCTCGGAAGCAGAAGAAGGGGGAATCATTTACAAATTTTTATGAAGGTATAGTCTCCCTTATCGATAAATCTTCAGTTAGAATCGACGAAGAGGAGCTGATCGAAATTCTTAAAAATAATCTTCTTCCTGAAGCTCGTCGCCAGTTGTTATATCAACTAGTTCATTCAGTGGGTCAGCTGAGGAAATTGGTTCAAATGCATGAAAACTTAATTGCAGAAACCAATAGCCCAGTTGAAAATACTTCTCGTCACAAGCAACCCATGCAGAGGCGACAAACTTATGCAGTTGCTGAACTTGAAGTAGAAGATAGTCCAATTGATAACATGGAACCTGAGATCGCTGCTGTTCGTCAGCCAAACATAACATGTTGGAACTGCGATGCTCCAGGACATGTTTGCGAAAATTGTTCGGCAGAGCGTCGTATCTTTTGCTACGGTTGTGGTGCTCTTAATGTGTATAAGCCACAGTGCAAGACCAACGTTTCAACGTTTCAACGTTTCTCGGAAAACCGACAGAAGGGTGCGTCCAGCAACAACAGGATGCCCCCTACAAAAATAAATTGATAACCGCGAAGGTGATCGACGATGCTGTACCCTTTCCTTGCTTGTCGAAGGTAGAAGCAGCCGCAAAAGAAAATAACAAGCCCTTGTATATGCGTCCGTATCACGGCTTAGAAATTATTTAGAAGTTAAGTATAAGATATTTAGTGAAATAAGTCCTTTAAAATCTAAGAGTGCTTTGCGGTGCAAAACTTATTATAGAAGGCTAAGAAAATATAGGAAGTTAGTACTTTCAGCAGTTATTAATAATAAGTCTGATTCGCGTTGCTATGCTGAAGTTAAATTTTTTCATTTCACCGAATTGGGTTTATTAGACACAGGTGCTAATGTTAGCTGTATTGGTGCTTCGCTAGCACTAGAAAAATTTTCCGACTTCTCTGAATTTAAATCAATTAAATCCCAAGTGCACACTGCAGATGGAAAGGCTCATCACGTGGTTGGTGTACTTAACGCTTATATAAGAAAATTGATCGGATGCTAGCTTTAGAAGTTATAGAACCAGGGAATAGCGCCTGGAATTCTCCCATGCGGTTAGTGGTGAAGCCGAATAAAATTCGGCTATGCCTAGATGCGCGTAGTTAAATGAAGCAACCAAAAAAGATGCTTATCCTTTATCAGCTATAGAAGGCATATTCACGCGTATGCCAAAAGCCAATATTATTTCCAAGCTAGATCTGAAAGATGCTTTCTGGCAAATCGAATTGACTAAGCAGGCACGGCCTTTAACTGCATTTACTATTCCTGGCCTCTCTACCAATTTAAAGTAATGCCTTTTGGATTGTGTAACGCCCCAGCCACCATGTGTCGTCTCATGGACGAAATAATACCTCCAGATCTACGCTATTGTGCTTTTGGTTATTTAGACGATGTATGTGTGGTTTCAGAGAGTTTTTCAGCTCATCTGACAGTACTAGTACGTCTTGAAGAACAATTTCGTAAGGCTAATTTAACGTTAAATATTGATAAAAGTCATTTTTGCGTTAAGAGCGTAAACTATTTGGGACATATTATAGGCAGTGGCGGTATCTGTACCGATCCCACTAAGATTGTCTGTATTAAGAATTGGCCACCACCAAAGAATCTTAAACAGGTTCGAGGATTCCTAGGCATTTGTGGGTGGTATCGAAGGTTCATCAAGAATTACGCCGATCTTACATGCCCCATAACTGAAACCTTATCCAATAAGAAGAAGTTTGTATGGCCTGTAGAAGTTCAAGAGGCCATGGAGAAATTAAAACATATTCTTACGACAGCCCCAGTTTTACAAAACCCAAATTTTGAGAAACAATTCTATCTGCACTGCGATGCCAATAATTATGGAATTGGAGCAGTGCTGGTTCAGCTATCATCAGAAAATGAAGAAATGCCGATTGCATTTATGTCCAAGAAATTTAGTCGTGCACAGCGAAATTATAGTGTAACAGAACGAGAATGTTTGGCCGTTTTATTGGCCATAAAAAAATTCAGGTGTTATTTAGAAATGCAGGAATTTGAGGTTGTTACGGATCACTCAAGCCTTTTATGGCTTATGCGTCAACAAAACGCTTCCGGCAGACTCCCCAGGTGGATTTTCCGTCTACAGCCTTATAAATTCACAATCTTCTATAGAAATGGCAAATATCATATAGTTCCGGATGCCCTTTCAAGGATTTGTGAAGAAGAAGTTGCAGCATTAGAAATTGGTCCAATTGTAGACTTAGACTCTGATGCTTTCTTTGATCCGGAGTATCAAGAACTCAAGAAAAAATTTTGTCTAGCACAATCAAAATTTCCAGATATTAAAATCTCTAACCAGTTTATTTATATTCGAACTGAACATTCTAAGAGCATCAAAGATCAGGATAAGACTTTTTGGAAATTATGGGTTCCTTTACGACTTAGACCAGAGGGGCTTAAACAGACACATGATAGTGTAATTTCATCACACGGTGCTATGCAGAAAACTATTGAGAGACTCCGGAGAAATTTGCTTTGGCCGGGATTGGCTAACGATGTCCGTGCCCATATCCGTAGTTGCGACACCTGCAAAGAAACTAAATCACCTAATCATGTTCTTAGGCCACCAATGGGCCTACAGTCTCCCACATGTAGACCATTTCAAAGACTGTATATGGATATTTTAGGACCGTATCCGAGAACAAAAAGAGGTAACATTGGTTTGCTTATTGTTCTAGACCATTTTAGCAAATTTCATTGGCTGTGCTTCAGGAATTTTTGCTGAGGAGTATATTTCACTGGAGTTTTGGAGTTCCAGAAATTTTAGTGAGCGATAATGGAGTACAGTTTCGTGCTAACGATTTCAATGCATTTCTTACTGAATTGGGGGTGAGACATGTATACACAGCGTTATACTCACCCCAGAGTAATGCGGCTGAACGTGTGAATCGCTCAATTCTAGCAGCAATTAGAGCATATCTAAAGGAAGATCAGACCGAATGGGATAAAAACATAACAGCTATATCATGTGCGTTAAGATCTGCACTTCATCAATCCTTAGGTTGCTCACCTTACAAATCTCTCTTTGGTTTAGATATGATTACTCATGGATCCGATTATCGTTTACTGAAGAATTTATCGATATTAGAAGAGCCACAACTGGCTATGAAAAGAACCGATAAGCTCGCGTTGCTAAGAAAAGATTTACAGAAAAACATTCGTACTGTATATGAGCGCAACACAGCCCTGTACAATTTACGATCAAAGCCTGTGACCTTTAAGGAAGGCCAAGAAATTTTAAGAAGAAACTTTAGTCAGAGTAAATTTTTCCATAACTTTAATGCGAAATTGGCAAAGCAATTTAATAAATGTCGTATTAAAAAGAAGTTAGGCAATAGCACTAACCATACAACACATAGACTGGACAACTAGAACAAACTTTTTTCACGACCAGAATATGAGCCAAGCGATCACTCAACTTCGTATTTGTTCGGTTTGGTCTATTCAGGTTCGGGCAGTCAAAATATGAAACGACAAATTCATTGCGTTGCCAACGGTTGACTGGGATGGTAATATTTTCATATGAGCGCATTCTGTGTACTATTTCTCTTTACTCTCCCTCTCTCTTTTTTTCTCTCTCTGCAACACTGCAAGTGTTGGTCCCTACAATTGCTACAGGCAGCAAAAGTTTCGCACACAGTCACATAACTGCTCAAACATGTAGCAAGACGCAGTAAATGTGTGTGTGCATGCTCATCGCGAAAAAGTAATGCCTATGCACATCAGCGCTTTCATACCCTTCCCAAAAATCTTTACGAAAACACTAAGATTTTGCATGAGCATGGCAAAGCCGTTTAAGAGTTCCGCATACTCTTACTTAGAAGGGCAGATGAGATCATCGCGAATCGCCACTCGCGAAACAAATTTCAATTTTTGTGGGCTGCTGGCTTGTGCTCGCCTAGAGTGAGAGAGAGAGAGAGAGAGAAAAAAAGAGAGAGGGAGAGTAAAGAGAAATAGCACACAGAATGCGCTCATATGAAAATATGACCATCCCATTCGACCGCAGGCAACGCAATGAATTTGTCGTTTCATATTTTGACTGCCCGAACCTGAATAGACCAAACCGAACAAATACGAAGTTGAGTGGTCCCTTGGTCGTGAAAAAAGTTTTTTCTAGTTGTCCAGTCTATGTGTTGTATGGTTAGTGGCAATAGCTTTATCTTTTAGAAAATTTACAAGGACAAGAAATAGGGACTTATCATGCTAAAGTATTCGAAGCTAATTCCCGCTAATATCCTGTGTATAATGGTGTATATTATCGTGTATGTAATGGTCGGTACAAAAATTTGATTGGGATGGGTATATGCAGCGCATCTCTTTTGTGACAAATTTGTCACCTGCGCTGCAATGCCGAACTAGAGCTTTGGATAAAGCGGAGCTTTAGTGACAGCGCTTTCGCTTAGCTCTAAAGCTTTGGGACAATTTTGAGAAGTGCACCCAACTTCAATCGAACTCCCGAGAGAGCGAAAAATTGAAATGTAGCCGTATAAAACGGAGTCACATTGCCGAGCTCGTTCTTTTTCCGGCCGCATTCCTCAATCGAACGAAATCTTCCTCAGACATAAAGAGTTTTTTATTCTTTTGTCGAAAAAACTTAATTTTTATAAATTGTGGCAAATTTTAAATTAAAAAAAAAAAATAAACATATATATATCAAACAAGAAGAAATTTGCCAATAAAAATTGACAGACCACGGTGCAGCTGATCGCGGCGAGAGAAGCCAGTGCAGTTTTATTGCTTTGCGCAGTCGCATGCGCTTTGGATGCCGTGCAAAATTTAATAAAAGAAGAAAAAAAAAACAGCAGAAGCTATGTGTGAAGTTTAAATACTTAATTTATACAAAACTAAGTAATTTTTTTAGTTTTTCAGTTGACTTTAGTCAAATTCACATCCCCTAACCTCTAGACCAGCAAAAGTCACCTGGGCGAGCTGAGGTTAGGGTTAAAAATTACGCAAGGCAGAAAAAAATTGGATCAAAACGGCAACAGGAAATAGTGCGAAAGAAGAAAAAAAATAATAAACTAAAAGTGCTAATATGCTGCCGTGGCTTGGGGGTGGGTTGGGCTATACTTTGGAGGTTTATAACTCCATTTCTAGATGGACGATCTTCATGAAACTTTCGGAATATATTAAGAGTATCTAAATCTATCTATGTGCCTAATTGAAAGTCTCTAGTATTTGAAATGCATTTTTTTCAAATTTCAAAAACAAGTAAGAAAGCTCTAGTCGAGACGGCTCGACTACGAGATCCCCTGAACCCTCCAAAAAAGTGATACTCTTCTTCTTTACCCACTTATGTGCGCACGCTCTGCTAACCGCGCAGTTGCTGTCGTGGCTTGGGGACGGGTTGGGCTGAATTTTGGACGCTCATAACTCCATTTTTCTAATGTACGGAGCCATTGAAATGCAACTCGGTGGAGCGGCACTAAGGGTATCCCAACTTACTCAACCTAGAGGTTGGAATAATCTGCGAGAAGCTCTGATCACCGAATTTAAAACCCACACACCTTGCGAGGAACTCCTAAGACGTTTGTACAACACCAATTTCAACGGAAGTCTTCGTAAGTTCATTGAAGAATTTGAGCATAAGTCATTTATAATAGTAAATAAACTAACATTAGAAGGCAATGCTGCCAACACTACATTATATATGAATGCAATGAATAATACTGTAAAAGAGGTCATCACTAGGAAATTACCAGACAGACTATACATGACCTTAGCGAAATTTGATATTTCGTGTCTAATTTGAAACAAGTAGCTCAAAGGGAGTGTTGGATCAAAATCATTAATATTTGTTCACATGGAATTTATACCTATGTATACTCTTATATTTGGGACCACCCTAACTAATTGTCTCTCTTTACATTCCTAACTCTTCTCACTTACACTCATTCGCCTAACTTTAAGCAAGCTGCGCTTGCTCATACGTTTCTGTAATTTAGTCTATAACGAGAACTCGATGAATAAACGTTGCACCCACGATGCGCTGAATTTAATATACGGCTCATTAGTTTAGTAGAATAACATCCCCATACTCTGAAACTCATGCTGGACTGGAAAACGCTCCTGATCCTACATTTTGGCGCCCAACGTGGGGCAGTGTTATTCAAGTTCAGTGCAATATATTTAGAGTTCTAATTTGGCTTATGTATATACATATACATATGTACATATGTCAACGAGAATGTTCCAGCATACAAAGTGTTAACTGTGCATACATTCGCTTTGCCTCGCACCGCCGAGAAACCGTTCATCGCTTTGACTGATTTCGCTGACGCTCTGTGACCCCCCGCTGTCACATCACCGAGTCATCTCTTTCGTTCTTCGTTCTTCGTTATTTCGCAGCAACAGCAGCTTCTGCTTTGCAATCAACGTCACTTCGCTGTCCCTACGATTCGTAAAGGGAACAACAAGTTGAGTGAAATTCGTCACATGCTTGTTGCTCTTCAACGCTTGATATTATACACTCTCAGTTGAGTGAACTCATCGCCTCATATTCTGCACGCTCAATGAGTGAAATTTGTCACTTGCAGTGTTCGTCGCTTGCCAATTATTCTGCACTCTGTGTTTTTAATTGTGGCAGTGAATCTGATCAACGCTTAAATATATAAATAAAGGAAATATAAGTTGTTGCTGGTCGAATCATGTCCTTGGAGAGTCTTAAAACACAGCGCGCAAATACGCGCCGGAATATTAGCCGCATTCGTAATGTCTGCGCCAAGTCAAGCTGAATTAAAGTGTCGCTTGGAAATTTTGGAAGCCTACTTTAAGCAAGCAATGGTTTTGCAGACTCAAATAGAAAAGGAATGCCCGATCGACACAGGACGCACCGATCTGGAGGAGCTGTATGTAGACATAAAGGTTTGCATAACAGAGCAACTTACGGAAGAGATGCACGAATCAACCTTTGCTGCGGCATCAGGACTGACATTCTCATCGTCTGCCAAGTTGCCCAGACTTACGCTACCCACATTTGATGGCAATTATGCGAACTACAAGAATTTTAGTGCATTATTCAATCAAATGGTGGATCAAAAGAACAGCTTGTCAAACATCGAGAAGTTTAATCAGCTGATTAGTTGTTTAAGAGGACCAGCATTGGAAACTGTAAAGGCATTTCAATCACGCCTGAAAACTATCGGAAGGCACTTGATCGTTTAAATCAGCGCTACGACAATCCAACATTAGTGTTTTTGGATAATATCCCATCATTGTTTATGCTCAAGAGTGTGTCAAGGTCAAACAGTCAAGAAATTCGAAGTCTGATGGACAACTCTACAGCATTGTTCAACTCGCTAAGATCACTAGGCAACGGATCACAAATCGCACAAGCAATGTTAATAGCCATTGTCATGGAAAAGATGGATATGGAAACCAAGCGCAAATGGAACGAATCATTGGATTATTCCAAGTTGCCTACGTGGGATTTGTGTGTACAGGTAGTTGAAAGGCATTGCCAATATTTGGAATCATGCGGTAAGTCCGAATCGAGCCAGCCTCGAACTGCGACTGCTACCAAACAACGAAGCCAGACAACCACGCGACATGGCTTGTCGTTTAATTGCTCGACTCACTTATGTCCTGTTTGTCTTAGTTCAGAACACCGAGTTTCACGCTGCAGTCGGCTTCAGGAGATGTCGATCGCGGAGCACTATGAAACAGCAAAACGGCATGCGCTGTGCCTAAACTGTCTTGGCAAGGGCCATCAGGCAGCCAAGTGTCCATCTACTCAAAGATGTCGATTGTGCTCTAAACTTCATCACAGCTTACTACATCGAGAGGCAGCTACGTTGCCCATCGTTTCTAATTCAAACAATGTTGTCACACATACACACCAGTGTTGCCAAATCAACTTTTTTCCCGTCAAATCTGGCTTTTTTGAAAATCAAATTGCGGGAAAAATTTCAAAACAGCGGGAAGCGGGAATTCTGGCTTTTTTAAAAAATAAATTGCTCTTTTTACGCTTTTTTTTTATTGAGCAATTTATCATTTTTCTAGCGATTAATCTTATGTATAATGAACTGTTGCTCATTGTAGTTGAATAAAAACACTAACCATACAACACATAGACTGGACAACTAGAACAAACTTTTTTCACGAACCAGATTTTGGGTTCCCGTCCTAATAATCTTCGTATTTGCTTGTCTCTGTAATTTGCTGCTCGGGCAGCGAAAATATATTAGTTGATATTCAGTTCGCTGCCAGCGCTCGAACGAAATGATTCTATTCTCATATGAAGCATCACTGTGTGCTATTCTTTCTTTATTCACTCTCTCACTCACTCTCTCTATGCCTCTCATATATATATGTATGCAGGCACAAGCCAGCAGCGCACAAAAATTGAAATTTGTCCGCGAGTTGTGATTCGCAACGATCCCATCTTTCCTACTGAGTAAGAGTATGCCGAACTCTTAAACGGCTTTGCCATGCTCATGCAAAATTGTAGTGTTTTCGTGATTATTTTTGGGAAGGGTATGAAAGCGTGATGTGCATAAGCATTACTTTTTCGCGATGAGCATGTACACACACATTTACTGTGTCTTGCTACATATATGAGCATTTATGTGACTGTGTGCGAAACTTTTGCTGCCATACATGTCATATGCATTGGGGAAGTAGATTTGACAGTCTACAAGGTCGAACAAATCTAAGACCGTTCCCACAATTCTAAGGCCGAGGTCTACAAGAACAACAAACTGCAAATGTTGGGCCCTGCAATTGTTACAGGCAGCAAGGCAGGACGAATTCAAATGTTAGCTGCGGAAGGACGTCAATGATAATACGCGAGTATATTGCAGTTATTGCAAATGCAGTATAACTGCCAAGTTAAGTGATTTGCGTGCCCATGCTAGCACTAAAAAACATCAAAATGCAGAAGGCTCTAGTCGAGACGGCTCGACTACGAGATCCCCTGAACCCTGCAAAAAAGTGATATTCTTCTTCTTTACGCACTTAGATGCGCGCGCTCTGCTAACTGCGCAGTTGCTGCCGTGGCTTGGGGGTGGGCTGGGCTGAACTTTGGACGCTTATAACTCCATTTCTAGAAGAACGATCTTCATGAAACTTTTGGAATATATAAAGAGCATCTAAATGTACCTTTTTGCCAAATTGCAAGTCTCTAGTATTTGAAATGCGTTTTTTTTCAAATTGAGGGCGAAGGGGGCGTGGCATCCAAAATCTGAAACCTACATAATCTGCGTATTCATAATATCTATCTAAATATATTAATTTATAGTCTCTAGCTAAAACGGTGTAGAAGTTACGCCCAAAAAACCAAAAAAAAGGTAAACGAATTTTCGATTTTTTATCGATAATTTGGAAATGGGATGACTTATCGAAAAAACAAAATAAACTCGTACTGCGTAACTAACATACGAGTGTTCATGTGAAATTTCAGCTCTCTAGCTTTTGTAGTTTCCGAAATCTCGACGTTCATACGGACGGACAGGGCTAGATCAACTTTTCTCGTCACCCTGATCAAGAATATATATACTTTGTGGGGTCTGCCACGCTTCCTTCTGCCTGTTACATACTTTTAACAAAACCATTATACCCTGATTTCCCATTTTCAATGGGTTCAGGGTATAACAAGTAAGAAAGCTGTAGTCGAGACTGTTTGACCTGATCCCCTGAGCCCTTCTTCTTACGAATCATACTCCAAGAATGCTTCGTTTCGATTCTCCATGCGTAAGAAACTATACATGCAAAAACTCGAGCAAACACACACGCTGATCTATGCCTGTGCAAAAAACGAAATTGTAATTAATTAGTATCTATATATATGCAGAAGACTTGGAGCACTAACCATACAACACATAGACTGGACAACTGGAACAAGTTAATGTGCACACTTATTTTTTGACATTAGAACCCCCTCAACTTCGTATTTGCTCGGGTTTTTACTTTTAGGGTCGGAAGAAAAAATTTTCTGATGGCAAAATCATTCCGCTTCGAGCGCTCGACGGTGATGGTCGATTTTCAAAAAAGGCCTGACATGTGCCGCTCTTTCCCTTGCTCTCTTTCTCTTTCTGCCCTATGCTTTTTACTCTCTGCTCTCCTCTCACAAAAATATATGTATGCTGGCACAAACAGCAAGCAGCTCACAAAAATTGAAATTTCTTTTCGACGCGATCCCATTAGTTCCCTTCTGAGCGAAGGGTATACCGAATTCTTAAACGGCTTTGCCATGCTCATGCAAAATGTTAGCGTTTTCATGATTATTTGTGGAAAGGGTATGAAAGTGTTGATATTATTTCCCTACATTTACACTTCCTCGCTATATGTGTAAGCATTTATGTGCTTGTGTGCGATAGATATTCTTGCTGCCTGTAGCACTATTAGAACCCCCAGCAGTTGATGTTCGTTCGGTTGGGTAGCGATGTGAGCTTGCATACACACACACATTTACACTTCCTCGATATATGTGTAGGCATTTATGTGCCTGTGTGCAATATTCTTGCTGCCTGTAATACTACTATTAAAACCCCAGCAGTTGATTTTCGTTCGTTTCGGTAGCTGATGTGAACTTCCATACGCACACCCATACACATACACATACACATTTACACTTCCTTGCTATGTGTGTAGGCTTTTATGTGCCTGTGTGCGATACACTTGCTGCATGTAGCAATTATATTTTCCCAGCGAATGCTGTGGGTAGCTGATGTGAGCCTTTAAATTTGAATACATGCATCTGCCTGGGGCATTTGCATGTTTCGTGCATGGGTCTCGAATATTGGGCGTGTGCCTACCTCAACTTTGAATCAAGTAAACGATTTTGGGTAATTTTAGTAAAAGAAAACTGAAAATAATTCGTGAATAAGAAATTTAAATTAAATAAAACATTTAATATAATACATGTATATTTTTGTTAGTCGGAGCAGGTATGGAGGCTATGATGGAGGATGAGCTGCAAGCTTTCGCGCGTCGCTCTTCGCTGCAGCGGTCACCGCAGCAACAACTGAGGGCGTTGTCGCAGCCGGTAGCACCGAGTCAGTCCCCAGTGGCTGTTTGCCAGGCTCCGAAGTCCTTAAAGGAAGCGTTAGCTCAAATAGGAGTTACCTTAGAGGGCTTGTCTGCGTTATTTGGTGGTCAGCGGCATATAAATGCCCTAATGAGAGAGGAGTTGACCAAACTGGTCAATCTTCATAAGGCGGCCGAAAAGTTCTGCGACCCGCACAGTTAAAAACTGCGAGGTGCAGACCACGCCGCCCAAGAAAGCAGTGGAGAAAGTCCAAAAAGCATTAGTGCTCAAACGGGTAGCAATACGCCCAAGCGGCCAAGGGAAGTAGCCGCCGAAGTGAGGAAAACTCCATCAAAAAAGTCGAGGCCCAACAGAAGCGTAATGGTAGATCCAATAGTAATAGGTGCTGCAGCTAGGAATACAAATCAAGCAGACCCACAGATTAGCAAGAGTAGCTGGACTGTCGTCAAGGGTCGCAAGCCCATACAAAAGCGGCCCAGAACTGATGCAATTGCGATCTCTGGCGTAGGCGGGTGCAGCTATGTGCAGACGGACCATTCAATAGGCAGTTTCAAGTGCCCATCCTACCGTGAAGATGCGCGTAAAATGAAATGTTAAGGTATCTTCAGCTTAACTTAAATCATTGTATATCTGCGCAGGATCTACTAGAGCAGACTGTAAGAGAAAAATTTATAGATGTAGCCTTTCTCAGTGAACCTCATCACTGTAAGACCAGCTGTCCCAGAACGTGGGCAACAGACAGTACTGGCAAAGCAGCGCTATGTATCCTACTGGAGATCTTCGCGACATTAGATGTTGCACTGCTCAATACTGGCCAAGAGTACACCTTCAGTAGGGCTGGATACGGATCGGTAATTGACATTACTTTTGTCACTTCATCCCTTTTTTGGGGAAGCAACATGGAGTCATTGCCATAGCTATACGGGCAGCGATCACACGGCACTTCTGTTCACAATAGGGGAGCCACTTGCTAGGGCGCCAAACTTGTGGAGAGAATCGTATCAGCTGGATACTTTCAATCCCTTGGCCTTTTCAGTGGCCATTCAGTCGCTGGGCACATCTGGCAATGCTGAGGCCAGAGCATGCCAAATGGTAGCCCAAATTCAGAGTGCCTGCAGTAGTAGCATGTTACGCCGTAAGCGGTTCATGCGACAACAAACGCCTATGTATTGGTGGAATGCACAAATAGGTGACATTCGACGCAAATGCATCCAGGCGAGAAGAAGCTACCAACGCGCCCGTGGTAGGACCACATATGTAGAAAAGCAAATTGCATACCAGGCGGCTAGAAGACAGTTGAAGAAGGACATTCGGGCAAGCAAAAGAGATTGCTTCTTAGAACTGTGCGACTCAGCCGAATATGACCCTTGGGGCAGGGCATATAAGATAGTTGTTAAAAGACTATACGCAGGTAACCAGGTGCAGCCTATGGATCGTTTGGAGCTTAAATCGATTGTGGAAACGCTCTTTCCAGAAAGATTAAGCTCCATTCATGCCCCTGAGATCATGTCTGCTGAACAGGGCTCAACGAGCACCCACATCAGAGGTCTTAGACTTAATTCAGCCCCAGGGCCGGACGGGATCCCAAATCGTGCGCTAAAGCTTGCCCTCGCCTTGCACCCAACCGCGTTCGCGGAATTATACAACGAATGTATAATTAATGAGACGTTCCCCGCAATCTGGAAAATCGAGAACTTGGTATTGCTACCTAAGACTGGCAAACCACCGGATCAGTCATCTTCATACAGACCAATCTGTCTCTTAGACACCATGGGAAAGGTGTTCGAGAAATTGATTTGCTCTAGGCTGGAGAGTGCTATCGATAGCGTCGGAGGCCTTTCACCTAACCAATTTGGTTTCCGGAAGGCCCGTTCAGCAGATGCGCTTGATAAAGTTGTAGGCATGGCAGGCTTCCGCCATCCAAGGCACCAGATGGAAGCACGGGACGAAGCACTACTGCATCATTGCGACTCTAGACGTGAAGAATGCCTTCAACACAGCTAGTTGGGATATGATACTGGATGCGATGTCTCAATATAATATCCCTAAATATCTAAAAGAGAAAGTGAAGAGCTACTTCAGAGAAAGAACACTGATACACAATACGAGTGAGTGTCCCCAAATTCATATAGTGTCAGCTGGAGTCCCCCAAGGTTCAGGGCTGGGGCCTCTCCTATGGAATATTATGTACGACGGCGTACTGCGCTTGGAACTACCAGCAGGTGCGCACACCATTGGCTTTGCCGATGATGTAGCAGTCGTCACCATAGGAAAGGAGCTTAAAGATACTGAGGATATGTGCAGCGCAAGTATCAATCGCATACGAAGCTGGTTGTCTGAAGCTGGACTAGAGCTAGCGGCGCACAAAACGGAAGCCGTCCTAGTTAGCAGTCGTAAGACAGTGGAAACTGCCAATATAAAGATCGGCAGCGTTACCATCGCATCTAAGAGGGCGATAAAGTATCTTGGCGTCATGATAGACACGAGATTAACTTTCCGCGAGCACTTAGAATATGTGCATAAAAAAGCAGCTGATTCTTGTAGAGCTCTCTCAAGAATTATGCTCAACACGCGGGGACCAAGGCAAAAACGACGTCTCCTCCTAATGAGCGTCATTAGGTCCATCATTCTCTATGCTGCACCGATATGGTCAAGTGCGATGGCAACGCCGAGCTACAGCCGAGGCATTTGCGCCATCTACAGATTGAGCGCAATCAGAGTCAGCTGCGCTTTCAGGACAGTTTCCGATGACGCAGCGCTCGTCATTGCCGGAATGGTACCACTGGAGGACTTGGTTGCTGAGGCCGTGGAGCGGAACACACATGAGCCCGTACGACGCAACGTTATCAGGGCAAACAGCACTGCACGATGGCAAAGAAGGTGGAACCGCTCAACAAAAGGGCGATGGACCCACACGCTCATCCCGGAGCTTGATCCTTGGCTAAACCGTAAACACGGTGAGGTTAATTTTTATCTTTCGCAGATTCTCACGGGACATGGATGCTTTCGGAGCTATCTGAAGCGCTTTGGCCACGACGAAACTGACGAATGCCCATGGTGCGGACTAGGTCTGGTAGAAGATGCCAAACACGTTCTGTTTGAGTGTGGACGCTTCCAGGAGGAGAGGCGTTGCCTAGAAGAGGCAGTTGGCCGTTCCATTGGAACGGACAATATCGTCAACATCATGCTGGAATCGGAGGCAGCTTGGAATCTAAGAAGCACCTTCGCAGCCACGGTCATGACGGAGCTCCGCAGAGTTGAGCGGATAAGAAGACGAGGCGTCCCAGCCTAAGATAGTGCAAAGCGCTTGCGAAGCAATGCTTTACGGCCGTCCCGCAAGCATCTTGCGCTCCAGACAACCAGCTTCGTATGCGATTGATACTTGCGCTGTATCTTTAAGCTCCTTTCCTATGGTGACGACTGCTACATCATCAGCAAAGCCAATGGTGTGCGCACCTGCTGGTAGTTCCAAGCGCAGTACGCCGTCGTACATCATATTCCATAGGAGAGGCCCCAGCACTGAACCTTGGGGGACTCCAGCTGACACTATATGAGTTTGGGGACCCTCACTCGTATTGTGTATCAGTGTTCTTCCTCTGAAGTAGCTCCTCACTATTTCTTTTAGATATTTAGGGATATTATATTGTGACATCGCATCCAGTATTATATCCCAACTAGCTGTGTTGAAGGCATTCTTCACATCAAGAGTCGCAATGATGCAGTAGTGCTTCGTCCCGTGCTTCCATCTGGTGCCTTGGATGGCGGAAGCTGCCAGGCCGACAACTTTATCAAGCGCATCTGCTGTTGAACGGGCCTTCCGAAAACCAAATTGGTTAGGTGAAAGGCCTCCGGCGCTAACAATGGCACTCTCCAGCCTAGAGCAAATCAGTTTCTCAAACACCTTTCCCATGGTGTCTAAGAGACAGATAGGTCTATATGAGGATGGCTCATCCGGTGGTTTGCCAGCCTTAGGTAGCAATACCAAGTTCTGAATCTAGCTTTTGTATCTTCGGAAATCGACGCGTTAATACATACGGACGGACGGACGCACAGACGGACGTGGCTATTACAGGTCTGCAAGAATACATTCATTTCTTGCAGCATAGTACTGTACAGTAGTAAAGTGTTCTCAAAATACTGCACCCATTTCATTACTGTACAGTATTTTCTAGTGTGCAGAAGAATCGAGAACAGCATTTCAACTGTTCTCAACTAGAGTGAGAACAGTAAAATGTAGTACATTTCGTGAGTGAGGACAATTTTTGTCTCGTTTCTACACGTTGTACACCATATACAATTATGAGAACAGCATTTCTGTCATGCCTAACAGCTGTGCAAGCTATCACCCCATTACTCAAGCGACTCTTATGATAAATATAAATATATAAATAATAAATATAAATATACAAATATATATAAATAAATATGTATTAAATACTATTATATTATATATTATATTATTAGATTATTAAATGTAAACTGTTGTAGAATGATCTCGAAAAACTCATCATAAACTTAGAAGTAAGCATTTATCAAGCATTAAGTTTTCTAGAATAAGAAATCCCGAATATTCTTTATGTAATAGAAGCAAGAAGTAAGCATTAAGCTTTCTAGAATAAGAAATCCCGAAAATTCTATAATTATGATAGATATTCATATGAAATGCAACTCCGAACCAATTTATATGTTTCCAAACAACAACGAAATAGATGATATTTTCGCTGACTATGCACAGCCTACACATAATAATAATACCCAATCCATTATAAATAATGAAATTCAAACATTTAAAAATGTAAGTATTCCTTATAGTTCAGATTTTAATGTACTTAATTGGTGGGCAAGCAACAAACAACAATTTCCCCTACTTTTTAAGGTAGCTTGTAAAATGTTAGCCGTTCCAACAAGTAGTGCAGCATCCGAAAGAGCCTTTTCGGTTGCTAAAAATTTAATTAATTATAAACGTTGCAAAGTTGCAACAACAGACGGCTTAGTAAATAAAAATAATGTTTTTGCACTCAAACATTAACTTATTATATAGTGAGTCATTTTCAGAAATAAATTTATAAATATGAAATAAATTTATAAAATGTGTATGAAATTTTATTGAAGAAATTTTGTATGTAGCGTCATCAATAACAACTCAGTGTACAATGAGTGTACTGCACACCAAAATAGTGTGCAGTAAAAAACACTGTACAGTAGTTTTAGTGTGCAGTAAAAAACACTGTACAGTAGTTTTAGTGTACTCATAAGGTGCTGTACAACATGGGAGTGAGTGAGACTGCAAGCTGTCGATACAGACAAGTTGAACAGCATTTACTGCCACCCATTTAAGCTGTACAGAAAAAAAGTTTACAGCTTTTTATAATGAATGATTCATTTGCCCATTTGGATGCATTCATGCAGATGTCTAGTGGCTATATCAACTTTTCTCAGGGTATAAAAATAAAAACAGAGAGAATGTAAATATACTGAGAGAGCAAGAGCAACAACAAACAGCCGTTAGAGAGCAAGTACACAGCGAGAGAGTAAACTTGCACAGCACGAAATCAAAATTAAGAGAGGAAAAAAAAACAACAATAGTAAGCAGACCAAAATTGCAAGCACTCACGCTAAAAAAAAATTATTAAGAGTGAAGTGGGGAGAGCGCCACAAGAAATAGAAACACTAAAGCAAAATGCAAAATAATGGAAGTAAACAAGACACCAGCTGCACCAAACTTCAAAATTAACAAGAAAAAAAACTCTAGTCGAGAGTGCTCGACTAGATAATACCCTGAACCCAATTTTAATAAAATAAAATATTAATCTGTACTGTGATGGCAATCGCAAGTAACAGACTAATCGTTTTACAGAACACAATTGAAGTTTCAGTGTTGGATATTGTCTAAAATCTGTTAAACATGTTTCTTTAGTTATTGAACCCACATAAATGAATGATAATCAATCAGACAAATACTGATAAGTGATTGTATGTTTAGATTTTCGTTGTGTGTAATTATTATACGCCTATTTATCACTGTTCAAGCATGAACATGCCACTTATATACAAACATATTAAAAATAGGCAATAGTCGATAGCCTGCGCGCTATCTGACGCCAAACAATAAACCTGTCATCCCTTTACTGCAGCAATCAACGCAGCAAGTAATAAAAATGTAACGCGAGACGTGAGAACGGCTTAGCGATCGAAAAGGGACACTTGACAAACATCTGTGCACTTGTGTGCATGGAATTAATTATCGCCTTCCAGTGCCTGGAAGTATTTTTAAGGTATATAAGCACTAGGATTTTAAGAAATAAACAGTTCAATTTTTGAATTCGGTAAATGTGGAGTGTTTTATTTCGACTCTCTAACAATCACCATAGCTTGAAAATACAGATATTTTTAAAATCATTACTCAATAGTGATGATACTTTAACTTATGGATAAGTCAGAAAGTATAGATAAGAATGTATGCGTGTAACGTTCAAAATGTACATATGTACATGTATATATACATATGTGTGTATGCATTGCCAAAAAAAATAATAATAGATGGCGCAACGCGCTTATATTAGTTGAAATTCGAAAAATTTTATATTATTAAATATCATTAAAAATAAACCCAACAAATATAAGTTCCTCAATTAACACGCATCACCTTAATTAACACAGACACTTCATAATTGTAAAAGAAATGTATCAATGCCACTCGAAGCTGTAATAGCCATAATAAATAAGTTCACTGCTATAGCGCCATCTAGCAAGTTTAAATTCTTAGACCATGCTAGGCTAGTTTTGAATGTATAAGTGTGCATACATATAGGAAAACTCTTACCGCAGATGTCACGTGTTTTTGTTTGCCCAAATAGGCAAACTTTCTGATCATTATTTTCTGTTGACTTAACGGAATAAAATATAATTGAAACAAAAACACTTTCCGAAATTTTTAGGGTTGTTGAAAATATATCAAAATATCAAAATATGATGCCAGCGCTCGAACGAAATGATTCTATTCTCATATGAAGCATCACTGTGTGCTATTAAGTAGACAAACTACTGAATCGCGCAGGTAGCAAGAGAACAAATTGCAAGTGTTGGGCCGTACAATTGCTACAGGCAGCAATAGTTTCGCACACAGTCACATAAATGCTTATACATGAAGCAAGACACTGTAAATGTGTGTGTGCCTGCTCATCGCGAAAAGTATTGCTTATGCAAATCAGCGCTTTCATACCATTCAAAAAAATAATCACGAAAACATTAAAATTTTGCACGAGAATGGCAAATCTTTTTAAGAGTTCGGCATGCTCTTACTCAGAAGGGAAAATGGGATCGTCGCGAATCGCGACTCGCGGACAAATTTCAATTTTTGTGCACTGCTGGTTTGTGCCTGCGTACACACACATACATACATACATATATATATGAGAGTCATAGAGAGAGTGAGTGAATAAAGAAAGAATAGCACACAGTGATGCTTCATATAAGAATAGAATCATTTCGTTCGAGTGCTGGCAGCGAACTGAATATCGTAGTTCATATTTTCGCTGCCCGAGCAGTAAATTACAAAGCCGACCAAATACGAAGATGATTAGGACGGGAAATCAAAATCTGGTTCGTGAAAAAAGTTTGTTCTAGTTGTCCAGTCTATGTGTTGTACGGTTAGTGACAGTACTAACTAACTACAGTACTGACCAGCTCCTGGTAGCTCAGTGCCTTCGGAGCGACTTGCTTCGGTAATAAAATGCGTTGTTTGCCACTCACGAAGTCGTATGACGGATTCTCACATATCAGAACGTTTTTTTTTTTTTAAATCTTTGAGTACCGAATATTGGTCTATATCATAAAAATAGTTATTCTTATTTTTTTATTTATTTATTTTTTTTTGTCGGATTGTAAATTTATTGTGGGAAAACATTTTTTTAAATATCGAAAATAAAATCCTACAATACCTAAAAACCACTAACCTCTACTTTAACATACAGTGGCTCACAGCTTATTTGATACACTTCAATTTTAAAATTTTCTCTTGCTGTAATTAAACAAGTAAGAACGTTGCAGTTAGGCGCAACTAACAGCGAAATACTTTGTTCCCATAGGTGCATCTTATTTATTTAATAAACATTTGATTAACGAAATATTTCGGCAATTAGAAAACGTACATGGCAAACAAGAAACGTTTTTCCTATACATACATATGTACATACATACAGATTTACACATGTACACACTATACGAGTATACACACAATTTTCTATGTATGCATACAAAAGTTTGCATGCCAGAATATTCTAAGAATTGTGACTGAACTGGAAATTTTCGATCGTTACTTTAGTTTTGTCAGAGACGCTCTAACAATGCCTTATCTGGTTTTAGTTAAAGCGTCACAAATCAGGGAAGTGGCGCTGGTGGTAAGAGCTATGAAAGCTATACTTAGGTGCGTGGGTTCGAATCCCGCAGAAAACTTTTTTTCAAAATTTATTATTTTTTAATTTTTTTATATTTGTATATTTATTATAAAATGCTTGCTGCCAATTGATTTCAAATTAATTTATAATTCATATGAATTGTGCAATTAAGCAAAAACTAAAACTGCTGTATGCTTTCCACGCTGTGTGGCAAGCAGTTTTTCTATGCATGCATATATGTATGTATGTATGTGTACGTGTATACACATCCATAAACTTTTATTTTTTAAATTCATTAATATTATTATATTTATGTTATAATGCTTTCTGCCATCTTAGCAATTGCTACTAAGCTATTATATGCATGAATTATGCAGTTGGCCACAACAAACTTCTTTGCCGATTTGCCACGCCTCCAGTGGGCGTAGACGCATAATTTTTGTTTTTAGAAAGGGCCGACGCTAACATGCCTGCAAAATTTGGATGCTTACATTCCAAAAATGCGAAAATTACAGGGTATTTTTCGATATGCCACGCCCCCAAATAGGCTGAAAAATTATTTTTGGGTCATCGATAGAGGAGGACATTAGTAACTTAACCATCCAAATTTCAAGCTTCTAGCACTAAAACTGTAGGAGATATCAACTTTTGCGGTTTGCCAAGCCCCCTGTGGGCGTAGATATACCATAGCTTATTGGTCTTGGGCTGTCAACCCGAGTATACATGCAAAATTGCAACTCTCTAGCTCATCATCTAGTATGATAACTTAACTATGGGCGGAAGAGTTTTCCGATTTGCCACGCCCCTAGTGGGCGGATCGGGAAAATTTTAACACTTTATAATTCGGGAGCATATATGAGTATATGTTTAAAATTTCAAGTCTCTAGCTCTAATAGCGCCGAAAAATATTGCGTTCATACGGACAGACGGACAGACGGACGGACGGACAGACGGACAGACGGACGGACAGCAAGACGGACATTGCACAAACCCAATATACTTTTTTCCCTTTGGGAACAAAGTATAAAAACTATAAATGGTATCGCAATACTTTAAATGCCATTTTAAAGAGGACAATTCCTTGTTTTATAAAACAAAAGATTTTATTTAAAAACAATGCTGTTCAACAGCAAAAAAATAAAAAATAAAAACAAAATAGTATTTATTTTATTTTATTTTTATTTTATTTTAATTAATGTGTTGACAAGACTAGAGTCAAGCTTAAGACAAATATAATTTTAAATTAATAAAGCCTAAAAAAACAAGTACAGAAACATTTAAATAATCATTAGTATCACCAACCCGATGGGGGTGTTTGATTTGCCAGACCGGCCAGCTATGCCCCGATTCACAGCCATAAGTGGTCAATGATACTAATGAAAGTATGACAAAATAGTGTTATTTGAAGACTTAAAATTAAGTATTAAAAGTTCTTAGGACTAATTATGAACTAACAATTTGAAAATAGATATTTAGACTAAAGGTTAGCAAAAAAAAGGAAATATTAAAATGACAAAATTCAGAGTGAGAGTGAAATAAAATAAATAGCAAAAACAAAAACTATGTTCACATCCGGACATTTAGATGAAGTTCCTTAAGATAAGCTGAAAGCAATGATTTTATTAGCGGAAGAGAGAGCTCTAAGAAGAATACGTGATAATATTTATTATAGTTAAGACATAAAACATGGAAAGCTGAATATAAAGAATAATCCGTGGTGCAATGTGGTAAATGTAACGGACGATAGTTTCTAGTAGTTCGGGAAGGCACAGAAAAATGCAGCCGCATTAACAGGGTGGGCGAATCAATATTACCGTGAATCAAATTATGAAGGAAAGTAATACCTAAGATTTTCCTACGATTCATTAATGATGGCAGACGTAAGTTACTGTTCCAATTTAGATCCCTTAAGGCAAAGAGTAGAAACTGTTTTTGGACCAATTCAATGCGATCCTGATACAGTTTATGCTGCGGAGACCAAGTAAGAGAACAATACTCAAAGATAGGGCGAACAAGTGAAATATATAAATGCTTGGTAACAAAAGGATCATTAAATTCCTTAGACCAACGTTTAATAAAACCAAGCACACATTTGGCTTCCTTTGTGATGGCAGTAATATGCAGATTAAAATTAAGTTTAGTGTCAAAGAGAAAGCCAAGTTTTTTGACAGTGATAGATAGATAGAAATATTATTTATTTTATAGTCGAGCAAGTGGGGAACAGAACGAAAGAATGTCATTGTCATACACTTGGAGCAATTTAAATGTAATTGATTAGCCTCACACCAACCTTGAAATGCATTAAGGTCATCTTGAACATGTACATGCTCAATTGAGTTTGAATATGAAAAGCACAGTTTTACATCATCTGCATACATAAGTATATTTGAATGAGAAATACAACTAGGAAGGTCATTAATAAAAAGGGAAAAGAGTAATGGGCCTAAATGACTACCCTGGGGAACGCCTGACGTAACAAAGATCAGTTTTGAAATTGAATTTCTCAGCAAAACTCTGAGTTCTGCCCTTTAAGTAGGATGATATCCACAATAAAAGTGTAGGGGAAAATCCTAAGCGATCAAGTTTTAAAATTAGCAAATGGTGGTGAACTGAGTCAAATGCTTTACTGAAGTCCGTATAAATAACATCAGTTTGCATTCTATTTGAAAAACTGTCATTAACTAGGGAAGTGAATTCTAATAAATTCGTAGTGGTTGATCGATTTTGAAAAAACCCATGCTAAGATGGATGAACAATTGATTTAGAAAAGTGTTGCACTGACGAAGTTATTATTTTTTCAAATAACTTCGGAATTACAGAAAGTTTCGCAATGCCTCTATAATTGGAAATATCAGATTTTCCGCCTTTTTTATGTAACGGAATAATAAAAGATTCTTTCCAACTTGAAGGAAAAACCGAGGTCTCCAAAGACAAATTAAACAATTTTAATAATGGTGACAGAAGAGCAGCATTACCCTCTTTAATCACACAGCTTGGAATGTTATCAGCACCAGGAGAGAACGATGATTTCAATATCCTAATGGCTGCAGCCAATGCATCTACAGACACCCTTGGAACATCAATTGAAAAAGTTTCAGAAAAGAAAAATGGGTATGAGTTATTGAAGCAGTCAACGGAAGAATAAGTTGATTGGAAGAATTTTGCAAATAGATGAGAAGAAACCTGATCTTTACAAGATTTTTCCATACCAAAGAAAAAGGAGGAGCAAACTAGAAGATTTACGCTTCAAATTTACAAAAGTCTAAAATTGCTTAGGATTACTAGTAAACTGGCGCTTAACGCGAATAAGATAATTCTCATAACAACGAGAATTTAAGATATTAAAATTTGACTTGGCTATAGAATATTTCACCCAGCCAACAACCGAACCAGACCATTTAAATTTCTTAAAATACCTTGATTTAATATTTCTTAAATTTAAAAGAGTCTTAGAAAAGCTGGGCGGCTTATTCGAAACCGGCGAAATACTACAGAGTGGAATACATGCATCAAGAATAGTGTCTAAAGTTGAGTAAAAAAGTATTAATCGAAAACTTATAAATTTTATTTTTTAAATTCATTAATATTTAAATATTTATGTTAAAATGCTTTCTGCCATCTTAGCAATTACTACTAAGCTATTATATGCATGAATTATGCAGTTGGCCACAACAAACTTCTTTGCCGATTTTACACGCCCCCAATGGTCGTAGATATATCCGCCAAAGCTTTTTAGCTTGGGTTGTCACCGCGAGTATACATTCCAAATTGCAACTCTCTAGCTCATCATGTAGTATGATTACTGGCCTATGGGCGCAAGATTTTTCGATTTGCCACGCCCCTAGTGGGCGGATCGGGAATATTTTTAAACTTTATAATTTGGGAGCATATATGAGTATATGTTCCAAATTTCAAGTCTCTAGCTCTAATGGCGCCGAAAACTATTGCGTTCATACGGACTGTAATGGTCGGTACAAACATTTGATTGGCATGGGTATTTGCAGCGCATCTCTTTTGTGACAAATTTGTCACCTGCGCTGCAATTCCGAGCTAGAGCTTTGGATAAAGCGGAGCTTTAGTGACAGCGCTTTCGCTTAGCTCTAAAGCTTTGGGACAATTTTGAGAAGTGCACCCAACTTCAATCGAACTCCCGAGAGAGCGAAAAATTGAGAGGGTACACTGGAATGTAGCCGTATAAAACGGAGTCACATTGCCGTGCTCGTTCTTTTTCCGGCCGCATTCTTCAATCGAACGAAATCTTCCTCAGACATAAAGAGTTTTTTATTCTTTTGTCGAAAAAACTTAATTTTTATAAATTGTGGCAAATTTGAAATAAAAAATAAATAAATAAAAATAGTGACTGTAGAAAAAGTGTATAAGAAGAACAATACATATTCATATGTATTTATATAGATAGATAGATATAGGTCTATATATATAAGTGAGAGAAATATAAGAAAAAAAGAGAGAATAAAAGAACAAGAAAAGTGTAGGCTGTTAAATTGCCGTCGGCAAGTACACTGTGAACAATTTTGGTTGCCGAAAAGAAATAAAACTGAAAAAATATAAACATTTATGTATAACACAAAAAAAAAAAAAAGATCAAATTTACCAAAAAAAAAAAAAAAAAAAAAAAATCGATTTGAAAGAGTTTAAATAAAAGACATGTGGATGAATAGAAGGCAAAGACAAAGCCAGTACACTGCGCCACATTATTTTTCTTTCTCATGCAGTAACTTACGTAGCTAACTTTAATTTTTAATATCTATAAAAAAAAATTTAAATCAAAGAGAAAAAAAACATGGATTAGTAATTTTGTAAATTATATAAGTAATGATAATCGTCATAAAAGAATAAGGATGCTATGAATATAACAATAAAACTAGTGAAGTAATAATATAAAAAAAAAGCAATAGAACAAGAAAATTTTAAGAATCAGAGAGGATGTGAAAAAAAAAATTGAAAAACTGTTTTTCCCTATTCGTCAAATTTAACCTAATTACAGCCGCAGTCACACGATGGACAAAAAAAAAAAAAAAAAACTGTAATTGCTTGATCCCCTTCTGCTCCCTCTCCCTATATTATATAGTCTTTACATTTTGATTAACTTTATAAAAAAAAAAAATAAATATAAAGAAACTTGGAAAAAAAATCTAAAATAATAACAATAATAATTTTTTTTTAGTTTTTGAAAATTTATCTTTTTTTCACATTCACTGATATGATGTATATTTTTTTATATGAAGCAACGAATAAATGAAAAGAAAAAAATCCTCATCTATATACATGTGTCAAATAAAAGAAATATATATTTATGCATATAAACATATTCTTACACAGAAAAATAATAATAATAAAAAAATATATATAAAATAAATAAATAAATAAATTGTCAAAACAATATATATAAATTTTAAAAACTGCTTTATAAATAGATAACTATAATGCAATATGAAACCACAATAATAAAGAAATAAATAAGTAAAAAAAAAAAAAATAAAGAAAAACAAATCAAATATTGCAGTTAATAAAGTAAAAGCAAATAAGAAAATGAATAAAGAAACCAATTTTTTTGAAACTTTTATTAGATTATAATGCAGTAATAGTAATTTAAATAAAATATATCTTTGTACAAATTTATTTCCACTAGTCATGTAAGCCGCCGACGCGCGAACGAAGTTTTAGTTAAAATTACCTTGTTAAAAGGAGAGGAGAAAGTAGGATAAGAATGCTGTAAATATTATTATTCACATTCTTAGTTATGTACAACTATTATACATTAGGAATAAAATTGTTAAAATGAAATGAGGTTTTGAAATTTTAAATTATGGTTAATATAATGGGGTAGGGAGTTTTGAGTTTTGTCTACTTGGGGGTTTTTATTAAAAATTATTAAAATTAAAAACCATTGCAGGGTAGGGTAGAGAAAGCGTGTGCCGAACTACACCTTTAGGCCTCGCCTTTCCATATTGTTTTATTCTGGTATAAACAACAAAATCAAAAAACAAGAAAAAAAAACAAAAATAAAAAAAACTGTGCTCGTCTTCCCCTCCCTTTTAATTTTTTTCGGTCATGTGGACCATATTAGTCTATGTTTTTTTTTATAAATTTAAAGTTTATGTACGTAGGGCAGTGAAGTAGCCAAGAACCCTCCCCACACTCCCAGCTAGGGAACCAGAAGATCCCGCACAGCTACTTCTCGACCCGCAACTCCAACAATTCCAGCAGTTGAGTAGTTGTGTATATGTTTTTTTTTTAACATAACAAAATGCAGAGTATACACACCCATGTATATATTACATACATTTTTTTTGACGCTCAACGAGGGCCCATATCTATACATATATACACATAGCTGCCACATAAATTTTTGGCGCCCAACGTGGGGCCACGGCGCTTGAGTTTTTGCTATCATTTTAGTAAAGAAATGGAGCTAGTAGCCACACCTCCCAGTATTGTGAATATCTAAACACTAACGCTAGTTAGCTATTCAGTTAGTTCGAGTGTTAAGTGAAGATGTTGTGGTATTGGAACTTTCGCATTTGGCTCAGATCGGATGCATTGCCGACCATCACATTTTTACTTATAAACACGCTAATTAAACGTAAATAAATAAATCTATATTAACACCTATTTTCACAATAGCAGCTCGTTTGTTTTCGAGAATCTTATCGTCAATTTTATTGAAATTAGATATGATTTCAAGAATTCAGGTCCGCTTCTGGAATCTTGAGTATTTAGCTGATATTGGGTACCATGCCGAAGATGGATACCCTATATTTTTAATATTTTGTCAATAACAATAAATTTATAGTCTGATTCTCATTCCCGATAATAAGAGTCGGATCGATATGGTATAGTCAATGTTGTAATAAGATGTTACCTCGTTGATGACTACTACTTCGCCGATTTGACATTGGAAGTTAGTTGCAATAGCCAAGTTAATCATAATCAAAGAAAACATCTTTATTTGTCTTTATCACAGAATTTTAAAATTAAATATGGAATTAACTTCCTCCCCATTTAAAACTTTAGCTTTGAATTTTCGGGATTAAGTGATAAAAGAAAATTATTTCTTTTCTTTTCACCATATTTGTTGTTTTGAAGTAGTAGTAGATGCTACTATGCCTCTTGCTCATAGTCCGCAACGTAATTCCGCATCTTCGGATGATGCAGGGAAAAATTCCGATATATGTGGTCAGAGTTTGACAGATACCCAATATATATTATATTAACTAATTGTAAGCATATCTATCATAAACGTTGCTTGGAAGAGTGGTTGCATGATCGCAACACTTGTCCTAATTGTGCGACTATAATTAATATGCAAGATTTGAAGGTAGTTATAGGAAACTGCTCTCCTTAAGCAAAGCAAGCAGATGCTTTAGTCCCGTCAAGCCATACATCTGTACATCCTAGTAAAGTAGCACAAGTAATACAGAAATGGAATATCCAATTTGATGGTTCTGAAGAAGGTTTGGGAGTAGAAGAATTTTTGTATCACGTAAAAGTATTAGCCGATGATACTTTAGATGGAGACTTAGATGCTTTATGCAAGCATATGCATATCCTTTTTGTAGGAAGAGCAAGGGATTGGTATTGGAGATACCATAAAAAGGTAGATCGTATTACTTGGTCCGAGTTTTGTTATTCATTGCGCCAGCAGTATACTGATTACAGATCCGAATTTGCAAGTAAAGAGCTAATACGTTCTCGGAAGCAGAAGAAGGGGGAATCATTTACAAATTTTTATGAAGGTATAGTCTCCCTTATCGATAAATCTTCAGTTAGAATCGACGAAGAGGAGCTGATCGAAATTCTTAAAAATAATCTTCTTCCTGAAGCTCGTCGCCAGTTGTTATATCAACTAGTTCATTCAGTGGGTCAGCTGAGGAAATTGGTTCAAATGCATGAAAACTTAATTGCAGAAACCAATAGCCCAGTTGAAAATACTTCTCGTCACAAGCAACCCATGCAGAGGCGACAAACTTATGCAGTTGCTGAACTTGAAGTAGAAGATAGTCCAATTGATAACATGGAACCTGAGATCGCTGCTGTTCGTCAGCCAAACATAACATGTTGGAACTGCGATGCTCCAGGACATGTTTGCGAAAATTGTTTGGCAGAGCGTCGTATCTTTTGCTACGGTTGTGGTGCTCTTAATGTGTATAAGCCACAGTGCAAGACCAACGTTTCAACGTTTCAACGTTTCTCGGAAAACCGACAGAAGGGTGCGTCCAGCAACAACAGGATGCCCCCTACAAAAATAAATTGATAACCGCGAAGGTGATCGACGATGCTGTACCCTTTCCTTGCTTGTCGAAGGTAGAAGCAGCCGCAAAAGAAAATAACAAGCCCTTGTATATGCGTCCGTATCACGGCTTAGAAATTATTTAGAAGTTAAGTATAAGATATTTAGTGAAATAAGTCCTTTAAAATCTAAGAGTGCTTTGCGGTGCAAAACTTATTATAGAAGGCTAAGAAAATATAGGAAGTTAGTACTTTCAGCAGTTATTAATAATAAGTCTGATTCGCGTTGCTATGCTGAAGTTAAATTTTTTCATTTCACCGAATTGGGTTTATTAGACACAGGTGCTAATGTTAGCTGTATTGGTGCTTCGCTAGCACTAGAAAAATTTTCCGGTTTTTGGTTATTTAGACGATGTATGTGTGGTTTCAGAGAGTTTTTCAGCTCATCTGACAGTACTAGTACGTCTTGAAGAACAATTTCGTAAGGCTAATTTAACGTTAAATATTGATAAAAGTCATTTTTGCGTTAAGAGCGTAAACTATTTGGGACATATTATAGGCAGTGGCGGTATCTGTACCGATCCCACTAAGATTGTCTGTATTAAGAATTGGCCACCACCAAAGAATCTTAAACAGGTTCGAGGATTCCTAGGCATTTGTGGGTGGTATCGAAGGTTCATCAAGAATTACGCCGATCTTACATGCCCCATAACTGAAACCTTATCCAATAAGAAGAAGTTTGTATGGCCTGTAGAAGTTCAAGAGGCCATGGAGAAATTAAAACATATTCTTACGACAGCCCCAGTTTTACAAAACCCAAATTTTGAGAAACAATTCTATCTGCACTGCGATGCCAATAATTATGGAATTGGAGCAGTGCTGGTTCAGCTATCATCAGAAAATGAAGAAATGCCGATTGCATTTATGTCCAAGAAATTTAGTCGTGCACAGCGAAATTATAGTGTAACAGAACGAGAATGTTTGGCCGTTTTATTGGCCATAAAAAAATTCAGGTGTTATTTAGAAATGCAGGAATTTGAGGATGTTACGGATCACTCAAGCCTTTTATGGCTTATGCGTCAACAAAACGCTTCCGGCAGACTCCCCAGGTGGATTTTCCGTCTACAGCCTTATAAATTCACAATCTTCTATAGAAATGGCAAATATCATATAGTTCCGGATGCCCTTTCAAGGATTTGTGAAGAAGAAGTTGCAGCATTAGAAATTGGTCCAATTGTAGACTTAGACTCTGATGCTTTCTTTGATCCGGAGTATCAAGAACTCAAGAAAAAATTTTGTCTAGCACAATCAAAATTTCCAGATATTAAAATCTCTAACCAGTTTATTTATATTCGAACTGAACATTCTAAGAGCATCAAAGATCAGGATAAGACTTTTTGGAAATTATGGGTTCCTTTACGACTTAGACCAGAGGGGCTTAAACAGACACATGATAGTGTAATTTCATCACACGGTGCTATGCAGAAAACTATTGAGAGACTCCGGAGAAATTTGCTTTGGCCGGGATTGGCTAACGATGTCCGTGCCCATATCCGTAGTTGCGACACCTGCAAAGAAACTAAATCACCTAATCATGTTCTTAGGCCACCAATGGGCCTACAGTCTCCCACATGTAGACCATTTCAAAGACTGTATATGGATATTTTAGGACCGTACCCGAGAACAAAAAGAGGTAACATTGGTTTGCTTATTGTTCTAGACCATTTTAGCAAATTTCATTGGCTGTGCTTCAGGAATTTTTGCTGAGGAGTATATTTCACTGGAGTTTTGGAGTTCCAGAAATTTTAGTGAGCGATAATGGAGTACAGTTTCGTGCTAACGATTTCAATGCATTTCTTACTGAATTGGGGGTGAGACATGTATACACAGCGTTATACTCACCCCAGAGTAATGCGGCTGAACGTGTGAATCGCTCAATTCTAGCAGCAATTAGAGCATATCTAAAGGAAGATCAGACCGAATGGGATAAAAACATAACAGCTATATCATGTCATGTCATCAATCCTTAGGTTGCTCACCTTACAAATCTCTCTTTGGTTTAGATATGATTACTCATGGATCCGATTATCGTTTACTGAAGAATTTATCGATATTAGAAGAGCCACAACTGGCTATGAAAAGAACCGATAAGCTCGCGTTGCTAAGAAAAGATTTACAGAAAAACATTCGTACTGTATATGAGCGCAACACAGCCCTGTACAATTTACGATCAAAGCCTGTGACCTTTAAGGAAGGCCAAGAAATTTTAAGAAGAAACTTTAGTCAGAGTAAATTTTTCCATAACTTTAATGCGAAATTGGCAAAGCAATTTAATAAATGTCGTATTAAAAAGAAGTTAGGCAATAGCACTAACCATACAACACATAGACTGGACAACTAGAACAAACTTTTTTCACGACCAGAATATGAGCCAAGCGATCACTCAACTTCGTATTTGTTCGGTTTGGTCTATTCAGGTTCGGGCAGTCAAAATATGAAACGACAAATTCATTGCGTTGCCAACGGTTGACTGGGATGGTAATATTTTCATATGAGCGCATTCTGTGTACTATTTCTCTTTACTCTCCCTCTCTCTTTTTTTCTCTCTCTGCAACACTGCAAGTGTTGGTCCCTACAATTGCTACAGGCAGCAAAAGTTTCGCACACAGTCACATAACTGCTCAAACATGTAGCAAGACGCAGTAAATGTGTGTGTGCATGCTCATCGCGAAAAAGTAATGCCTATGCACATCAGCGCTTTCATACCCTTCCCAAAAATCTTTACGAAAACACTAAGATTTTGCATGAGCATGGCAAAGCCGTTTAAGAGTTCCGCATACTCTTACTTAGAAGGGCAGATGAGATCATCGCGAATCGCCACTCGCGAAACAAATTTCAATTTTTGTGGGCTGCTGGCTTGTGCTCGCCTAGAGTGAGAGAGAGAGAGAGAGAGAAAAAAAGAGAGAGGGAGAGTAAAGAGAAATAGCACACAGAATGCGCTCATATGAAAATATGACCATCCCATTCGACCGCAGGCAACGCAATGAATTTGTCGTTTCATATTTTGACTGCCCGAACCTGAATAGACCAAACCGAACAAATACGAAGTTGAGTGGTCCCTTGGTCGTGAAAAAAGTTTTTTCTAGTTGTCCAGTCTATGTGTTGTATGGTTAGTGGCAATAGCTTTATCTTTTAGAAAATTTACAAGGACAAGAAATAGGGACTTATCATGCTAAAGTATTCGAAGCTAATTCCCGCTAATATCCTGTGTATAATGGTGTATATTATCGTGTATGTAATGGTCGGTACAAAAATTTGATTGGGATGGGTATATGCAGCGCATCTCTTTTGTGACAAATTTGTCACCTGCGCTGCAATGCCGAACTAGAGCTTTGGATAAAGCGGAGCTTTAGTGACAGCGCTTTCGCTTAGCTCTAAAGCTTTGGGACAATTTTGAGAAGTGCACCCAACTTCAATCGAACTCCCGAGAGAGCGAAAAATTGAAATGTAGCCGTATAAAACGGAGTCACATTGCCGAGCTCGTTCTTTTTCCGGCCGCATTCCTCAATCGAACGAAATCTTCCTCAGACATAAAGAGTTTTTTATTCTTTTGTCGAAAAAACTTAATTTTTATAAATTGTGGCAAATTTTAAATTAAAAAAAAAAAATAAACATATATATATCAAACAAGAAGAAATTTGCCAATAAAAATTGACAGACCACGGTGCAGCTGATCGCGGCGAGAGAAGCCAGTGCAGTTTTATTGCTTTGCGCAGTCGCATGCGCTTTGGATGCCGTGCAAAATTTAATAAAAGAAGAAAAAAAAAACAGCAGAAGCTATGTGTGAAGTTTAAATACTTAATTTATACAAAACTAAGTAATTTTTTTAGTTTTTCAGTTGACTTTAGTCAAATTCACATCCCCTAACCTCTAGACCAGCAAAAGTCACCTGGGCGAGCTGAGGTTAGGGTTAAAAATTACGCAAGGCAGAAAAAAATTGGATCAAAACGGCAACAGGAAATAGTGCGAAAGAAGAAAAAAAATAATAAACTAAAAGTGCTAATATGCTGCCGTGGCTTGGGGGTGGGTTGGGCTATACTTTGGAGGTTTATAACTCCATTTCTAGATGGACGATCTTCATGAAACTTTCGGAATATATTAAGAGTATCTAAATCTATCTATGTGCCTAATTGAAAGTCTCTAGTATTTGAAATGCATTTTTTTCAAATTTCAAAAACAAGTAAGAAAGCTCTAGTCGAGACGGCTCGACTACGAGATCCCCTGAACCCTCCAAAAAAGTGATACTCTTCTTCTTTACCCACTTATGTGCGCACGCTCTGCTAACCGCGCAGTTGCTGTCGTGGCTTGGGGACGGGTTGGGCTGAATTTTGGACGCTCATAACTCCATTTTTCTAATGTACGGAGCCATTGAAATGCAACTCGGTGGAGCGGCACTAAGGGTATCCCAACTTACTCAACCTAGAGGTTGGAATAATCTGCGAGAAGCTCTGATCACCGAATTTAAAACCCACACACCTTGCGAGGAACTCCTAAGACGTTTGTACAACACCAATTTCAACGGAAGTCTTCGTAAGTTCATTGAAGAATTTGAGCATAAGTCATTTATAATAGTAAATAAACTAACATTAGAAGGCAATGCTGCCAACACTACATTATATATGAATGCAATGAATAATACTGTAAAAGAGGTCATCACTAGGAAATTACCAGACAGACTATACATGACCTTAGCGAAATTTGATATTTCGTGTCTAATTTGAAACAAGTAGCTCAAAGGGAGTGTTGGATCAAAATCATTAATATTTGTTCACATGGAATTTATACCTATGTATACTCTTATATTTGGGACCACCCTAACTAATTGTCTCTCTTTACATTCCTAACTCTTCTCACTTACACTCATTCGCCTAACTTTAAGCAAGCTGCGCTTGCTCATACGTTTCTGTAATTTAGTCTATAACGAGAACTCGATGAATAAACGTTGCACCCACGATGCGCTGAATTTAATATACGGCTCATTAGTTTAGTAGAATAACATCCCCATACTCTGAAACTCATGCTGGACTGGAAAACGCTCCTGATCCTACATTTTGGCGCCCAACGTGGGGCAGTGTTATTCAAGTTCAGTGCAATATATTTAGAGTTCTAATTTGGCTTATGTATATACATATACATATGTACATATGTCAACGAGAATGTTCCAGCATACAAAGTGTTAACTGTGCATACATTCGCTTTGCCTCGCACCGCCGAGAAACCGTTCATCGCTTTGACTGATTTCGCTGACGCTCTGTGACCCCCCGCTGTCACATCACCGAGTCATCTCTTTCGTTCTTCGTTCTTCGTTATTTCGCAGCAACAGCAGCTTCTGCTTTGCAATCAACGTCACTTCGCTGTCCCTACGATTCGTAAAGGGAACAACAAGTTGAGTGAAATTCGTCACATGCTTGTTGCTCTTCAACGCTTGATATTATACACTCTCAGTTGAGTGAACTCATCGCCTCATATTCTGCACGCTCAATGAGTGAAATTTGTCACTTGCAGTGTTCGTCGCTTGCCAATTATTCTGCACTCTGTGTTTTTAATTGTGGCAGTGAATCTGATCAACGCTTAAATATATAAATAAAGGAAATATAAGTTGTTGCTGGTCGAATCATGTCCTTGGAGAGTCTTAAAACACAGCGCGCAAATACGCGCCGGAATATTAGCCGCATTCGTAATGTCTGCGCCAAGTCAAGCTGAATTAAAGTGTCGCTTGGAAATTTTGGAAGCCTACTTTAAGCAAGCAATGGTTTTGCAGACTCAAATAGAAAAGGAATGCCCGATCGACACAGGACGCACCGATCTGGAGGAGCTGTATGTAGACATAAAGGTTTGCATAACAGAGCAACTTACGGAAGAGATGCACGAATCAACCTTTGCTGCGGCATCAGGACTGACATTCTCATCGTCTGCCAAGTTGCCCAGACTTACGCTACCCACATTTGATGGCAATTATGCGAACTACAAGAATTTTAGTGCATTATTCAATCAAATGGTGGATCAAAAGAACAGCTTGTCAAACATCGAGAAGTTTAATCAGCTGATTAGTTGTTTAAGAGGACCAGCATTGGAAACTGTAAAGGCATTTCAATCACGCCTGAAAACTATCGGAAGGCACTTGATCGTTTAAATCAGCGCTACGACAATCCAACATTAGTGTTTTTGGATAATATCCCATCATTGTTTATGCTCAAGAGTGTGTCAAGGTCAAACAGTCAAGAAATTCGAAGTCTGATGGACAACTCTACAGCATTGTTCAACTCGCTAAGATCACTAGGCAACGGATCACAAATCGCACAAGCAATGTTAATAGCCATTGTCATGGAAAAGATGGATATGGAAACCAAGCGCAAATGGAACGAATCATTGGATTATTCCAAGTTGCCTACGTGGGATTTGTGTGTACAGGTAGTTGAAAGGCATTGCCAATATTTGGAATCATGCGGTAAGTCCGAATCGAGCCAGCCTCGAACTGCGACTGCTACCAAACAACGAAGCCAGACAACCACGCGACATGGCTTGTCGTTTAATTGCTCGACTCACTTATGTCCTGTTTGTCTTAGTTCAGAACACCGAGTTTCACGCTGCAGTCGGCTTCAGGAGATGTCGATCGCGGAGCACTATGAAACAGCAAAACAGCATGCGCTGTGCCTAAACTGTCTTGGCAAGGGCCATCAGGCAGCCAAGTGTCCATCTACTCAAAGATGTCGATTGTGCTCTAAACTTCATCACAGCTTACTACATCGAGAGGCAGCTACGTTGCCCATCGTTTCTAATTCAAACAATGTTGTCACACATACACACCAGTGTTGCCAAATCAACTTTTTTCCCGTCAAATCTGGCTTTTTTGAAAATCAAATTGCGGGAAAAATTTCAAAACAGCGGGAAGCGGGAATTCTGGCTTTTTTAAAAAATAAATTGCTCTTTTTACGCTTTTTTTTTATTGAGCAATTTATCATTTTTCTAGCGATTAATCTTATGTATAATGAACTGTTGCTCATTGTAGTTGAATAAAAACACTAACCATACAACACATAGACTGGACAACTAGAACAAACTTTTTTCACGAACCAGATTTTGGGTTCCCGTCCTAATAATCTTCGTATTTGCTTGTCTCTGTAATTTGCTGCTCGGGCAGCGAAAATATATTAGTTGATATTCAGTTCGCTGCCAGCGCTCGAACGAAATGATTCTATTCTCATATGAAGCATCACTGTGTGCTATTCTTTCTTTATTCACTCTCTCACTCACTCTCTCTATGCCTCTCATATATATATGTATGCAGGCACAAGCCAGCAGCGCACAAAAATTGAAATTTGTCCGCGAGTTGTGATTCGCAACGATCCCATCTTTCCTACTGAGTAAGAGTATGCCGAACTCTTAAACGGCTTTGCCATGCTCATGCAAAATTTTAGTGTTTTCGTGATTATTTTTGGGAAGGGTATGAAAGCGTGATGTGCATAAGCATTACTTTTTCGCGATGAGCATGTACACACACATTTACTGTGTCTTGCTACATATATGAGCATTTATGTGACTGTGTGCGAAACTTTTGCTGCCATACATGTCATATGCATTGGGGAAGTAGATTTGACAGTCTACAAGGTCGAACAAATCTAAGACCGTTCCCACAATTCTAAGGCCGAGGTCTACAAGAACAACAAACTGCAAATGTTGGGCCCTGCAATTGTTACAGGCAGCAAGGCAGGACGAATTCAAATGTTAGCTGCGGAAGGACGTCAATGATAATACGCGAGTATATTGCAGTTATTGCAAATGCAGTATAACTGCCAAGTTAAGTGATTTGCGTGCCCATGCTAGCACTAAAAAACATCAAAATGCAGAAGGAGGATTTCAGCAAAAAAATAAAATACCTTTTGCTGGAGTTACTATAAAAACGGCTGTGCAGGAGGCAGCGCTGTGTTTATTTGTGGCACAACACTCGGCGATTTCGCCAGTTGACCACATCTGGATCTGGGATCTGGGAGTTCTTTGAAGCTGCATAGAACAAAATGCTCAAACATTATCAAAAACGTTTTGGCACCAAATTTTTTTGATGACCTTTGTTATGATATTGGTGATGCAAAATATAGCCTTCTAATTGACGAATCAACTGATATAAGTGTTGTCAAACTTCTTGGTAAGTTTTTATTTTATAACATTTAAAAAAATGGTTAATGTATATACATATATATTTGTGTTGTAGGGATCGCAATTAACTATTTTTCAGTGCAGCATGGGCGTATTGTGTTCACATTTTTGGGAATCGTCTCATTAGAAAATGGTGATGCATCGACAATTGCAGATGGAGTCAGAAATGAGTTGAGCCGGTATAAGTTAAACATACATAATTTAATGGGAATTGGTACAGACAATGCGAATGTGATGATTGGATCGCAAAAAAGTGTTTACACAGAGCTGAAGAAAGATGTTCCGTCCCTAATATTAATTAAATGTGTTTGTCACTCTGTCCAACTAGCTGCGCTTGCAAATATTGTTTGCCGGATAAGCTGGAATTTTTAGTTTATGAAACCCATAACTGGTTTTGTAAAAGTTCTATTAGACAATTGAAATATAAAGAAATTTATATGTCTATTAATGATGATGAGGTTTGTGGCGTAACGAGTAGATATATGTAAAAATGTGTTCTGTGACTCGTGTCGTTCAATATTTGTATGCTCGTCATGTCTTATAAACTATCAATCTTAATACTAACTTCCATCTGTTTATGTGGATTTAGATCCTACTAATGTTTGAAACTAATTAATACTTTTTATTATTTTTGAAGACACCATTAAAAATCCCAAAAGTATCTGATACGAGATGGCTCTCCATAGAATTGGCAGTCACCAGAATTTTGGATCAGTGGCATGAATTAAAATTACATTTTAATATGGCTGCGCAGGACGAGAAATGTCTTAAGGCCCAAATATTATGCGATTTGTTCGATAGCACAAACTTTTTATACTTGATATTTTTAAAGCCAATACTTTCCGAAATGCAAAAAGTGAACAAAGCAATTCCGCCAATGCAACTGAATTACTTAATGAGCTTATCTTGGCCATTAATTCCATAAAAAACAAAATAATTCCTAGAGACAAAAGTATTAATATACTCGAAATTGAAGACTTCGAACAATATGTAGTGAAAGATTTATATCTGGGATATGAATTTGAAAAACACATAAATTTGATTGAAGACGAAAATTTAAAGAAATCAATTCGAGATACTTGTGCTAATTTTTTAACAGAGAGAAGGTAAGTAACTCATTTTATAGCATTGTGTTAGCTCATGTCTTAACGAAACATGTTTTCTATTCTAGGTTGCCGGTAAATTTTCAAATATTAAAAAATATTGATTTGTTTTCTTGCAAAAATATTTTACGCATAAACAGACAAAGTATAGTATCAATACTTGAGTTCTACAATTCGAAGAACATAGAAAACATTGAATAGCAGTACAAAAATTTTCACCTAATTCGGTGGGAAAATACTGAAGATACTACAAAATTTTGGGTGGAAGTGCGCGCCTATAAGGATTCGGGAGGAAATAGCAAATTTAGCGACTTGGCAACTTTTGCAATGGCATTGCTTTCCTTGCCATGGTCCAATGCGGAGGTAGAACGAATATTTAGTCAGGTCAATATTGTTAAAACAAAGCTACGAAATAAAATGAATATTGACATGCGTAACTCAATTTTAAGCGTCAGGTAAATGTATATTGTAAAACTAATTCAAAGTAAATAATTAAATGTATTCTTTTACGGTTTGCTTCGGTTGAAGAAATGCTGCCATGACTATGAGCTGCCACAAAAATATTTGAATATGATTGGCACTATGGAAACATATGAAAAAGAAAATATATGTCATGAAGTAGAGGAATTACTGAACTATCTGTAAAAATATAGACCAGAAAACTAATCAAAAACATCAGCTTTTTTTTCGGATTTTTTTCACAAAATTTCAGCTTGTTTTTTACAATCTTCCCACTAAAAACAGCTTTTTCTGCTCGACAAAAGTTGGCAACACTGATACACACACCAATCAAACAGACCAAGTCATCTTGGCAACGGCCATCGTCGAGGTCATGGATGCATCTGGAAGTTACAGGATCGGCCGTGCGCTATTGGATTCGTGCTCCCAGGTGAACTTCATCTCGGCACAGTTCGCGCAATCGCTTCGCTTGCCAAAGGTCAAACGGCATATGCGAATCGGTAGCATTGGGGATGCACACACATACATCAAGTTTGGCACTTCGGATTCGGAGGATTTCAAGATGCCCATTGATTTCTGCGTAACGTCACACATCGCATATCAGCCGGATTCGGACATCGACATTTCATCTTGGAACATACCCAAGAATACGCCTCTAGCAGATGAGCAGTTCCACAAAACTTGCCATATCGATTTACTTATTGGAACTGAAACATTCTTTGATATTCTTGCAGTGGGACAAATCAAATTGGGTCCCTGTCTTCCTACGCTTCAGAAAACGTTACTCGGATGGATTGTGTCTGGACGTTATGAAGGACGTTCAATACATACTTTGGAGAGAGTCGGCAGATAAACCACTTCAGACGTATGAGCTAAACACAGTTACGTACGGTACGGCAGCAGCCTCATATCTCGCTATACGCAGTATGACATATTTGGCCGACCTACACATGCCAACTCACAAACTTGGAGCACAAGCTATCAACTCATCATTCTATGTGGACGACTTTCTGTGTGGGCATGACACGGTGGAAGGCTTGCAGCAACTCCAGGCAGAGGTCATCGAGATTCTTGGCAAGGGCAAATTTGAACTAGAAAAATGGCATTCAAATCACCCAGACTTTGTCGACGACAGGTCTATCAAGGATTTGAATCTAGAAGACGACTCAGTTACAAGCACATTGGGCTTAGCATGGAATCAACGTCAAGACATATTGCTATTTGCCTTTCGTCCCAAGTGCTCCATTGACACAATCACCAAGAGGACAATTTTATCTGTAGCATCTTCACTATTTGATCCATTGGGATTGGTAGCGCCAGTCATTGTGACTGCAAAGATCATCCTACAAGAGCTGTGGATACTCAAATTGCAATGGGATGAATCTGTGCCGCAAACACTTTGCCTAGCTTGGAAATCGTTTGCAGCATCGCTTCCGTTATTGGAGTCACTGGAAATACCTCGATTCTGTATGCAGTCGAACACCAAGGAATTGCAGTTGCATGGATTTTGTGACGCTTCCATTCGTGCATACGGATGCTGCATCTACGCACGCACAGTTGCAGCGGACGGCAAGGTTCAAGTTCACCTGATCACGTCAAAGTGTAGAGTAGCGCCAACTCGTAAGCTATCGCTACCAAAATTGGAACTCGCTGCTGCCCATCTGTTGGCACAGCTCTACATGAAAACAAGTAAGAAAACTCTAGTCGAGAGTGCTCGACTAGATAATACCCTGAACCCAATGTTAATAAAATAAAATAATAATCTGTACTGTGATGGCAATCGCAAGCAACAGACAAATCTTTTTACAGAACACAATTGAAGTTTCAGTGTTGGATAATGTCTAAAATCTGCTAAACATGTTCCTTTAGTTATTGCACCCACATAAATGAATGATAATCAATCACACAATTACTGATAAGTGATTGTAAGTTTAGATTTTCGCTGTGTGTAATTATTATACGCCTATTTATCACCATAGCTTGAGAATACAGATATTTTTAATATCATTACTCAATAGTGATGATACTTTAACTTATTATATTATATAAATCAGAAAGTATATGTAGATATGAATGTATGCGTGTTACGTTCAAAATGTACATATGTATGTACATGTATATATACATATGTGTGTATGCATTGCCAAAAAAATAATAATAGATGGCGCTTATATTAGTTGAAATTCGAAAAATTTTATATTATTAAATATCATTAAAAATAGAGCCAACAAATAGACGTTCCTCGATTAACACGCATCACCTTAATTAACACAGACACTTCATAATTGTAAAAGAAATATATCAATGCCACTCGAAGCTGTATAGCCATAATAAATAAGTTCACTGCTAAAGCGCCATCTAGCAAGTTTAAATTCTTAGACCATGCTAGGCTAGTTTTGTGTATACATACATATGTGTGCATACATATAGGAAAACTCTTACCGCAGATGTCACGTGCTATTAAATATTTGAAATTTTTGAAAAAAAACGCGCTTATTCACAATTAGTTAAACTAGCAACTGACTTTCAAAGGTATCAAATACAAAAGAATAAATAATAATACAAAAATATATATATATATATATATTTAAAAAAAAAAAAATTAAAAATGGCTCAGGCGGGACTAGAACCTGCGACACCTACATTCGTTGCATCTGCCTAGCCATCTACACCACGGCTCACTTAAACCCCAGAGTAGCGAAAACGAATGAAATTCGCCATATACGAAAGAAACACTAAAGCAGTGGCTGAAAATACAAATACAATTCAAAGACAATTCTAACGCAATTCAAAAACAATTGTGATTCTTAGAATATACACGCATAGCAACATAGAAAACGGCCCAAGATTTTTTGTGTGTATATGTGCACACGCATACGAAAATTGATTTGCATTGATCAACGTTGCTTGCATTTCCATTGTTATTTTAATTGTTTTAAAATTTTTAAAATATATAATGGAATGTAATGAGAGTTTCAGCATATGATCTACATATCCTATTTAACATTTTAGGTTTTTTTTAGAAATCATTACTCTTTTACAATTAGCTATACATACACAAATATGTACATATGTATGTATGTACGATTGCAGCCACACGCTGATCTACGCCTGCACACATATACATACATACATATGTGTGTATGTATGTATGTGCGCCCGCAATGCGTCATGCTGTGTCGCTGCCTTGCTTGCTGCGCCACATGGGCTTTGATGAGAAAACTTTATAGACTAATAATTCTGTTTCTAGATGGACAATCATATTGATATGTTCAGGTTAAGATTATGATATTCATATCTATATGCCAAATCAAACTGTATGTCTCTAGTATTTGAAATGCATTTTTTACACATTTGGGGGTGGTGGGGCGAATTGGGAACCGGAATCCAAAATCTGACAAAAACCGAAATCGTATTAAATTAGTATCTATATATATGCAGAAGACTTGGAGACTCTAACTCTAAAGATGAATTAGCTAGAATTTTATAACTGGTTCCCGATAATTTCGTTTATCGATAACTTTGCAAATATACAAGTTATCGAATTTCTGAAACAAACTCGAACTGCGCGTGCAATATACGGACCTAACACAAAAAGAATGAACTCTCTAGCTTTTGTATCTTCGGAAATCGACGCGTTCAAACATACGGACAGACGGACAGACGTACAGACGTACAGACGGACAGACAGACGGACATGGCTATATCAACTTTTCTCGTCACCCTGATCAAGAATATATATACTTTATGGGGTCTGCCACGCCTCCTTCTGCCTGTTACATACATTTAACAAAACCATTATACCCTGATTTCCCATTTTCAATGGGTTCAGGGTATAAAAATTAAAGGGATTTTCACATTGAAACAATCAACCTATCTGTGGAGCGACTCGTCGATAGTTCTTCATTGGATACGGCAACATTCCGCGACACTATCAACCTTTGTTGGAAACCGCGTTTCTGACATACAAGAAGCCACACTGGATTGTCATTGGAGACATGTCCTAACACAATCAAATCTGGTTTCGAGGGGATGTAAGCCCATGGAATTGAACGAATCAGTCTGGTTTATGGGGCCGGAGTACCTGAAGCAGAGCTCGAACGCTTGGCCAAGGGAGAAACGGCACGAACCAGATCCTGAGGTCATAACACTTGAGATGCGCAAGTCAGCTTTCAAGGTTACGACGAATAGCAACTACCTACTCGACACACTTAGAAACATAACTTCGCATCTTCGTTGCTTGCGAATTGTTGCATGGATGCAGCGCTTCACACACGTGCTTCGGAAACCCGTTGAGCTGTCTACGCCCTCGCCGACACCTCGAGAACTTCAGCGTGCATTTAATTGCATTATTTGGAATCTGCAGCAACAACATTTCGTAGACGAAATTCACGCTTTGCTCAAAAACAGGCAAATATCAAGTCACATAAAATTTCTTAATCCATTTTTACAGATCACAGACGGATACCTACTACTGAAGGTTGGTGGCCGTCTCGAATTGGCAAATGCACCAGACGCTCAGAAACATCCAATCCTCCTTCCAAGTAAAGATGATTTTATTCGTCACTACATGCAGTTTCTTCATATTCAACACTACCATGCTGGCTCAAAGGCACTTGTTGCACTACTTCGTCTTCAGTTCTGGATCGTCAATGCTCGAGACTTGGCTCGTCAGGAAATGCGTGCACTGTGTGCGCTACAAGGCTGCAAGGCTGCAACAGCAACTCATGGGGAACCTGCCTGTAGAGCGATTGACTCCATCGAGACCTTTTGCTCACTGGAGTTGACTTTTGTGGACCAGTCAACGTCTACATTCACATACAGAGCAAGGCACCTCGTAAGGCCTACATTGCCATATTCGTATGCTTCGCCACCAAGGCAGTACATATCGAGGTGGTATCTGACCTTTCAACGGATGCTTTCTAAGCCGCTTTGAGGCGCATGATTGCACGACGTGGATTGCCTGTGGATATATTCTGCGATAACGCCACAAATTTCACCGGAGCAAGCAATCACCTAAAGGATCTTCGGAACTACTTCTTCAAGCAAGAAAATCAACAATCAATAATTAGTTTTTGCACAAATGAATTCATAAACTTTCGTTTCATCCCACCCAGAGCACCACACTTTGGCGGCCTCTGGGAGGCGGCAGTAAAAAGCGCCAAGGGACTCATGACGCGCAGCCTAATGAACTCTCGCTGCACATTTGAGGAATTGGCCACAATCACAGCGGAGGTAGAAGCCATTCTCAACTCGCGCCCGAATTACCAGAATGTCTTTCTCGTTACATATTAATAGTCAATGTATGTATGTAAATATGTTTCAAAATAATAAATAAAGGAAAGAACATCGGGTTGGTTTGAGTGTTAAGTTCTGACCTGAACACAACATAGAAGACGAAAAGCTGACATCTTTATCCCGCTGGCGTTTGATAACTGGTATCAAACAACATTTTTGGCGACGCTGGTTGGCAAACTACTTCAACAAGCTGAACGTGCGTTCCAAGTAGACCAAACCAGGGCCGACTATCTCTAACGGTGACATGGTTCTCGTACATGAGGACAACATGCCTTCGCAGAAGTGGATAATGGGTCGCATCACAGCTACAATGGCGAGATCAACGAGTACGAGTTGTAGATGTCCGCACCACAAAGGGCATAATCCGGAGACCAATTCACAAACTAGCTTTACTTCCTGTCTCTTGAAAGACTGTGTCATTCAATGGGGCCGGGATGTTGGGTCAAAATCATTAATCATTAATTTAATGTACGGCTCATTAGTTTAGTAGAATAACACCCCCATACTCTGAAACTCATGCTGGACTGGAAAACGCTCCTGATCCTACAGGAAGGTTTATATGAAAAGGACAGAACAAGTCTACTAACCAACAACTCTATACCGAATTCAGTAGCAAACTAAATCAGGGAATACAACAGAACCCTCTAAACTATCAACAGACTACTCAACCGCAAAATCCATTCCCTAACCAACCTACTAAAAGGACTACAGAAAGTAACAGTGGACAGACTAAAATGGACTGGTCAGAAAATTTTCATCAATGTGCCTCGGACCAAGCAACACCAACCGAGCAAACCCCTACATCAGACTCATCATTCTTGACCAAGAAGTCAACAAACAAATTAACGAAATGTTAGAACAGGGAATAATTAGAAAGTCTAACTCACCCTATTGTTCACCCATATGGATCGTACCTAAAAAAGAGGACGCTTCCAAAAAAAAATACCGCTTAGTTATCGACTATCGTGGACCTAATGAAGTCACAATAGACGATAAATACCCAATACCTATAATGGACGAAATCCTTGATAAATTAGGCAAATGCCAATACTTCACAACTATCGATCTAGCAAAGGGCTTCCATCAAATTCAAATGGACCCTCAATCAATCGCAAAAACTTTCGGACTTAAAAAAGCCCCTGCAACCTTTCAAAGATGCATGAATAACCTTTTAGAAGATTTAATTTTCAAAGACTGCTTAGTCTACCTCGACGACATAATCATATTCTCAACTTCATTAGATGAACACTTAACTTCAATAAAAAAAGTATTTGACAGGTTACGCAAAGCTAATCTAAAAATTACAATTTGATAAATGTGAATTTCTAAAAAGAGAAACACAATTCCTAGGACATATAATAACCACAGAAGGAATCAAACCCAACCCCGACAAAGTAGCAGCCATAATAAACTTTCCAATTCCCAAGACACCTAAGGAAATCAAATCTTTCTTAGGCTTTTTCGGATTTTATCGCAAATTTATTCCAAATTTTGCCAAAATAGCCAAACCATTGACGCTAGGATTAAAAAAGGATTCCAAAATTGATATAACTAATCCAGATTTCATATCAGCCTTCGATAAAATGAAAGTACTTATAACAAATGACCCAATATTAATCTACCCACATTTCAACAAAACTTTCTCTCTAACTACAGACGCAAGCAATGTAGCTATAGGAGCAGTCCTCTTACAGGACCACAAACCAATATGTTTCGCAAGTAGAACCCTAAATGATCACGAACTTAATTATTCTGCAATAGAGAAGGAATTATTAGCCATCGTATGGGCTACCAAATATTTCAGGCCATATCTCTCCGGTCGAAAATTTCAAATTCTTAGCGATCATAAACCACTAGTATGGTTACACAACGTAAAGGAACCAAATATGAAGTTACAAAGATGGAAGATTAAAATACGACTATAATATTAAATATTTACCAGGAAAAGAAAACTACGTAGCAGATGCCCTGTCTAGAATTAAACTAGAAGAAAATCTCGTAGGTGAAGAAATCAGAAGCTCCCGAGCAACCATTCATAGCGCTCAGGAAGACAATCAAAACTTAATACCAATTTCAGAAAGACCTCTGAATTTATATAACAGACAAATTGAATTCATAAAAGGTGACAAGGAACAAATCGACAATGTACACTATTTCCACAAAACAAAAATAAAAACAAGTAAGAACGTTGCAGTTAGGCGCAGCGAAATACTTTGTTCCCATAGGTGCATCTTATTTATTTAACAATCATTTGATTAACGAATTATTTCGACAATTAGAAAACGTACATGGCAAGCAACAAACGTTTTAAAAAACTTATAAATTTTATTTTTTAAATTCATTAATATTATTATATTTATGTTAAAATGCTTTTTGCCATCTTAGCAATTGCTACTAAGCTATTATATGCATGAATTATGTAGTTGGCCACAACAAACTTCTTTGCCGATTTGCCACGCCCCCAGTGGTCGTAGACGCATAATTTTTTGCCAGTTCGTAGAAAGGGCCGAGGCTAACATGCCTGCAAAATTTGGTTGCTTACATTCCAAAAATTACAGGGTATTTTCGATATGCAACGTCTCCAAAGAGGCTGAAAAATTATTTTTGGGTCATCGATAGAGGAGGACATTAGTAACTCAACCATACAAATTTCAAGCTTCTAGCTCTAAAACTGTAGGAGATATAAACTTTTGTGGTTTACCACGCCCCCTGTGGGCGTAGATATATCTACCATAGCTTATTGGTCTTGGGTTGTCAACCCGAGTATACATGCAAAATTTCAAGTATCTAGTGTCAATAGTGTTCAAAATATAGCATAATTTGAAAAATCACTATATATTCAGGTCCGATTTGCCACGCCCCCAATGGGCGTAGACATATAACTTTTTGATCGATCTTCTTAGAATCATAACATTAACTCACATGCACATACATTCCAAATTGAAACTCTCTAGCTCATCATCTAGTATGATAACTTGACTATGGGCGGAAGAGTTTTCCGATTTGCCACGCGCCTAGTGGGCGGAGCATATATGAGTATATGTTTAAAATTTCAAGTCTCTAGATCTAATAGCGCCGAAACATATTGCGTTCATACGGACAGACGGACAGACGGACGGACAGCAAGACGGACATTGCACAAACCCAATATACTTTTTCCCCTTCGGGAACATAGTATAATAACACACACAGAAATGACTGACACATTTGCCAAAGACATAATTAAAGAATACCTTTGTTTAATATTTCCATAACCTTTCGGATTTCCCAATATTCCAAAAGGCTTATGCCGAAATTATAAATCCCGATAGTAAAACAAAAACATTAAAAACTTTAACAAAACTACAAGATATCCTCACTTTCGCAGAATTTAAAGAATTAATCCTCTCAAATCATAAAATTACTTCACCCAGGTATTACAAAAACTACCAATTCCAAAATTCATATAACTAATCCAGATTCCAAAATTGATATAACTAATCCAGATTTCATATCAGCCTTCGATAAAATGAAAGTACTTATAACAAATGACCCAATATTAATCTACCCACATTTCAACAAAACTTTCTCTCTAACTACAGACGCAAGCAATGTAGCTATAGGAGCAGTCCTCTTACAGGACCACAAACCAATATGTTTCGCAAGTAGAACCCTAAATGATCACGAACTTAATTATTCTGCAATAGAGAAGGAATTATTAGCCATCGTATGGGCTACCAAATATTTCAGGCCATATCTCTCCGGTCGAAAATTTCAAATTCTTAGCGATCATAAACCACTAGTATGGTTACACAACGTAAAGGAACCAAATATGAAGTTACAAAGATGGAAGATTAAAATACGACTATAATATTAAATATTTACCAGGAAAAGAAAACTACGTAGCAGATGCCCTGTCTAGAATTAAACTAGAAGAAAATCTCGTAGGTGAAGAAATCAGAAGCTCCCGAGCAACCATTCATAGCGCTCAGGAAGACAATCAAAACTTAATACCAATTTCAGAAAGACCTCTGAATTTATATAACAGACAAATTGAATTCATAAAAGGTGACAAGGAACAAATCGACAATGTACACTATTTCCACAAAACAAAAATAAAAACAAGTAAGAACGTTGCAGTTAGGCGCAGCGAAATACTTTGTTCCCATAGGTGCATCTTATTTATTTAACAATCATTTGATTAACGAATTATTTCGACAATTAGAAAACGTACATGGCAAGCAACAAACGTTTTAAAAAACTTATAAATTTTATTTTTTAAATTCATTAATATTATTATATTTATGTTAAAATGCTTTTTGCCATCTTAGCAATTGCTACTAAGCTATTATATGCATGAATTATGTAGTTGGCCACAACAAACTTCTTTGCCGATTTGCCACGCCCCCAGTGGTCGTAGACGCATAATTTTTTGCCAGTTCGTAGAAAGGGCCGAGGCTAACATGCCTGCAAAATTTGGTTGCTTACATTCCAAAAATTACAGGGTATTTTCGATATGCAACGTCTCCAAAGAGGCTGAAAAATTATTTTTGGGTCATCGATAGAGGAGGACATTAGTAACTCAACCATACAAATTTCAAGCTTCTAGCTCTAAAACTGTAGGAGATATAAACTTTTGTGGTTTACCACGCCCCCTGTGGGCGTAGATATATCTACCATAGCTTATTGGTCTTGGGTTGTCAACCCGAGTATACATGCAAAATTTCAAGTATCTAGTGTCAATAGTGTTCAAAATATAGCATAATTTGAAAAATCACTATATATTCAGGTCCGATTTGCCACGCCCCCAATGGGCGTAGACATATAACTTTTTGATCGATCTTCTTAGAATCATAACATTAACTCACATGCACATACATTCCAAATTGAAACTCTCTAGCTCATCATCTAGTATGATAACTTGACTATGGGCGGAAGAGTTTTCCGATTTGCCACGCGCCTAGTGGGCGGAGCATATATGAGTATATGTTTAAAATTTCAAGTCTCTAGATCTAATAGCGCCGAAACATATTGCGTTCATACGGACAGACGGACAGACGGACGGACAGCAAGACGGACATTGCACAAACCCAATATACTTTTTCCCCTTCGGGAACATAGTATAATAACACACACAGAAATGACTGACACATTTGCCAAAGACATAATTAAAGAATACCTTTGTTTAATATTTCCATAACCTTTCGGATTTCCCAATATTCCAAAAGGCTTATGCCGAAATTATAAATCCCGATAGTAAAACAAAAACATTAAAAACTTTAACAAAACTACAAGATATCCTCACTTTCGCAGAATTTAAAGAATTAATCCTCTCAAATCATAAAATTACTTCACCCAGGTATTACAAAAACTACCAATTGGTTTGAGAAAAATATTATTTTTCAGACCACCAAAATCTAATTCAAAACATCATTAACGAATGTGAAATATGTAATTTATCCAAATCTGAAAACAGAAACACAAAACTAACTTTCGAAATCACTCCAGAAGTATACAATCCCAGAGACAAATACGTCATGGACTTTTATTTAATTGACAACAAACAATTCTTATCTTGCATTAACATATATTCAAAATTCGGAAACTTAGTAGTCAACAGTCGTGATTGGCTCGAAACCAAAAGAGCAATCATAAAAATTTTCAATGACATGGGAAAACCCATCGAAATCAAAGCGGACAAAGATTCAGCATTTATATGCGCACCTCTCCAAGCTTGGCTACAATCCGAAAAAGTAAAAATTAACATCACTACTAGCAAGAATGGTATATCCGATATAGAGAGATTTCATCGGACGATTAATGAAAAACTAAGAATCATTAATACAGAATCCGACATAGAAAACAAACAGACAAATTTCGAAACCATTCTATACATTTACAACATAGGACAAAACACTTGACAACGAATAGAACCCCAGCAGATATATTTATATACGCAGGTACACCTGAATACGACACACAAACGAACAAAATAAATCAAATTCAAAATCTCAATAAAAACCGAATCGAAATTAATACAGATTATAAACACGCCCCACTATTAAAAACTAAAATGACCACACCATTTAAGAAAACAGGACAAATAACACAAACTGACGAAAAACATTTTATAGAAACTAATAGAGGCAGAAAAACAACACACTATAAATCTAAATTCAAGAGGAAAAAGAAATTTAACGAAAGCAAATACGAAAATTAATATCAGAAATCACCATGTTACTACTCTTACTCTTATCAATGGCATCCCCTACTATTAACCAAAGTATCGAAAACAACCCAATAAAAGCACCGCACGGTTACCTAATTTTCAAAACAGGAACAATGGACATACCATCTGACTATGATTATCATTACCTAACAATTAACCTAACAAAAATACAAATTATATACAACAACTTACTAAAGCAAACAGAACCATTCAAAAACATTACCCACAGAGAATATTTGATAGAAAAACTAAATCGCCAAATGAATGGAATACAAATCATTAAAAGAAACAAACGAGGGTTATTTAACGCAATAGGTCCAGTAAACAAATATCTTTTTGGCACTTTAGACCAAAATGACAAAGAATAATTAGAACAGAAAATCAACACTTTGACACAAAACAATGACATAAGCTATTTGATAAACGCAGTAAACAAAAAACATAGAACTACTTAATAATCTAAATATATCACAAGAAACAGACAAAAGACTTGATTACCTCATATACAACATAGAACATTTCACCGAATACATAGAAGACATTGAATTAGGTATGCAACTAACTAGATTAGGAATTTTCAATCCTAAACTTTTACAACATCAACACATGTTAAATATGAATTCCGAAAAAATTCTAAACATCAAAACTGCCACTTAGTTCAAATCAGACACAAATGAAATATTTATAATTACACACGTACCGAAACAAATAAGTAAAACTCCACTATATAAAATTTTGCCCTACCCGGACGAACAAAATAATACACTAATAGAAAACACTCATGAGACTTATTATATACTAAATAATACAGCATATGTAAAAGCTACAAAAAACAAGAAACAAATGAATGTATAAACAGCATAATAACACAAATAGCAGCAGAATGCAAATACACAAAAAAATTTAAAACACACCAAATTAACTATATAGAACCAAATATAATTGTAACTTGGAATTATCCCAAGACAGAAGTCATACAAAATTGTAACAAAAATAATATCCATATTCAAGGCAACAATATAATTAAAATATACGATTGTAACGTCCAAATTAATAATATTTCTATCACAAACACATTATCCGATTACACACAATGTAACAAACAATGTAACAAAAATAGAACCAATATCATTACTACAAACAAATAAATAGTAATAAAACTATTTGTAATCATTAAAGTTTAGTCAATTATTATAAAGCATGAAAGCAGGAAACTAAGTAATTAACAAGTAAGAAGGCTCTAGTCGAGACGGCTCGACTACGAGATCCCCTGAACCCTGCAAAAAAGTGATACTCTTCTTCTTTACGCACTTAGATGCGCGCGCTCTGCTAACTGCGCAGTTGCTGCCGTGGCTTGGGGGTGGGTTGGGCTGAACTTTGGACGCTCATAACTCCATTTCTAGATGGACTATCTTTATGAAATTTTCAAAGTAGATTAAGAGTATCTAAATCTATCTATATGCCAAATTGCAAGTCTCTAGTATTTGAAATGCGTTTTTTTTTAAATTGGGGGCGAAGGGGGCGTGGCATCCAAAATCTGTAAATTACATAATCTGCGTATCCATAATATCTATCTAAATAAACAAATTTGAAGTCTCTAGCTGAAACAGTGTAGAAGTTATGCCAAAAAAACCTAAAAAATGGAAACGAATTTTCGATTTCTTATCGATAATTTGAAAATGGGATGAGTTATCGAAAAAACAAAATAAACTCGTACTGCGTAGCTAACATACGCATGTTCATGTGAAATTTCAGCTCTCTAGCTTTTGTAGTTTCCGAAATCTCGACGTTCATACGGACGGACGGACGGACAGACGGACAGGGCTCAATCAACTTATTTTTTTATGCTGATCAAGAATATATATACTTTATGGGGTCTGCGACTTCTCCTTCTGCCTGTTACATACATTTTCACAAAACCATTATACCCTGAATTCCCATTTTCAATGGGTTCAGGGTATAAAAACCAGAAGATCAATCACTCCCCGAAATTCATGTACAACTAGAAACCATACCACAACTGTACCCTACATTTTCCGCTTGAGGACAGGCTAATCTCTTTAGGATGGGGAAGTAATATATCCATAAGCACCCACCAACACTTAAACCAAAAAGCCACGACCCCTTCATCATTTAACATAAACACATCGCTGCAGCGTCCACTTAGAACCAAATCGCCCTAGCAACCACTCATAAACAAATCGGTCCAGCGTCCACTTAGAAACAAATCGTTTCATCGGCTACTCATATAACATAAACAAGTCGCACTCCAACGCATCAAGCCCTTCTCGTGGGAACTGCACATTCAGCATATTCAAGAGTGACCAATCAGGAGCGATCAGGCCACTCACTCAACTAAGATCACGCCACTTTAGATATACATTTCTAGCTATATAAGACAAACAAATTTCCAATCAGTAGTTCAGTTTGAATCCAGATTTAAGACCGCACTTACATCGAGTAAGAAATTAAAATTGTACTCCGTTATCAGTTATTAATAAATAAAGATATATTTTTTTTAAATATAACTATAACTATAAAAATTGCTTTATAAATAGATAACTATAATGCAATATGAAACCACAATAATAAAGAAATAAATAAGTAAAAAAAAAAAAGTTAAGTTAATAAAGTAAAAGCAAATGAGAAAAAGAATAAAGAAACAATTTTTTTTTTTAATTTTTATTAGATTATAATGCAGTAATAGTAATTTAAATAAAACATATCCTTGTAAAAATTTATTTCCACTAGTCATGTAAGCCGCCGACGCGCGAACGAAATTTTAGTTAAAATTACTTTGTTAAAAGGAGAGGAGAAAGTAGGATAAGAATGCTGTAAACATTATTATTCATATTCTTAGTTATGTACAACTATAATACATTAGGAATAAAATTGTTAAAATGAAATGAGGTTTTGAAATTTTAAATTATGGTTAATATAATGGGGTAGGGAGTTTTGAGTTTTGTCTACTTGGGGGTTTTTGTTAAAAATTATTAAAATTAAAAGCCATGGCAGGGTAGGGCAGAGAAAGCGTGTGCCGAACTACACCTTTAGGCCTCGCCTTTCCATATTGTTTTATTCTGGTATAAAAAAAATAAAATAAAAAATAAATAAAAAATTTAAAAAAAACTGCTCGTCTTCCCCTCCTTTTTAATTTTTTTTGGTCATGTGGACCATATTAGTCTATGTTTTTTTTTTTTTTTTTGGTCTTATAAATTTAAAGTTTATGTAAGTATGTCAGTGAAGTAGCCAAGAACCCTCCCCACACTCCCGAATGAGCTAGGGAACCAGAAGATCCCGCCTAGATACTTCTCGACCCGCAACTCCAACAATTCCAGCAGTTGAGTAGTTGTGTATATGTATATATGTATATATTACATAAATTTTTTTGGCGCTCAACGAGGGGCAATATCTATACATATATACACATAGCTGTTACAGGACAGACGGACGGACAGCAAGACGGACATTGCACAAACCCAATATACTCTTTTTCCCTTTTGGAACAGAGTATACAAAATTATTATTAGTTGATGAGCTAGAGAGTTGCAATTTGGGGCGTACAAATCGGGAAAAACGTATCTTCTACAGCTTTAAAACTAACAAGTAAGAACGTTGCAGTTAGGCGCAACTAACTGCGAAATACTTTGTTCCCATAGGTGCATCTTATTTATTTAATAAACATTTAATTAACGAAATATTTCGGCAATTAGAAAACGTACATGGCAAGCAACAAACGTTTTTCCTATACATACATACAGATTTACACATGTACACACTATATGAGTATGCACACAATTTTCTACGTATGCATACAAAAGTTTGCATGCCAGAATATTCTAAGAATTGTGACTGAATTGGGAATTTTTCGATCGTTACTTTAGTTTTGTCAGAGACGCTCTAGCAATGCCTTATTTGGTTTTAGTTAACGAAGCTCATATCAGGGCAGTGGCGCTGGTGGTAAGCGCTATGCTATACGTACATTATACATTATTATTTTTTTCATTTTTTATACCCTGAACCCATTGAAAATGGGAATTCCAGGGTATAATGGTTTTGTGAAAATGTATGTAACAGGCAGAAGGAGAAGTCGCAGACCCCATAAAGTATATATATTCTCGATCAGCATAAAAAAATAAATTGATTGAGCCCTGTCCGTCTGTCCGTCCGTCCGTCCGTATGAACGTCGAGATTTCGGAAACTACAAAAGCTAGAGAGCTGAAATTTCACATGAACATGCGTATGTTAGCTACGCAGTACGAGTTTATTTTGTTTTTTCGATAACTCATCCCATTTCAAAATTATCGAAAATTCGTTTCCATTTTTTAGGTTTTTTGGACATAACTTCTACATTATTTCTGCTAGAGACTTCAAATTTGTTTATTTAGATAGATATTATGGATACGCAGATTATGTAATTTACAGATTTTGGATGCCACGCCCCCTTCGCCCCCAATTTGAAAAAAACGCATTTCAAATACTAGAGACTTGCAATTTGGCATATACATAGATACTCTTAATCTACTTTGAAAATTTCATAAAGATAGTCCATCTAGAAATGGAGTTATGAGCGTCGAAAGTTCAGCCCAACCCACCCCCAAGCCACGACAGCAACTGCGCGGTTAGCAGAGCGCGCGCTCATAAGTGCGTAAAGAAGAAGAGTAGTCGAGCCGTCTCGACTAGAGCCTTCTTACTTGTTTTATATTAGTATATTTATTATAAATTGCTTGCTGCCAATTGATAATAATTTATAAGCATACGCATATGAATTGTGCATTTAAGCAAAAACTAAAACTGCTTTTCCGATTTGCCACGCTGCGTGGCAAGCGGTTTTCCATGCATGCATATATGTATGTATGTGTACACAGATGTTTGTATGTGTATACACATCCAAGTGTGTATACATATTCCAAGAATTGGGATTGTATTGTTTTGTTTTGTCACAAGCTGCTGATCATCGGTGAATTTATTTAAGTTTAGCCAACGAATACATGTTATTTTCAAAAGACCTGGGTTCGAATCCCGCTGGAAACTTTTTATTTATTAATCGAAAACTTATAAATTTTATTTTTTAAATTCATTAATATTTATATATTATGTTAAAATGCTTTCTGCAATCCTAGCAATTACCACTAATTATATGCATGAATTACGCAGTTGGCCACAACAAATTTCTTTGCTGATCTGCCACGCCCCCAGTGGGCGTAGACGCATAATTTTTGGCCAGTTCTTAGAAAGGGCCAAGGCTAACATGACTGCAAAATTTTTGTTGCTTACATTCCAAAAATGCGAAAATACAGGGTATTTTTCGATATGCCACGCCCCCAAAGAGGCTGAAAAATTATTTTTGGGTATCGATAGAGGACCTCTTAAGCTTGACTTTAGTATCGTCAACACCTTAATTAAATAAAATAAAATAAAATAAGAGCAAAAACTATGTTCACATCCGGGCATTTGGATTAAGTTCCCTAATATAAGCTGAAAGCAATGATTTTATTAGCGGAAGAGAGAGATCTAAGGAGAATACGTGATAATATTTATTATAGTTAAGACATAAAACATGGAAAGCAGAATTTAAAGAATAATCCGTGGTGCGATGTGGTAAATGTAACGGATGATAGTTTTCAGTAGTTCGGGAAGGAACAGAGAAATGTAGCCGCATTAACAGGGTGGGCGAATCAAAATTACCGTGAATCAAATTATGAAGGAAAGCAATACCTAAGATTGTCCTACGATTCATTAATGATGGCTGATCAATAAGAAGAAGCCTACTATGATAGGAAGGCAAACGTAAATTACTGTTCCAATTTAGATCCCTTAAGGCAAAGAGTAGAAACTATTTTTGGAACGATTAATGCGATCCTGATACAGTTTATGTTGCGGAGACCAAATAAGAGAACAATACTCCAAGATAGGGCGAACAAGTGAAATATATAACTGGTAACAAAAGGATCATTAAATTCCTTAGACCATCGTTTAGTAAAGCCAAGCACACATTTGGCTTCATTTGTGATGGCAGAAATATGTAGATTAATATTAAGTTTAGTGTCAAAGAGAACGCCAAGGTCTTTGACAGTGAAGATACGTTGTAAGGAAATATTATTTATTTTATAGTCGAGCAAGTGGGGACACGACAGAAGGTCATTGTCATACACTTGGAGCAATTTAAATGTAATTGATTAGCCTCACACCAACATTGAAATGCATTATAGTCATCTTGAAGATGTCCATGCTCAATTGAGCTAGAATATGAAAAGCAAAGTTTTACATCATCTGCATACGTAAGTATCTTTGAATGAAAAATACAACTAGGAAGGTCATTAATAACAAGTAAGAAAACTCTAGTCGAGAGTGCTCGACTAGATAATACCCTGAACCCAATGTTAATAAAATAAAATAATAATCTGTACTGTGATGGCAATCGCAAGCAACAGACAAATCTTTTTACAGAACACAATTGAAGTTTCAGTGTTGGATAATGTCTAAAATCTGCTAAACATGTTCCTTTAGTTATTGCACCCACATAAATGAATGATAATCAATCACACAATTACTGATAAGTGATTGTAAGTTTAGATTTTCGCTGTGTGTAATTATTATACGCCTATTTATCACCATAGCTTGAGAATACAGATATTTTTAATATCATTACTCAATAGTGATGATACTTTAACTTATTATATTATATAAATCAGAAAGTATATGTAGATATGAATGTATGCGTGTTACGTTCAAAATGTACATATGTATGTACATGTATATATACATATGTGTGTATGCATTGCCAAAAAAATAATAATAGATGGCGCTTATATTAGTTGAAATTCGAAAAATTTTATATTATTAAATATCATTAAAAATAGAGCCAACAAATAGACGTTCCTCGATTAACACGCATCACCTTAATTAACACAGACACTTCATAATTGTAAAAGAAATATATCAATGCCACTCGAAGCTGTATAGCCATAATAAATAAGTTCACTGCTAAAGCGCCATCTAGCAAGTTTAAATTCTTAGACCATGCTAGGCTAGTTTTGTGTATACATACATATGTGTGCATACATATAGGAAAACTCTTACCGCAGATGTCACGTGCTATTAAATATTTGAAATTTTTGAAAAAAAACGCGCTTATTCACAATTAGTTAAACTAGCAACTGACTTTCAAAGGTATCAAATACAAAAGAATAAATAATAATACAAAAATATATATATATATAAGTTAACGATTGTTGGATCACGCGATGCTAGTGAGCGCCAACATCGTTTAATACTTACTGTTTGGGTTCTTATTATAATTAAAAGAATGGTCAATGTATTGTTTTACAATGGTTTATTAGTTAGTGCTTATTATTTCTTATCTCAAATTCGGATGCTTATGATGCGTTGTAGGTCTCCTCGGTGTTGTCGATCTTGTCTCTAAAATCAGACTGACTCTTACTTTGTCAAGTGAGCCGTTTCTGAGTGAGATGCAGCTATGTCGCTGCTGACGTCGCAGCAGCGGCGGCTGGCGTTAACATGAGTGTTGAGACATAACGCTTCATGAGTAGCTCAATACGCAGCTGCATTGAGTTGATTTCGAGCATTTCTTCAGAATAGCACCCTTCCCAAGAATAGACAGATATCGAATCAGCTCGGCTAGAGCAGTTGATGCTGATGAGTTCCGGCGAAGTGGCTATGTGAGTAGAGTGGCGGAGGCGACGGGCATGGGTAAGGGGAGCCGTTTAGCGTTGGCTGGTGTTAACTCCTCCCCCCTTAAGTATCTGCGTCCCGCAGATCAGATGGTTTTTTGTTCGACGATTGACTCAGTGGCTTCCACCTGTACGTCTCGGGTGGTTTCTGCATCGGATTGATCGAGGACGGCCGATTGCGTGTGAATCTCTTCCATACAAGGAAGATAGCTGCTATTACTAATATGATAAGATTGTGAATGCGTTCCTAGTTCAAGTTGTATCCCATGCAGATTAAATTAGTAATGACCGAAGGGATTGCCACTAGATGTGTGCAAGCTGTCATATTTAAAGATGTCGATTGCCCCAGCTAAGGCTAGTCATGGAGATGGGGGCTCTAACGATAGAAAGTGTGTTAGTAGTACAATAATATCTTAAATTACACAATCTTTGCTTAGTTTAGGTTATATGCTGTGTATAAGTGTTGGTATGAAAAGTGTGTTATTGGTACAATATCGTGCTTAAATTAAACAATTGTTGTGGTATGTGGAGCAAACATTTCAGTATTTTAAGAATTAAATGAGGGGTGATGATGAATTGGTTAGAGATACAAGTCTTTTGCTTGGCTTTTGCGTATTAGGAGAAATTTTTAGCTCAATTTTGACATCTGTGGGTTTCCGGGAAATTTAGCTCCTCACGTGTGATTTATGAAATATTTTACCTGATTTTGTTTTAACTGTTACCTTCCTGTTTTGCTCAACCGTTTCTTTATTGAAACGTTTCTTGTCTTTACCCTTAATTTGCTTATTCACTACAAATATGTCTTGTCCTGGTTCGTAAACTACAGGTGCTGATCTGGTTCTATTCCTGTTATTGTTTGAGATTTCTTGTCTATGTTGTAATAAACCCCTTATATCTTCATTTTCTCTTTGTCTGATTTCTAACAATTTCTGCAAGTCCAGAGTCCCAGTGTGGTTAAAAAAGATGTCAAAAGGTTTACGCTTAGTAACAGAATGGATGGAGTTGTTATACCTGTCGACTGAAATAGCAACAAGTTCTTCAGCTGTAAACGATGGATATTCTTGCTTGAGACAGCGATAAATTTCTAAAAATGTGGAATGAAATTTTTCGACTTGGCCGTTCACTTCACTCTTTTGCGAAGGGGCGTGGTATAGCTCAATGTTCAAGGCTTTGAGAAAATTCAAAACTGTTGGGCAGAGTAATCCCCGTTCATTGTCAGATACCAATGTTTTTGGCGCTGAGAAGTAATGCAAGACTTTGGCTAATTCTTCGCGCAGGTGTAGCGCGGATTTTGACTGTATCGGAAATAACTTGGCATACTTAGAAAATTTGTCTATACAACTGAGATATTTCTTTTTCTCGAGCATAAAAATGTCTATATGCAGCACCTCGCAAGGACGAGTAGGAACTGGTGTGGGTTGTAGGAATGGCTTGTTTGGGTGACGATCATATTTTTGATATTTGCAGATCTGACACGTGGCCGTGAAAGCTTTGATACGGCTAGTCATTTTTAAGAAATAACAACTAACCAGAAGTTGTTGTCTAACCTCTCTTGGGTTTCTGTGTGCTCGAGAATGCTCTTGTGCAATGGCTGCTGCTATATCGTCCTCGTTAGTGATATCTTTCACTAAATTTTGCGCTATCCTAGTTTTGAAGAGAGTAAATTGCTTCAAGTAACATTCTTGGAAGGATTGCAGATAAATATCAGGAATCTTTACTCCGTTTATGATGATCGGACGTAAGTAGCCTTTCAAGGCGACGGTTAACGGTGTAACATCGTGACCTGTCAGAGGAATAATATGCCTTGAATACCCTGGAAATGGTGTCTCGAGGACATAAGTTGTTGCTTCGGGGTCAAACACTAATTGGTTTCTGAAAACGTTGATTGGAGCTTCAACGTGAGGCACGAGGTTAGTTGCGTCCTGTAGTGCGCTATGCACCGTGGCCGCTGAGTCCGAGCCAGCGTGTGAAATACCTACAGCAAGCGAGTTTGTGTCGAGAATATTGACCTGAGGATGTAAACGCGAAAGCGCATCTGCGACCACATTTGACTTCCCAGGTTTATAAATCAACTCGCAGTTGTATTCCTCTATTCGAGCCTTCCACCTCTTCAACTTGGCATTGTAATTACGATTCCCTAAGGCATAGGTAAGCGGTTGGTGATCCGTAAAGATCTTGATAGAACCAGCGCCGTAGAGGTACGAGCGCAAATTGTCTAAAGCCCAGATAATTGCTAACATTTCTTTCTCGTTTACTGCATAGGCCTCCTCGGTTCTATTCAAAGACCTGGAGATGTAAGCAATTGGTCTGTCTTTCCCGTCCTGAATCTGGGACAAAACTGCACCTAACGCGTAATCAGACGCGTCAGTAGTCAAATGGAAGGGCTTATGGAAATCGGGGAAAGCCAGTACTTCAGAAGACGAAAGGAGGGTTTTCAATTCCTCGAATGCTTTCAAACTCTCCTCATCGAGTTGGATTGGGACTTTCTTTGATTGGGAAGCTTTGACCCCAGCACCTTCACCTCGTGTCAGATTGGTAAGAGGTTTCGCGATTTTCGCGTAATCTTGGATGAACTTCCTATAGTAGGAAGTCATACCAAGGAAACTCTTTAGCTCCTTGACGTTAGAAGGTGGCGCAAGCTTCCTAATAACCTCTACTTTTTTCACGTCCGGTCTTATGCCATCGGCAGATACGACGTAACCTAAAAATTCAACCTTAGTGGACAAGAAATGAGTCTTCTCAAGATTAACCTTCAAGTTTACCTCGCGAAGTCTTTCAAAGATTTGCCGCAAATGTTTCCAATGATTTTCATAACTATCGCTGTAAATAATTATGTCATCGACATACACGTAGCATGTCTTTCCAATGAATGGTCTGAGCACATCGTCGATCATGCGCTGAAATATAGCGGGGGCGTTCCGCAGACCGAAAGGCAGTCGGGTGAATTCGTATTTGCCATTCAAAGTTGAGAAAGCTGTTTTTGGCACGTCAGTTTCTTTCATCAGCACCTGATGGAATCCTGAAGTCAGGTCAAGTGTCGTAAAGTATTTTGCTTTGCCGAGACTGGCTAAGGTCGAAGTAATGTCTGGTATGGGGTAGGTATCTGGTATTGTTATTGCATTAAGGCGTTTAAAATCTATCACCATGCGATACTGTTTCTCACCATTTGGTTTAGGTTTCTTAGGCACCACCCAAATTGGTGAATTGTAGGGGCTTTTCGATGGTCTAATTACACCCTCCTTTTCTAATTCTGCAACCTGTCGTTCAACTTCTACTCTCATATGAGCTGGGTACGGGTATATTTTAGAATAAACAGGTTCTTGTGTAGTGGTACGAATTTCAGCTCTCACTGCTGTTTTAACGATTTGGCCTGGGACGAGAGGTTGTAAAACGTCTGCGAACTCGTTGAGTAACAAGTCAAGTGTCTTTCGTACCTCTTCTGAGTGCGTATCATCAACCAAAGTGTTTACAGTTTTTGATATTTTAGCGAGCAAAGGGATTTTTACTTTTGGTTCTATCGTGATAATATTCTGTCTCCTATCTATTACCGCATTTAGTGCTCTCAAGCTATCGTCTCCAATAATACCGTCAAACGATTCGAGTCCGGGAAGTACGTAAAAAGTAAGTGGAGTGGAATTTCCAATTGGTTCAAAGAATGGCCATGTTAGTTGTTGGGTTATTTTAATGCTGCCTGCAGCGGATTGTACCAAGAATGGTTTCACTAAGTAAGTACAACCACAGGCTACTTTGGGGCGAATGAAGTTTTTATTAGCTCCAGTGTCTATCAAGAACTGAAGCTCTGCCCCGTCTTTCGTACAATATTCTACGTATGGTACGCTAGAGAGGCACTTGTCATAAAATTTATTTGCCCCTCATCCAACTGTTCCAAGCCTTCTTCGGTCTGATTCGACTCATCCTCTTGTGATGAGTGTTCCACCAAGACTGGCTGATCTGCCTGATCGTTTGACGCATGAGACATTCTCATTTTAACGTAAGCGTCTTCCCCCACGGTTTCCTCGTCATTTGAACCCTCTACGTGATAAAGTCTTTGAGCTTTCCGAAATGGATTGGCATTGTCGCTAGGAGCCCTCTTAAAGCTTCCTGGAGGAAAGATCGTTGACCTCTGAGCCTGCCCTGATCGATTAGACTCCATCTTCAGTGCTGGCCTTGATACCTGTGCCCCAAATCTTGGAGCAAGCGGTGCTCTGGGAACACCCTGAGGAGTAGCATAATTACCATTGTTACCGTTGTTCGCGAAGGAACGTGAGGTACCAGGTAAATGTACTATCGGACGTATATTACCAGGGGAAGCGGTTCTCGCTGCAAACATGGGACCTGCTCTCATCCTCACATTCTGCAGCTCGTTGCATAAAGAGTATGCCTCAGGAAGATCCTTTGGCCTGTGCAACATAAGGAATCTGGACAAGTCGCCATTTAACCCTGTCACAAAAATATCTAGTGCCTTTTTCCTATAAATGTCGGTGAGTGCGGAGGTCACCTCAGTTGAGTAAGGCCCATTCCTCAACTTCCCCATTATTAAAGAAAAATGGCTATTTACTTTATTAAAGAAAACATCGACACCATCGGATCCTTGGAACATTTTTCCCAATTGGATTTCCAATGTACTCAAGTCTCGCTTATCTGTATAATGCAGAGCTAAGACGCGTTTTACACCTGGCCAATCATCATCTGCCATTCCGTAGGAATTCAGAGCTACGTCCGCCGGTCCCCTTATCTTCTGTCGAATGTACAGAATGATTGCCCTATACTGTGGCTTGTCTCTGATTAACTCATAGTCAGCTAGAATACAATCGATTCTATTTACCCACGATTCAAATTCAGAGACATTACCCTCGAAAACCTGTAAGTCCTTTACACAATCCGGTATTTTGTTGCATTCTTCCAGATCAAAGGTAGTGCGAGGACGAGCTAAAGGTCTGGTTTCCTCAACAGTCGGATTCCGCATTTCACGCTCTCTGGCCAATTCAATCTCGAGAGAATTAATTTTGGCGAGGGCAGTATTTAATTCTTCCCTCTGAGCGGCATTCTGATTTGTCAACAATGACAATGACGCATTAAACCTTTCTATTGCTTCCCTCATAACGGACATTTCTTGCTTGGACACGGACATTCTGCTACTTTCTCTTCAATTTAAAATCAAGCAAGGTTTTTTTTCTTAGAAGTTTCTCGGTCCACCAATGTCAAAATTTTTATATAATTTTCAATATATTTATTCTTTCTTTAATATAACTTAAATTTTTTTTATTTTTACTTTACTTTATTTGAACAATATTATGCCAAGCGAAAAAAGACAACGTATCACTTACCCGAACCTAGTTGCGTGTGTAAGTTGTGTGTGTGTATGTGTTTGTTCTCTCAGAACTTAGGTGTGTGTATAAATTGTGTGTGTGTATGTGTTTGTTCTCTCCGAACTTAGGTGTGTGTGCATAGGTTGTGTGTGTGTACGTGTTTGTTCTCTCTATCTGTTGAAGACATAAAAAGGAATTAGTAAACATCAAATAAAATTCAAGAAAATTATTATTTTTCATTTGTATGTTTGTTTCAAAGATTTTATCAGTATTATTGTTACTATTTTTATTTATTAATTTATTTTTTTATAGTATTACTTTAGTTTTATCTTCGGGAAAATGCGCGGTGCAAGGTTTCTTGTGTAGCGGTGTTGATTACTTCGTGCTTAACGGGAGGTCCTTATTATCCCTTTTTAGCCTTTTACAGCCTACTGGGGTAAGGATGACTCCACGAACCGTTGGGCAGCCGAACGCAATATTGTTTTTATTTTGTTTATACTATATTTTTTATATCTGTTATTGATTGCAAGGCCTTTCCAACGGAACACAACACTAAATCAAACACCTCACTTTACACTTACCGCACTTGCACACGTAGTTCTCGCATAATTTTTTGTATGCCACTTGCAGGTCGAAGCTGCCACAGTGGTTCTCTCTTAAACTAAAACTGCCACTTGCAGGTCGAAGCTGCCACAGTGGTTCTCTCTTAAACTAAACTGAGACCACTTTCGATCACGTGTGCGCGCATGTTATCATCTTGACATTCGGACGGCGGGGAGTCGAACCCCTGACATACAATGTCCACCAATATTTTTTGGCCGCCGATGCCAGTTGCACAGATTCATTCCACGATTTTATATATTTTTTAATTGGAATAACGCCGCACGACAGGGAGTCGAACCCCGACATCACACATTATAGTGCACTGCCCACTAATAATTTGCCGCCGGCATTTTCCAAATTTTATTTTATTAGGCCGAGCTGTGATGGGGAGTCGAACCCCCGCACCACCTGCAGAAGGAGAGTACGTACACATTTGTATTTACACAAGCTCTTTTTTGTTTGATAGTGCACGCACAAATTCTCTTATTATTTTAAGCGCATTCGTTATTATTCCATCGGCCGCACTTAGCATGTCCTTAAAAAATTTTTTATTTTTATTTTTTTACATGTTTTTTATTTGTTCATATGGGATTTCATTTACTCTTTATATTCTGTATCTTATTTATTCTTTTTATTGTTTTATTGTGTACTTTTTTTGTCATAATTTCTTTTATATTTAAATTATAGCCACATGCCGCCGACAGAAATATTTTCTTTTCTTATTGTTCACATCACTTTTTTTTTATTTAGAGAAAACGTCGCACATGTTTTATTGTTAATCACGCACACCGCGAAAGAAAAGTGGTCCCTGCTCGGGCGCCAGTTAACGATTGTTGGATCACGCGATGCTAGTGAGCGCCAACATCGTTTAATACTTACTGTTTGGGTTCTTATTATAATTAAAAGAATGGTCAATGTATTGTTTTACAATGGTTTATTAGTTAGTGCTTATTATTTCTTATCTCAAATTCGGATGCTTATGATGCGTTGTAGGTCTCCTCGGTGTTGTCGATCTTGTCTCTAAAATCAGACTGACTCTTACTTTGTCAAGTGAGCCGTTTCTGAGTGAGATGCAGCTATGTCGCTGCTGACGTCGCAGCAGCGGCGGCTGGCGTTAACATGAGTGTTGAGACATAACGCTTCATGAGTAGCTCAATACGCAGCTGCATTGAGTTGATTTCGAGCATTTCTTCAGAATAGCACCCTTCCCAAGAATAGACAGATATCGAATCAGCTCGGCTAGAGCAGTTGATGCTGATGAGTTCCGGCGAAGTGGCTATGTGAGTAGAGTGGCGGAGGCGACGGGCATGGGTAAGGGGAGCCGTTTAGCGTTGGCTGGTGTTAACTTATATATATATAAAAAAAAAAAATTAAAAATGGCTCAGGCGGGACTAGAACCTGCGACACCTACATTCGTTGCATCTGCCTAGCCATCTACACCACGGCTCACTTAAACCCCAGAGTAGCGAAAACGAATGAAATTCGCCATATACGAAAGAAACACCAAAGCAGTGGCTGAAAATACAAATACAATTCAAAGACAATTCTAACGCAATTCAAAAACAATTGTGATTTTTAGAATATACACGCATAGCAACATAGAAAACGGCCCAAGATTTTTTGTGTGTATATGTGCACACGCATACGAAAATTGATTTGCATTGATCAACGTTGCTTGCATTTCCATTGTTATTTTAATTGTTTTAAAATTTTTAAAATATATAATGGAATGTAATGAGAGTTTCAGCATATGATCTACATATTTTAGGTTTTTTTTAGAAATCATTACTCTTTTACAATTACCTAAACATACACAAATATGTACATATGTATGTATGTACGATTGCAGCCACACGCTGATCTACGCTTGCACACATATACATACATACATACATACATACATATGTGTGTATGTATGTATGTGCGCCCGCAATGCGTCATGCTGTGTCGCTGCCTTGCTTGCTGCGCCACATGGGCTTTGATGAGAAAACTTTATAGACTAATAATTCTGTTTCTAGATGGACAATCATATTGATATGTTCAGGTTAAGATTATGATATTCATATCTATATGCCAAATCAAACTGTATGTCTCTAGTATTTGAAATGCATTTTTTACACATTTGGGGGTGGTGGGGCGAATTGGGAACCGGAAAATCTGACAAAAACCGAAATTGTATTAAATTAGTATCTATATATATGCAGAAGACTTGGAGACTCTAACTCTAAAGATGAATTAGCTAGAATTTTATAACTGGTTCCCGATAATTTCGTTTATCGATAACTTTGCAAATATACAAGTTATCGAATTTCTGAAACAAACTCGTACTGCGCGTGCAATATACGGACCTAACACAAAAAGAATTAACTCTCTAGCTTTTGTATCTTCGGAAATCGACGCGTTCAAACATACGGACAGACGGACAGACGGACAGACGGACGGACAGACAGACGGACATGGCTATATCAACTTTTCTCGTCACCCTGATCAAGAATATATATACTTTATGGGGTCTGCCACGCCTCCTTCTGCCTGTTACATACATTTAACAAAACCATTATACCCTGATTTCCCATTTTCAATGGGTTCAGGGTATAAAAAGGGGAAAGAGTAATGGGCCTAAATGACTACCCTGGGGAACACCTGACGTAACAAAGATCAGCAAAACTATCTGGGTTCTGCCCTTTAAGTAGGATGATATCCACAATAAAAGTTTAGGGGAAAATCCTAAGCGATCCAGCTTTAAAATTAGCAAATGATGGTGAACTGAGTCAACTGCTTTACTGAAGTCCGAATAAATAACATCAGTTTGCATTCTATTCGAAAAACTATCATTAACTAGTGGAAATGAATTCTAATAAATTACAAAAGTGTTGCAATGACGATGTTATGATTTTTTCAAATAACTTCGGAAATACAAAAAGTTTTGCAATGCCTCTATAATTGCATCCAAGGAGTATTCAAGGATAAGTTAAACAAATTTAGTAATGGTGACAGAAGAGAAGCACTACACTCTTTAATCACACCACTCGGAATATTATCAGCTCCTGGAGAAAAGGATGATTTCAATATCCTAATGGCTGCAGCCAATGCATCTACAGACACCCTTGGAACATCAATTGAAAAAGTTTCAGAAAAGAAAAATGGGTATGAGTTATTGAAGCAGTCAACGGAAGAATAAGTTGATTGGAAGAATTTTGTAAATAGATCAGAAGAGACCTGATCTTCACAAGATTTTTCCATACCAAAGAAAAAGGAGAAGCAAACTAGAAGATTTACGCTTCAAATTTACAAAAGTCTAAAATTGCTTAGGATCACTAGTAATCTCATAACAACGAGAATTTAAGATATTAAAATTTGACTTGGCTATAGAATATTTCACCCGGCCAAAAACCGAACCAGACAATTTAAATTTATTTTAATTCATGCACAACTATATGTGGTGGCCAAAATTTAGTGTCACATATAGTTGAAAAATATTCAACTGGTACATTTATCTTAAACGAAGATATTTCACGAGAAGTTGAAAAATTAAACTTCGTTATAGAAACATTCGCAGAAAGTTTAGAAGAAATAAATGCAGATATTGCTTCACATGTTGTATCCGACGAAAGCCCAGATAAAAAAACTTGCTTTCGAGGAGCGACAACACATAAAGTTGGGTCAGTATTGGAAGAATTAGTTGACGTATGGGTATTCTCTGTTTGAACAACAATTGGAGGAGAAACGAATTTTTGATCAGGGACAAGAGATTCAATAGCAACATCATCCGATAAGGACGTAGCCACAGGGCAGGGCGATGGAACACGAAGCGATTTAGGAGATGAAGACAAAACAGAGACACAAGGTGAGGGGGGAGCAAGCGAGTTGGGAGACAATGTCAGTACAGGAGGAGGTACCAACAACGAGGGAATCTCAGATTGAGATTGAGAGCTGTCAAAATTATATTTGTTCAATATTACTTCAGCAGCTAACAAGTCACTTGATAGTTGCTTAGAAATATTACTCAATTTATAAAATTGAGCCCTCACCGTATTATACATCTTGGAAAAATCAAATTGTTTTTCCAAGCATGTCGGACAAGTCGCAAAAAGCAAATAGAGAGATCAAAACAGATATGCAAAAAAATAACTTTTTCAACTAAACAAAACTGCAAAGCAGTATAAAAACAACTCAGAGTAAACCACGGATTAAAACTTGATGAAGATCGCAAACAAAGATCTTCGCAGCTGATAATTATCCGCAATTTAATGTAAATCGAAATAAAATAATTATTAACAAGTAAGAAAGCTCTAGTCGAGACTGCTCGACTACGAAATCCCCTGAGCCCTTCTTCGAACGAATCATATTCCTAGAATGCCTCGTTTCGATTCTCCGCGCGTAAGAAACTATACATGCAAAAACACGAGCACACACACACGCTGATCTATGCTTGTACGCCTGAGTGTGTGTAAGCATTGCAAGCGTCTTGCTGTCTCGCTGCTTTTGTTGCTGCGTCACATGGGTTTTGCTGCAAAAACTTTGATGATTAATAATTCTGTTTCCAGATGGACAATCGTATTGATCTCTTCAGATTATGATTATGATATTCATATCTATATGCTAAACCAAACTGCATGTCTCTAGTATTGTAAATGCATTTTTTTCACATTTGGGGGTGGTGGGGCGAAGTGAGGACCGGAATCCAAAATCTGACAAAAACCGAAATTGTATTAAATTAGTATCTATATATATGCAGAAGACTTGGAGACTCTAACTCTAAAGATGAATTAGCTAGAATTTTATAACTGGTTCCCGATAAATTCATTTATCGATAACTTTGCAAATATACAAGTTATCGAATTTCTGAAACAAACTCGTACTGCGCGTGCAATATACGGACCTAACACAAAAAGAATGAACTCTCTAGCTTTTGTATCTTCGGAAATCGACGCGTTCAAACATACGGACAGACGGACGGACGGACAGACGGACAGACGGACGGACAGACAGACGGACATGGCTATATCAACTTTTCTCGTCACCCTGATCAAGAATATATATACTTTATGGGGTCTGCCACGCCTCCTTCTGCCTGTTACATACTTTTAACAAAACCATTATACCCTGATTTCCCATTTTCAATGGGCTCAGGGTATAAAACAGTGAAAACATGTAAATGATCGCGGAGCTAAAAAAAACACGTCAATCACTCTCAACTGAGAACTCTCTCTTTCTCTCTCTCTCTCTCTTAATATTAATATTCTATGAAAGAGTTAGATATCTAGGACCATTGAGGGCGTGGCAAATCAGAACTGAATATATACTGATTTGTTAAATTTTTGTATGTATGCATGGAAAATCGCTTAATGTGCGCGCACGCCAGCGAAATGGGCTCTTTGTTCCGTTGCACGCCAAAAAACTCAATTTTTTTATGGTATATGATCTTGTGAAAATGTATGTAACAGGCAGACCCCATAGAGTACATATATTCTTGATCAGTATAAAAATTAAGTTGATATAGCCTGTCCGTCTGTCCGTCCGTATGAACGTCGAGATTTCGGAAACTACAAATTTATATATTTAGATAGATATTATGAATACGCAGGTTTTGTAATTTTTAGATTTTTTAAGCCACGCCTCCAATATGCATAATGCATTTCAGATACTAGAGACTTGAAATCGGGAAAATACACATGTTGAGCTATCGAGATTTTTCGTATAGCTTTGGATTAAAACACAATTTGATTAGCGAGTCTTAATTGTTTATTAGATGCGAGTATGCATATGTATGTAAATATGTATGTTAAAGAAAACGTTTCTTTTTGACAAGCGAAAGTAAATATGCACACATTCGATCTACGCGAGCCGGCCGATCAGACTGAGCCGTTGCGTGGGAGAACGAATGAACGTTAAAAAAGGAGAGCGCAATCTCTTTACAAAATTCTCTTAGATGCTAATAGGTTTGGCGAACTGCCGCTCTCAGTTCTTATAAAGCGCTGATTGCTGGGCCCAACATCCTCCCCCCGTTGAAGACTTAGTCTTAAACAGAATCCTTAAGGGGCAGCAAGCACAGCTTGTTTGTAGCTCTTCTTGTCTCGCCAGCTTCAGTTTTGAGCACGGCCACCCGTGCAACGCCGTCACCTCCAGGGATAAGTTCAATTATTCTGGCCAGTGGCCACTTAAGCGGCGGAAGATTCTCATCCTTTACGAGAACAACGTCGCCAACCACAAAACCAGACTTAGAAGTTCTCCATTTAGCCCGCTGTTGTAATAAGTTAAGGTATTCGTCTTGCCAACGTGTCCAGAATACCTGCTGGAGATAGCTTACGCGCTGCCAGGCATCCAGGCGATTAAAATTGAGCCTCGTGAGGTTAGGCTCGCTGAAGGATGAAGGAGGACCACCGTTCAGGAAATGCGCAGGCGTCAGTACGTCCAAGTCTGCTGGGTGCTCTGAAATTGAAACTAAAGGGCGTGAATTAATGACAGCAGCAATGTTGCAGACCAGTGTGCGAAGCTCATCATAAGTTAGGACAGAAGGGCCAACTGATCGATAGAAATGATGCTTCGCCGTCTTCACTGCAGCCTCCCACAAGCCTCCAAAGTGAGGAGATCGTGGAGGGATGAAATGCTATTCGATTGATTCCGCCAGGCAGAAGTCCTTCACAGCATTCTGGTGGGCGTCAGACAGGAATAGACGCTTCAGCTCCTGAAGCTGGTTGCGGGCGCCAAGAAAGTTTGTGGCATTGTCAGACCAAATTTGACTTGGTTTTCCTCTAGGGTAGATCCTCTCCTTGGGTAGATCTGCCATTATGTGCTCAAAGAGTCGAGGTTTTGCGCGAAAGCAAATGACGCATTTCTGTATCACACTGGATACAGTTTTTCTACCACCGATTGGCCAATATTGGGAACGAACCAGAGCTAGTACCGCTCGGGGCCCAGCGTACAAGTTTCGCTGATGGTAATGCATGACAATGGCTCGAGTTACTGGATGACTTCTGGGCAATATAATTGGATGGCGACTATCAAAGTTAAGAGTAGAGTTTTTGAGGCGACCATCTACACGTAGCAGTCCGACTTCATCAAGAAATGGCGAAAGAGAGGCGAGAACGCTGGATGGCGCAACCATTCCCTTAGTTCGAAGTGCATCAATGTCGTCCGAGAGATGGGCTCGTTGAATCATTCGCAACAGTATATGAGTACCAGTCCGAATTTCTGCGAGAGTTATTCCTGAACCATGACTTTTTTTGATAAACTTTGATACGTATGCAAAAATACGCTGCAATCGACTAAACGAATTAGCATACTTGCAGTCCATGGAGGCGTCACGGACTGGGCCTTTCACAAGTAGAACGGTCCTTCGACGATCAAGTGAAGTTCTTTCTGGAAGCGATAGGACTGGCCATTGAGAGGTGGGCTTACAAATGAAATCAGGACCGCTGAACCAAAGTAATGATGTGTTCAACTCAGGGGGCAATGAATCTCGAGATAACATATCTGCGGGATTCAGCACAGTAGGTACGTAGTGCCATTCCATTGTTGATGTGACTTCCTGTATCGTGGCGATGCGATTTGAAACAAAAACGTTAAATCGCCCGGGCTCGTCATTAATCCAAGATAGCGCTACAGTAGAGTCGGACCAACAGAGAAATTCCCCTTCGAAAATTCCTAAACGAGCCACTTCATCCATTAAACGTGCAAGCAACTCTGCCCCACATAGCTCCAACTTGGGAATCGTGAGCGTTTTCAAGGGAGAAACTTGAGACTTTGAACAAAGTAACCTACTGGTGCTATGTTGCCCTTTGGATACAATATAGATGCAGGCTCCGTACGCCTCGATGCTGGCATCGCAGAATCCATGGACCTCAATCTTTTCAACTGGTACCAATGCCAACCTGGGAAAGACACTCCTCAGACCGTTGCCAAAGCTACTGCAGATGCCCAGCCATGCAGGGTGAAATGCTGCTGGAAGGCTCTCGTCCCAATCAAGTTTATGCCTCCAGAGTTGTTGCAAGAAAACTTTAGCCTTTGTTATTATTGGGCCGACCAGTCCGAGGGGATCGTAAAACCGAGCAATAGACGAGAGGACAGAACGCCTGGATGGCTTAGTGGTCAAATCCATAGCTAAATATGAGAACAAAAGTTGATCAGATGATGGATCCCATGCGAGGCCAAGTGTCTTAGTAATGTCGCTGCCATCATTGAACCTAATGAGTGATTCCTTGTCGCACTCTGTTACGCCGTCCAGCACCATGGGATGGCTTGAACACCACTTTCGCAACTTGAACCGGCCACATGCCAATATTCCAGCTGTTTCTTGCATGACGCGTCTTGCCTCTTCGACTGAATTTCCTCCAGAGATCAAATCGTCGACATAGAAATCGCGAAGTAATGCCTCGGAACCGACTGGGAAGGTATCCCTTTCATCTATGGCGAGCTGATCCATGGCACGCACAGACAAGAATGATGCAGGTTTTGTGCCATATGTGACCGTATCAAGCTTGAACACTTCTAACTCATCATCTGGTGAATTCCTCCATAGAATGCATTGCAGATAGCTGTCTGGCTCAGGCACCTTCACGCAACGATACATTTTGCAAATATCACCGGTGAGTGCAACTGGATAGGACCGGAAACGCAGCAATATGTCGATCATTTTCGGCTGAATGACAGGACCTGACATTAGAATGTCGTTCAGCGAATAACCAGTTGATGTAGCTGCTGATCCATCAAAGACGACTCGAAGTTTTGTAGTTGAGCTATCTTCTTTCAAAACGCAGTGATGAGGAAGAAAATATCTGCATTGATGAAATGAGCTGCGAGGAACGCGTGACATGTGACCCAGCTCAGAATACTCATCCAAGAACGCTGAATATTGAGACTTTATATGAGGCAAGCGATTCAATTTCTTCTCCAAATTAAGAAACCGCCGCAGCGCTTGCTGATAAGACTCTCCAAGAAGCTCGTAATTAAGCTTAACAGGCAAGCGTACTGAATATTGGCCACTGGGCAATCGTTTGTAATGCCTCACAAAATGCGCTTCGCAATCTGATTCCTCCTTACTAATGTTTACTACAGGGTCGCTGCAACTCTCAGTCTCCCAGAAACGACGAACGAGACTGTCCAATTGGATATCAGTAGTGGAGTCTGGACCTGGATCCGAAGGCGTCTTTGAAACTATTAGTGTGGAATTGTGGCCGCTAGCTTTGCCCCCCGATACAGCCCAACCAAGACGAGTCTTCTGCAGCAGTGGAAGCCCAGGCGCCAACTTGACTTGACCCACACAGAGCAAGTCATAGAAAAGGCTGACTCCGATAAGCAAATCTATTCGCTGTGGCTTATCCAATTGCTTGTATTTATATTAGAACTGGGCTGCCTGACAGTTATATTTGCTGCTACCATGGCCGTTATGCTAGTCGCGTACTCCGATGCGTGAGCCTGCAAGGTGAGGCTTCCATCGGTGCCAAAATTGGAGTCGCCTAAGCTACGTACAGACGCATATGACCTTGATCTCTTAAGTTGTAGCAGATTGGCAAACCTGGCTGTAACAAGATGTACCTGGGAACCTGAATCTAAGAGTGCACGACAAGGAACAAGTTCGCCAAACCGATTCTTGGCCAGAACCACTGCGGTAGCCAGGAGCGCAACATCGCTGTTCAGATCTTGAGCCAGGAGAGTAGTGGACGGAGCTGAGGGCTGAGTAGGAGTGATCTGCATCCCTGATGATGAGGATTGCTGATGGAACGGAGTTACTGCCTGCGATGTGCTGGAGTTGCCAAGGTGGAGAAGCGTATGATGCTTGACTCCACAGACCCGACAACTACGCGAGCCACATTGTCTCGACTGATGGCCGCCTTTCAAGCAATTTAAGCATAGCCCAGCCTTCTTGACTTCATTCAGACGAAGAGTAGGCGATAGGTTTGCGAATCTTGAACATTTATAGATTGTATGCTCAGGATCATTACAAAAAACGCAACTGTGTGCACTGTGGTCTGTTACAAGAAATGTGGACCGGCTGTTGGCCAATTTACTGCTAGAATTCACCTGCTTACTGGATGAATAGTTATTTAGAGAAAATTCCATTGATTCCAAAGTGCGGCAGCGAAGCTCAAAGAAAGAGGCCACTTCTTCATATGCAGGTATATGGGACGCCATCTCTGAATCCTCCAATTTCTCTTCCCATTTAGCTTGTGAGGCCACATCAAGCTTCTGTAACAGCACCTGAGCAATGATGGCACTGGCTATCTGTTCTGTTGTGCCCAGGCTACTGAGTGCACGCATATGTACATTGAAGCTGTCGGACAATTCTCGCAGCTTGGTTATGGATCCATTTTCTACCCTTTTCAGCCCTAAGATCTTTACGATGTGGGCTTGAAAAATTAAACGTCGGTTATCATATCTTTGTTTCAATAGCTTTATGGCCATCGTATAGTTGTCGTTAGAAATTTCCAAAGATCGAATTGTATCCAACGCTGCACCATCCAGACCGTAGATGCTGAAGCTTTTCCATGTTGCTGATTTCTGGCCTGATATCAATGATTGTTGAAAACATTGAGTAGAAATCAGCCCAATTGGCATATCCACCGCTGAATGTAGGCAGCTTTAAAGGCGGCAGTGCAGGTGCGGAATGTACCTTGGGAGCGGGAACTTGAGTAGGGACCATCGGTCTACTAAACGTGGAACTATGGGGCATTTCAGCGGTACGACCTTGAATTTCGGACAATATGGTTGACTGCATGACCATTATTAAGTCATCGAAGTCACCGCGTAAATCGCTGCCCATCTCAGTAAAGTCAAGTTCCTCTAGAGTTTCATGGGCTTCACTAAAAGAATTGCTTAGCTTACCAATATGCTCCAAAAGAACGTTTAAAGTGCTGTCACTGTGATCGGCAAGAGCATCAGAATCAACCTTGGCTTGCAGTCTTTTTACGCGTTCAAACACAGATTTGACTTTGAGCTTATAAAATTTCGCTCGCTCTTCGGGCGCAACTGTAGTAGCATTTAAGCTCGCCATGATGAGTAAAAGCACACGAGAATTACCGATAGAGTTCACATTTGCTGATATGCGGAGATTGCACGGGCGCAAAACTCAGATTCTGAGCTATTTTACTAAACACAGCACAGAGTTTAGTTAATTTCCAATTATATGCCACTATTATTTCACCCAATTATTGCATCCGTATGAATTAGTGCGCACTGGCAACGTTATTATGGACGCGATAGTATTGCAGCCGAACCGAATGAGTGCAATGACAACAACAGAATTAACGGCAAGCATGAAATTGCACTGAGATTATGCACGCTTAATCAACGTATGAGTGCGAAGTTATAGAAACTCACAGTTCCGAAATTAGTTGCTATTAATTGTTTATTAACTTGTCACTTGTTACTTGTATGTACACCAATAAGTTACAACTGATGAGCACATATATACATATGTATGTCTGTAGAAATAAGTTTATACGCACTGTTTTTACGGACACCACTGTATTGCAAAACGAAACGAAAGAGTGTCTGGCGACTTTGCAAGAAGTAGCGGTAAAAAGGCAATTGCTATATAAACGGCATATGTGCACGACAATATGTACAATGTATTTACGAAAATTTATATATTTATATATTTATGTTGATATGCATATATGTACATATGTAAGTACATGTATATGCATAGAGAGAAAAAGAATCACGTCGGGGTCACCAATAGTTGAGCTATCGAGATTTTTCGTATAGCTTTGGATTAAAACACAATTTGATTAGCGAGTCTTAATTGTTTATTAGATGCGAGTATGCATATGTATGTAAATATGTATGTTAAAGAAAACGTTTCTTTTTGACAAGCGAAAGTAAATATGCACACATTCGATCTACGCGAGCCGGCCGATCAGACTGAGCCGTTGCGTGGGAGAACGAATGAACGTTAAAAAAGGAGAGCGCAATCTCTTTACAAAATTCTCTTAGATGCTAATAGGTTTGGCGAACTGCCGCTCTTAGTTCTTATAAAGCGCTGATTGCTGGGCCCAACAACACACATTTGAATGCTATTAATATATTAAAGTTTCATGAAGATCATTCATATAGGAATGGAGTTATAAGCGTCTAAAATATAGACCACCCCACCCCCAACCCACGGCAGCAACTGCGCAGTTAGCAGAGCGCGCTTACACGTGCGTAAAGAAGAAGAAATTTTTTTTTTTTCAGGGTATCTCGTAGTCGAGCCGTATTGACTAGAGCCTTCTTACTTGTTAATTTATTATTTATTATCGTTTTTATTCACGAATCAACAGAATCGATTGATTGCATCGAGAAACTGGACGCAGTCAGCACGCAGAACGAGAATCAGCCGGTGATTGAGTCAAACTTCGTCTGCAACTCTGTTGTAATATCATCCGCCCGAAATGTGTTATCAGCTCTTTTTGGCACACGCGTGTTGACTTATATCACTAACCATACAACACATAGACTGGACAACTAGAACAAACTTTTTTCAAGCACAAAAATATGAGCGAATTGCCGCACAACTTCGTATTTGTTCGGTTTGGGCAATTCGAGCTCGGGCAGTCAAAATATGAAACGACAAAGTCATTGCGCTACCAGCGGTCGAATGGGATGGTCATATTTTCATATGAGCATTTTCTATGCGCTATTTTACTTTACTATCCCTCTCTCTTTTTGCTCTCTCTATCTCACTCTATGCGAACACAAGCCAGTTGCCCACAAAAATTGAAATTTGTTCGCGAGTGGCGATTCGCGACGATCCCGTCTGCAATTCTTAGTAAGAGTATGCCGAACTCTTAAACGGCTTTGCCATGCTCATGCAAAATCTTAGTGTTTTCGTAAAGATTTTTGGGAAGGGTATGAAAGCGCTGATGTGCATAAGCATTACTTTTTCGCGATGAGCATGCACACACACATTTACTGTGTCTTACTACATGTATGCATTACTTCTTCGCGATGAGCATGCACACACACATTTACTGTGTCTTACTACATGTATGAGCATTTATGTGACTGTGTGCGAAGTTTTTGCTGCCTGTAGCAATTGCAGTTTGTTATTCTTGTGACCTCGGCCTTGGAAGTGTGGGAACGGTCTTAGATTTGTTCGGCCTTGTAGACTGCCAAATCTACTTCCTCCATGCATATATCATGTATGTATGTTTATATGCATACATATGTATTTATTCTTATACATGTTTAATAAATAAAAATTACTATAACTAATTTAGTAACATAGCCATAAAATTTGTTGAACGATTTAAGTGGATCTGAAAATTGACAAATGTCAGAATACACCATGTACTCATTATTGCCAAAATGATTGCTACAAGTCGTAGAGGCTCCTTTGACAGTCACTCTACAATTCAATACATACAAAATAGACAAACTACTGAATCGCGCAGGTAGCAAGAGAACAAACTGCAAATGTTGGTCCCTACAATTGCTACAGGCAGCAAAAGTTTCGCACACAGTCACATAAATGCTCATACATGTAGTAAGACACAGTAAATGTGTGTGTGCATGCTCATCGCGAAGAAGTAATGCATACATGTAGTAAGACACAGTAAATGTGTGTGTGCATGCTCATCGCGAGAAAGTAATGCTTATGCACATCAGCGCTTTCATACCCTTCCCAAAAATCTTTACGAAAACACTAAGATTTCGCATGAGCATGGCAAAGCCGTTTAAGAGTTCGGCATACTCTTACTAAGCATGGCAGACGGGATCGTCGCGAATCGCCACTCGCGAACAAATTTCAATTTTTGTGGGCAACTGGCTTGTGTTCGCATAGAGTGAGATAGAGAGAGCAAAAAGAGAGAGGGATAGTAAAGTAAAATATCGCATAGAAAATTCTCATATGAAAATATGACCATCCCGGTCGACCGCTGGCAGCGCAATGACTTTGTCGTTTCATATTTTGACTGCCCGAGCTCGAATTGCCCAAACCGAACAAATACGAAGTTGTGCGGCAATTTGCTCAAATTTTTGTGCTTGAAAAAAGTTTGTTCTAGTTGTCCAGTCTATGTGTTGTATGGTTAGTGCTTATATTCTATGACGTAATATTTGTTTCTAACTCTGAGTATAATCGACAATATTTCGTACAACTTTAATTATTTATGACTTACCAAATCAATTTAAAATAATATAATTTTAAAAAATATGAAAATAAGTCTTGCAAGCGATGCCATTTCATTTTTATTTGATCAAATGTGATGGTGACAAAGTAATTTGGTATAGTACATTCCCAAACGTTTATTTGGTTTTCCACTGTTTACCCCGTAATTCGTTTCAAAAATTTAGCTGGCAAGTAGATAAAGAAATTCGGTCTAAAATGTATTGCTCATAATTCCGTCAAGTGCCTCCGCAAGTTGAACGTTTTAATGAATTAGGTTGAAATTGTCCACATGATTTCAGCTCTGTAAATACTTCCGTGAAGAATGCTGGTTCCGCATTAATTTTTAGCATCTTATTACTTAGTCTGTTTACAATGAATAAACATCTGAAATAATAGTATATACAGATTAATAAATAAGTTTAATAACAAAACTAATTTTAATTTTATAATAATATTATTATTAAAAATGTATTTCTGTGGTATACGTACGAAAAAAAAATATACAAAAAAAAAAAACAGCGTATTGAGATATAATGTTCTTCAAAAAAAGCTTTGTAAATTACAAGCGACCAGCAAAAGCATTAATATTTATGAATATTTCCAACTGTAAGTAACTGTGACTCGGAGATACACTAAATTTAGAATAATTATACAACATAGATTAAAAATATTTACATGTAATTTTGAAAAATGTAAAATTTATCCTTATCAAGAATAAAGATTTTTAAAATAAGACATTTTGGACATATTCAGTATTCCAGAATTCCATTTTATACCTTGAACCCATTGAAAAGGGGGAATTCAGGGTATAATCACTAACCATACAACACATAGACTGGACAACTGGAACAAACGATTGTGCACACTTATTTTTTTTTTTGACATTGTATACCACCCAACTTCGTAATTGCTCGGATTCTTACCAGTGTTGCCATTTTAGCGTTTTCATGTTGCAATTTGGGGCGTACAAATCGGGAAAAACGTATCTTCTACAGCTTTAAAACTAACAAGTAAGAACGTTGCAGTTAGGCGCAACTAACTGCGAAATACTTTGTTTCAATAGGTTATTTATTTAATAAACATTTAATTAACGAAATATTTCGGCAATTAGAAAACGTACATGGCAAGCAACAAACGTTTTTCCTATACATACATACAGATTTACACATGTACACACTATACGAGTATGCACACAATTTTCTATGTATGCATACAAAAGTTTGCATGCCAGAATATTCTAAGAATTGTGACTGAATTGGGAATTTTTCGATCTTTACTTTAGTTTTGTCAGAGACGCTCTAGCAATGCCTTATTTGGTTTTAGTTAACGAAGCTCATATCAGGGCAGTGGCGCTGGTGGTAAGCGCTATGCTATACGTACATTATACATTATTATTTTTTCATTTTTTTTATATTAGTATATTTATTATAAATTGCTTGCTGCCAATTGATAATAATTTATAAGCATACGCATATGAATTGTGCATTTAAGCAAAAACTAAAACTGCTTTTCCGATTTGCCACGCTGCGTGGCAAGCGGTTTTCCATGCATGCATATATGTATGTATGTATGTATGTGTACACAGATGTTTGTATGTGTATACACATCCAAGTGTGTATACATCTTCCAAGAATTGGGATTGTATTGTTTTGTTTTGTCACAAGCTGCTGATCAGATGACCAGCTGATCATCGGTGAATTTATTTAAGTTTAGCCAACGAATACATGTTATTTTCAAAAGACCTGGGTTCGAATCCCGCTGGAAACTTTTTATTTATTAATCGAAAACTTATAAATTTTATTTTTTAAATTAATTAATATTTATATATTATGTTAAAATGCTTTCTGCAATCCTAGCAATTACCACTAATTATATGCATGAATTACGCAGTTGGCCACAACAAATTTCTTTGCCGATCTGCCACGCCCCCAGTGGGCGTAGACGCATAATTTTTGGCTAGTTCTTAGAAAGGGCCAAGGCTAACATGACTGCAAAATTTTTGTTGCTTACATTCAAAAAATGCGAAAATACAGGGTATTTTTCGATATGCCACGCCCCCAAAGAGGCTGAAAAATTATTTTTGGGTATCGATAGAGGACCTCTTAAGCTTGACTTTAGTATCGTCAACACCTTAATTAAATAAAATAAAATAAAATAAGAGCAAAAACTATGTTCACATCCGGGCATTTGGATTAAGTTCCCTAATATAAGCTGAAAGCAATGATTTTATTAGCGGAAGAGAGAGATCTAAGGAGAATATGTGATAATATTTATTATAGTTAAGACATAAAACATGGAAAGCAGAATTTAAAGAATAATCCGTGGTGCGATGTGGTAAATGTAACGGATGATAGTTTTCAGTAGTTCGGGAAGGAACAGAGAAATGTAGCCGCATTAACAGGGTGGGCGAATCAAAATTACCGTGAATCAAATTATGAAGGAAAGCAATACCTAAGATTGTCCTACGATTCATTAATGATGGCTGATCAATAAGAAGAAGCCTACTATGATAGGAAGGCAAACGTAAATTACTATTCTAATTTAGATCCCTTAAGGCAAAGAGTAGAAACTATTTTTGGAACGATTAATGCGATCCTGATACAGTTTATGTTGCGGAGACCAAATAAGAGAAAAATACTCCAAGATAGGGCGAACAAGTGAAATATATAACTGGTAACAAAAGGATCATTAAATTCCTTAGACCATCGTTTAGTAAAGCCAAGCACACATTTGGCTTCATTTGTGATGGCAGATGGCAATATGTAGATTAATATTAAGTTTAGTGTCAAAGAGAACGCCAAGGTCTTTGACAGTGAAGATACGTTGTAAGGAAATATTATTTATTTTATAGTCGAGCAAGTGGGACACGACCGAAGGTCATTGTCATACACTTGGAGCAATTTAAATGTAATTGATTAGCCTCACACCAACATTGAAATGCATTATAGTCATCTTGAAGATGTCCATGCTCAATTGAGCTAGAATATGAAAAGCAAAGTTTTACATCATCTGCATACGTAAGTATCTTTGAATGAAAAATACAACTAGGAAGGTCATTAATAAAAAGGGGAAAGAGTAATGGGCCTAAATGACTACCCTGGGGAACACCTGACGTAACAAAATCAGCAAAACTATCTGGGTTCTGCCCTTTAAGTAGGATGATATCCACAATAAAAGTTTAGGGGAAAATCCTAAGCGATCCAGCTTTAAAATTAGCAAATGATGGTGAACTGAGTCAACTGCTTTACTGAAGTCCGAATAAATAACATCAGTTTGCATTCTATTCGAAAAACTATCATTAACTAGTGGAAATGAATTCTAATAAATTACAAAAGTGTTGCAATGACGATGTTATTATTTTTTCAAATAACTTCGGAAATACAAAAAGTTTTGCAATGCCTCTATAATTGCATCCAAGGAGTATTCAAGGATAAGTTAAACAAATTTAGTAATGGTGACAGAAGAGAAGCACTACACTCTTTAATCACACCACTCGGAATATTATCAGCTCCTGGAGAAAAGGATGATTTCAATATCCTAATGGCTGCAGCCAATGCATCTACAGACACCCTTGGAACATCAATTGAAAAAGTTTCAGAAAAGAAAAATGGGTATGAGTTATTGAAGCAATCAACGGAAGAATAAGTTGATTGGAAGAATTTTGTAAATAGATCAGAAGAGACCTGATCTTCACAAGATTTTTCCATACCAAAGAAAAAGGAGAAGCAAACTAGAAGATTTACGCTTCAAATTTACAAAAGTCTAAAATTGCTTAGGATCACTAGTAATCTCATAACAACGAGAATTTAAGATATTAAAATTTGACTTGGCTATAGAATATTTCACCCGGCCAAAAACCGAACCAGACAATTTAAATTTATTTTAATTCATGCACAACTATATGTGGTGGCCAAAATTTAGTGTCACATATAGTTGAAAAATATTCAACTGGTACATTTATCTTAAACGAAGATATTTCACGAGAACTTGAAAAATTAAACTTCGTTATAGAAACATTCGCAGAAAGTTTAGAAGAAATAAATGCAGATATTGCTTCACATGTTGTATCCGACGAAAGCCCAGATAAAAAAACTTGCTTTCGAGGAGCGACAACACATAAAGTTGGGTCAGTATTGGAAGAATTAGTTGACGTATGGGTATTCTCTGTTTGAACAACAATTGGAGGAGAAACGAATTTTTGATCAGGGACAAGAGATTCAATAGCAACATCATCCGATAAGGACGTAGCCACAGGGCAGGGCGATGGAACACGAAGCGATTTAGGAGATGAAGACAAAACAGAGACACAAGGTGAGGGGGGAGCAAGCGAGTTGGGAGACAATGTCAGTACAGGAGGAGGTACCAACAACGAGGGAATCTCAGATTGAGATTGAGAGCTGTCAAAATTATATTTGTTCAATATTACTTCAGCAGCTAACAAGTCACTTGATAGTTGCTTAGAAATATTACTCAATTTATAAAATTGAGCCCTCACCGTATTATACATCTTGGAAAAATCAAATTGTTTTTCCAAGCATGTCGGACAAGTCGCAAAAAGCAAATAGAAAGATCAAAACAGATATGCAAAAAAATAACTTTTTCAACTAAACAAAACTGCAAAGCAGTATAAAAACAACTCAGAGTAAACCACGGATTAAAACTTGATGAAGATCGCAAACAAAGATCTTCGCAGCTGATAATTATCCGCAATTTAATGTAAATCGAAATAAAATAATTATTAACAAGTAAGAAAGCTCTAGTCGAGACTGCTCGACTACGAAATCCCCTGAGCCCTTCTTCGAACGAATCATATTCCTAGAATGCCTCGTTTCGATTCTCCGCGCGTAAGAAACTATACATGCAAAAACACGAGCACACACACACGCTGATCTATGCTTGTACGCCTGAGTGTGTGTAAGCATTGCAAGCGTCTTGCTGTCTCGCTGCTTTTGTTGCTGCGTCACATGGGTTTTGCTGCAAAAACTTTGATGATTAATAATTCTGTTTCCAGACGGACAATCGTATTGATCTCTTCAGATTATGATTATGATATTCATATCTATATGCTAAACCAAACTGCATGTCTCTAGTATTTGAAATGCATTTTTTTCACATTTGGGGGTGGTGGGGCGAAGTGAGGACCGGAATCCAAAATCTGACAAAACCCGAAATTGTATTAAATTAGTATCTATATATATGCAGAAGACTTGGAGACTCTAACTCTAAAGATGAATTAGCTAGAATTTTATAACTGGTTCCCGATAAATTCATTTATCGATAACTTTGCAAATATACAAGTTATCGAATTTCTGAAACAAACTCGTACTGCGCGTGCAATATACGGACCTAACACAAAAAGAATGAACTCTCTAGCTTTTGTATCTTCGGAAATCGACGCGTTCAAACATACGGACAGACGGACAGACGGACGGACAGACAGACGGACATGGCTATATCAACTTTTCTCGTCACCCTGATCAAGAATATATATACTTTATGGGGTCTGCCACGCCTCCTTCTGCCTGTTACATACTTTTAACAAAACCATTATACCCTGATTTCCCATTTTCAATGGGCTCAGGGTATAAAACAGTGAAAACATGTAAATGATCGCGGAGCTAAAAAAAACACGTCAATCACTTTCAACTGAGAACTCTCTCTTTCTCTCTCTCTCTCTTAATATTAATATTCTATGAAAGAGTTAGATATCTAGGACCATTGAGGGCGTGGCAAATCAGAACTGAATATATACTGTTTTGTTAAATTTTTGTATGTATGCATGGAAAATCGCTTAATATGCGCGCACGCCAGCGAAATGGGCTCTTTGGTTCGTTGCACGCCAAAAAACTCAATTTTTTTATGCCCTGAATGGTATATGATTTTGTGAAAATGTATGTAACAGGCAGACCCCATAGAGTACATATATTCTTGATCAGCATAAAAAATAAGTTGATATAGCCGGTCCGTCTGTCCGTCCGTATGAACGTCGAGATTTCGGAAATTACAAATTTATATATTTAGATAGATATTATGAATACGCAGGTTTTGTAATTTTTAGATTTTTTAAGACACGCCTCCAACATGCATAATGCATTTCAGATACTAGAGACTTGAAATCGGGAAAATACACACATTTGAATGCTATTAATATATTCTGAAAGTTTCATGAAGATCATTCATATAGGAATGGAGTTATAAGCGTCTAAAATATAGACCACCCCACCCCCAACCCACGGCAGCAACTGCGCAGTTAGCAGAGCGCGCTTACACGTGCGTAAAGAAGAAGAAATTTTTTTTTTTTTCAGGGTATCTCGTAGTCGAGCTGTATTGACTAGAGCCTTCTTACTTGTTAATTTATTATTTATTATCGTTTTTATTCACGAATCAACAGAATCGATTGATTGCATCGAGAAACTGGACGCAGTCAGCACGCAGAACGAGAATCAGCCGGTGATTGAGTCAAACTTCGTCTGCAACTCTGTTGTAATATCATCCGCCCGAAATGTGTTATCAGCTCTTTTTGGCACACGCGTGTTGACTTATATCACTAACCATACAACACATAGACTGGACAACTAGAACAAACTTTTTTCAAGCACAAAAATATGAGCGAATTGCCGCACAACTACGTATTTGTTCGGTTTGGGCAATTCGAGCTCGGGCAGTCAAAATATGAAACGACAAAGTCATTGCGCTACCAGCGGTCGAATGGGATGGTCATATTTTCATATGAGCATTTTCTATGCGCTATTTTACTTTACTATCCCTCTCTCTTTTTGCTCTCTCTATCTCACTCTATGCGAACACAAGCCAGTTGCCCACAAAAATTGAAATTTGTTCGCGAGTGGCGATTCGCGACGATCCCGTCTGCAATTCTTAGTAAGAGTATGCCGAACTCTTAAACGGCTTTGCCATGCTCATGCAAAATCTTAGTGTTTTCGTAAAGATTTTTGGGAAGGGTATGAAAGCGCTGATGTGCATAAGCATTACTTTTTCGCGATGAGCATGCACACACACATTTACTGTGTTTTACTACATGTATGCATTACTTCTTCGCGATGAGCATGCACACACACATTTACTGTGTCTTACTACATGTATGAGCATTTATGTGACTGTGTGCGAAGTTTTTGCTGCCTGTAGCAATTGCAGTTTGTTATTCTTGTGACCTCGGCCTTAGAAGTGTGGGAACGGTCTTAGATTTGTTCGGCCTTGTAGACTGCCAAATCTACTTCCTCCATGCATATATCATGTATGTATGTTTATATGCATACATATGTATTTATTCTTATACATGTTTAATAAATAAAAATTACTATAACTAATTTAGTAACATAGCCATAAAATTTGTTGAACGATTTAAGTGGATCTGAAAATTTATATGTATTGACAAATGTCAGAATACACCATGTACTCATTATTGCCAAAATGATTGCTACAAGTCGTAGAGGCTCCTTTGACAGTCACTCTACAATTCAATACATACAAAATAGACAAACTACTGAATCGCGCAGGTAGCAAGAGAACAAACTGCAAATGTTGGTCCCTACAATTGCTACAGGCAGCAAAAGTTTCGCACACAGTCACATAAATGCTCATACATGTAGTAAGACACAGTAAATGTGTGTGTGCATGCTCATCGCGAAGAAGTAATGCATACATGTAGTAAGACACAGTAAATGTGTGTGTGCATGCTCATCGCGAGAAAGTAATGCTTATGCACATCAGCGCTTTCATACCCTTCCCAAAAATCTTTACGAAAACACTAAGATTTCGCATGAGCATGGCAAAGCCGTTTAAGAGTTCGGCATACTCTTAGTAAGCATGGCAGACGGGATCGTCGCGAATCGCCACTCGCGAACAAATTTCAATTTTTGTGGGCAACTGGCTTGTGTTCGCATAGAGTGAGATAGAGAGAGCAAAAAGAGAGAGGGATAGTAAAGTAAAATATCGCATAGAAAATGCTCATATGAAAATATGACCATCCCGGTCGACCGCTGGCAGCGCAATGACTTTGTCGTTTCATATTTTGACTGCCCGAGCTCGAATTGCCCAAACCGAACAAATACGAAGTTGTGCGGCAATTTGCTCATATTTTTGTGCTTGAAAAAAGTTTGTTCTAGTTGTCCAGTCTATGTGTTGTATGGTTAGTGCTTATATTCTATGACGTAATATTTGTTTCTAACTCTGAGTATAATCGACAATATTTCGTACAACTTTAATTATTTATGACTTACCAAATCAATTTAAAATAATATAATTTTAAAAAATATGAAAATAAGTCTTGCAAGCGATGCCATTTCATTTTTATTTGATCAAATGTGATGGTGACAAAGTAATTTGGTATAGTACATTCCCAAACGTTTATTTGGTTTTCCACTGTTTACCCCGTAATTCGTTTCAAAAATTTAGCTGGCAAGTAGATAAAGAAATTCGGTCTAAAATGTATTGCTCATAATTCCGTCAAGTGCCTCCGCAAGGTGAACTTTTTAATGAATTAGGTTGAAATTGTCCACATGATTTCAGCTCTGTAAATACTTCCGTGAAGAATGCTGGTTCCGCATTAATTTTTAGCATCTTATTACTTAGTCTGTTTACAATGAATAAACATCTGAAATAATAGTATATACAGATTAATAAATAAGTTTAATAACAAAACTAATTTTAATTTTATAATAATATTATTATTAAAAATGTATTTCTGTGGTATACGTAAGAAAAAAAAATATACAAAAAAAAAACAGCGTATTGAGATATAATGTTCTTCAAAAAAAGCTTTGTAAATTACAAGCGACCAGCAAAAGCATTAATATTTATGAATATTTCCAACTGTAAGTAACTGTGACTCGGAGATACACTAAATTTAGAATAATTATACAACATAGATTAAAAATATTTACATGTAATTTTGAAAAATGTAAAATTTATCCTTATCAAGAATAAAGATTTTTAAAATAAGACATTTTGGACATATTCAGTATTCCAGAATTCCATTTTATACCTTGAACCCATTGAAAAGGGGGAATTCAGGGTATAATCACTAACCATACAACACATAGACTGGACAACTGGAACAAACGATTGTGCACACTTATTATACCCTGAACCCATTGAAAATGGGAAATCAGGGTATAATGGTTTTGTTAAAAGTATGTAACAGGCAGAAGGAGGCGTGGCAGACCCCATAAAGTATATATATTCTTGATCAGGATGACGAGAAAAGTTGATCTAGTCCTGTCCGTCTGTTCGTCCGTCCGTCTGTCCGTCCGTATGAACGTCGAGATTTCGGAAACTACAAAAGCTAGAGAGCTGAAATTTCACATGAACATGCGTATGTTAGCTACGCAGTACGAGTTTATTTTGTTTTTTCGATAACTCATCCCATTTCCAAATTATCGATAATTCGTTTCCATTTTTTAGGTTTCTTGGGCATAACTTCTGCACTGTTTCAGCTAGAGATTTCAAATTTGTTTATTTAGATAGATATTATGGATACGCAGATTATGTAATTTACAGATTCTAGATGCCACGCCCCCTTCGCCTCCAATTGAAAAAACGCTTTTCAAATACTAGAGACTTGCAATTTGGCATATAGATAGATTTAGATACTCTTAATCTACTTTGAAAATTTCATAAAGATAGTCCATCTAGAAATGGAGTTATGAGCGTCCAAAATTCAGCCCAACCCGCCTCCAAGCCACGACAGCAACTGCGCGGTTAGCAGAGCGCGCGCTCATAAGTGCGTAAAGAAGAAGAGTATCACTTTTTTGCAGGGTTCAGGGGATCTCGTAGTCGAGCCGTCTCGACTAGAGCCTTCTTACTTGTTTTTTTTGACATTGTATACCACCCAACTTCGTAATTGCTCGGGTTCTTACCAGTGTTGCCATTTTAGCGTTTTCATGGTTAAAATGCTTATAGCTTAAAAATCTAGCTTATTTCAAATTTCATAATGCTTATTTTGGCTTTAAACTAATTTTTATAAAACGATTTTTTTTTAGAGATTGTAAAGTATTTTTATGATAATTTTAAGGGGCAAATCAAACCAAAATAGTATTTTAATGTGAATTTTGGTAGCTTATGCAATTTTCTGCATAAATTTGTGGTAATATTATTTGGGTTACTACAGAAATATTAAGTGTTTCACATATTTGTATGACAAAAGTTATTTATAAAAAGAATTTTCGCGAATCGTTGACTTATTAAAAAAATTGAAAACATTCCATTTAATAAATTGTCATTATTTGATATACACATCTATCGCTTCCTTGGTCGAATCACTAACCATACAACACAAAGACTGGACAACTGGAACAAGTAATGCGCACACTTATTTTTTGACATTAGAACCCCCTCAACTTCGTATTTGCTCGGGTTTTTACTTTTAGGGCCGGGAGAAAAAAATTGCTGATGACAAAATCATTCCGCTTGGAGCGCTTGACGCTAACGGTCGATATTCCAAAAATGCCTGACATGTGCCGCTCTTTCCCTTGCTCTCTTTCTCTTTCTAACCTGTGCATTTTACTCTGCTCTCTTCTGACAAAAATATCCCAATGCATTGGTTCCCTTCTGAGAGAAGAGTATACCGAATTCTTAAACGGCTTTGCTATGCTCATCAAAAATGTTAGTGGATTCATCATTATATGTGAAATGTTGATACGCATAAAGAATATTATTTCCCGATGACCATACGCACACACATTTTCCCTTTCTGCATGTAGAGAATTCTAATTTCCCAGCGATTGCTGTTGGGTAGATATCACGATTGAATAATACTAGGTTATGCAAAGCGGTATGTTAAGCTAACAGTGAAACGTCACACGGGGCCGGCCGCGCTTAAGTTTGTATGCAAATTAGGCAATGTTGTTAACTATATTAAAACTAGTAGACTAAATTAAGGCGATTTAAGTTGCAAATTATGACAATATAAGGGTTTTTGAAAATTTTGTACTCTAAGCCGTTTTCTATGCAGTTATTGGGGAGGGTAATTCGATTAACCACCAATATCTTCGTCTTATATAATTTGAACTTTATTTTAAATTACTTTTTTACAAAAGTAACTAGTATTAACATATACTAATCGTTTCCCATCAATCCACAACATTATATCTATCATATTCATTCATCATACTAGAAATCTGTTGGCCAATGATTGGGTGCGGCATTGTTAGCTTCTACCAAGATTTCTTGTTGAGGTTTTTCCTTTTTGAAATAAATCAAAAACGCAGTTTTCTAAATGTAGGTGCAGCATACATATAGAATGTTCAGGATGTCTTCTTCGTATGCTTTTAAGCTTGCTTCTTTGTATGTATGTACACAATCCAGAACATTAATTTTCTTATTCTAGAGAAAATGTTCAAACATCCAACGACTGTCTTTACCGTTACGTCAAATGCTTATTACTACAAAACATGATGATGATGATGAGTTTCGTTCGAAATCATTTCCACAACACCCTCCCTAAAACTCAACCTCTTCATAAAATTTTGTTCTTTACTCTTAATTCCTAGTTTCTCTCTCTGCTCTCCTTTGACATTTTCTTTCATTCATCTATGCTGCTATCGCTTCGAGCACGACATCCCCTTCTCTCCTTCCTCGGCTTCGTTCGTTCATTTTAAGTGACTGTCGCCTTCCTTTCTACCCTTCTTATCTTAAGCTCTTCGCCTACGTCTGTCTCCGCTCTCCTTGATCTTCTTTGATCTCATCTCATCTTCGTTGCTACTACGTCTGCCAAATCTACCCCTGCTTTCCTTTTCTTTGCTCTTCAATGCTTTTGCGGCGTCTTCTATCATGCTTTCCACTGCTTGCCTTTGAGCCTTCTTCCTCCTCGCTGCAATGGCTATCATCACTGCTATTGCTACTGCTGCTTTTTCTGATTCTGCAGTTTCGTCAGTTTTAATTTCCTCCGCCTCCCTTTTGGCGTCTCTTCAACACTCTTTCTGTCTTGACTGCGTCCAGCTTTTCATCTTCTTCCATTTTGCTTTCGGCTTTAGCTTTTGTCTCCTCTGTTGGCTTATCCACTTCTTCTCTGTTGTCTTCATCCAGTAGTATCATGGATTCTTCTTCCGCCTTTTCTGATTCTCAGCAGATTCTTTATATTCGACCTTCCCAACTTCTAAGGTGCTGCAACTGACCTCCAGTTGCCTGTTGGTGTCATCTGTTGCTACGGAGTTTTTTTCCTCGTCCTCCGAGCTACCAGCTTCGTCTTCTGCACCCGATTGTGGTTTCGCTTTTTCCACATCGCTTTCTTTCAGTTTTTTCCTCAGTTTGGCCAGCTTTTTGTCCAGATTCTCGTTGCTATCATCGCTATCGTCATCCTTTTTGCTCTTCTTCTTCTTAGACCTTTTGCAATTTTTGGACTTTTTATTGCGTTTCGCTGCCTGTTCCAGCGCCGTCTGCAGTATGCGATGGATTTCCTTGAGTTTCACTTGATTCTCTAGTAGCTTATGTCGCAATTCCAGCGGATCCTCCATTGTCTTACGCTGTATGTTCACCTGCTCTATGGATTGTTTTTGCTTTTCCCATTCATTCCTTACTCCCTTCATGAAGCGACGCTCAGACTCCAGTTCGCGTAGAGATGCGTTGATTCTTTGCCTGTAGCTCACTCCAGCACTTGTGCACTATTTGCTTCTGCTTTTCATCTTGTTCAACAAGCAGCCGCTGCATTTCCTCGCGCTCATCCAGTATTGTCTGCTTTAACAAATCAATCTCCATTTGGCATTGCTGAAGATCGCGGCACACTAACTCGCGCAGCAGTTCTTGACGATCTCGTTCCTCATTGATCTCCCTGCGCAGTACATCCAGCGTGCGTTACTCCTCTTGTTTTACTTGTACCGCTTTCCAAACGCGCTCCTTTTCATGCACAACCGCCTCACAAATTGCTAGCGCATTGAACTTTACGCCTTGCCTTGATCCCGCTCAGATGCTGGTTCTTGCTCGTTTGCAACCGGTTACGCGTCTCATCCAGCATCGTCTTGATGTCCATGGACTAGTTATACAGCACGGAGAACTGCAATTGCAAACATTTATACTCTGTCGACTCCGCGATGACCGACGCACGTAGCTGGCAGATATCCATTTTAAGCTTCTCGACTTCCTTGAGTGTTTCACGATGCGTGGCATGCAGCTTATCAATCTCCTGTGACCGATTGTTTGCCAATTCCCAATAATCCACCAGCTCTTTCTGCAGCTCCTCCAGATGATCACTATTCACATTCATCGTTGCAATACTACCACCGCTACTGGGCATCTTTGCAGTGAGCGCATCCTTATTCTTCATCGTTTGCGTATGCCATGATTTTTTCAAATTAAAATCTCCGCCACCCATGTTGAGATTTGCCTTTCCGCGCGCTTTGATAATTTTAGCATCACCTACGCCTGTCTTCAGGGAATCCAATTCGTTATATGCAGAATACCAGCCTCGACGCTTTGACATGTGATCAGAAGCTCCTGAGTCGATCACCCGCTCGTCATTTTCTCTGCCGTCCCTGCTTGCAATCAATCCTTTCCTTGAGAATTCGCCTGATTCTCCTTGATTATTTACAGCATTTCTCCTTTGGTTACAGTTGTTGCTCTTGTGGCCTTTCTTTTTACATATATAACACCTGTAGCAGTCTTTCTTTAGATGTCCAATCATACCACAATTATAACACTTCATAGTTTGCTGCTTATTTTCATGTTCACTTATATTTTTGCTGTTGCCTGCAACTAACGCTGTTGACTCTTCAGATACCATTTCTTGTTCTTTTGACCTTACTTCTTCTGTCATTAAACGAGTCGTCAAATTGCTCAATGTTCTTTTACTGTCCTCGACCGAATCCCACGCACTATGAAAATAGTTAAACCTCTGAGAAAAGACGATGGGATTTGCGATATTAACATTGTTTCAGGCACAGCACTTCCAAGATTTTTCATCTTGCTCCACAAAACTTCTAACTTTGAAATATTATAGTCCACACTTTCATTTTCAATCCATTTGAAATCAAAAAACTGTTTCTGAATAGCTGATAAATTTTCTTCTGATTTCATATCATATACAGTATTCAAATTTACCACATTTCTCTAGCTGTTTTGCAGCTCACAATCGATTCCATCGGTCTTCTCACGATAGAATGAATGATTATTTTTCTTGCAGTCTTATCAGCTTTCAAAAATCTTTTCGAGTCTCTTTCATACGTTGCAGACTCCTTTGTCGGACACGTCAAAATACCTTCGCAAACGGCAAGAACATCGTCGTCTTCTTCCAATATCTTTAATTTTTACTGTCTTTATTTTCTTTACAAATTTGCCACTAATTCACTTTTGTACTTGCACTCGATTTCACATTACATTACACGTTTATTTATTTATTTAAAAAATATTGACATAAACGAGAGTCAAAATAACCTACAAAAATTACAATTATTACAATAGAATCACCAACCCGATGGGAGTGTTTTATTTGCCAGTCCGGCCAGCTATGCCCCAATTCACAGCCAAATATGGTCAGTGATAACTATTGAAACTATGCAAAGAAAGTGTTAAATGAAAATTTTAAATATAGATGTTAATGTCAGATTGCATTAACAGGAGCTGCTCCTCCCTCACGTCAACATGCTATGCTATTGACAGTATTATGCGCTGTTAATAACATAACTCCGACTCCAGTTCTCCTACTGGTTCGCAAGCGGGAATTATTCTTCCTACTTTCTTTGCTAGACACTTAACTACATTTAACTAGTAAGAAAAAAGACACAGTTTGTCACTCAATAAAGTCGAGGAAATACAACCACGATTTTGTATTTATCATCGGGCCGCCACTACAACATTTGGTCCTTCGAGCCGGATATCATCCACCCACAACACACACCAGCGTTCTTAGGCTTCGAGATAAGTACTCCAAACTTGCACTACCTAGTACATATATACTGGCACTTCCCATCCGCCATATTTTCATGTATATATGAACTAGTTTCGCAATCTATATATATATATCCTTATATATATAGATACGTACGTAAACTGCAAGATATTTATCACATGTACTAAACTGTGTCATTCCATTTCTTGCACAAACATATCTACATTTGTATATACATATGTAAATACCGCCGGTTGTGCGACATATATACATACATACACATACCCACATATCTTTTATATGTCGGCACTAGTTGCCGTTTCACCTATTCAATCAAAAAGAATAAATTAAACAATCAATATCCTTTGTTGTTTTTATATATTCTTTATTGGTTTGTTTTATTACATTTGCTTATAACTACGCGAATCACATATAACTACATATATATCAGCTGTTTATGTTACTGCCGATCCTCAGCTGTTTTCACTTCAGCACTTGCACCTACATATGTACGGACATACACAACAAATCAAATTTATTAAATAACAAACACAATATTCTTTGTTTTTAATTTATTTATTTTTCAATTTCTCATTTCTTCATTACAGTCATCATTTATTTATTTATGTGCTACTTGTGTTCTCAATTGTCTACTTGTACGAACATACGCACATACATACGTAACATATAGAATATATGTTATTTTCTTTTAATTTTCCACTTGCGTCCGTACAAACAATTTGGCAACACAATTAACACGTCAAATAATCTATTACGAGTATATTTAATAAACACATAGCACATTCCATAAAGAAACAACAATATCCAATTGTTTGTTATCTTACGTCCAATCAGCTGTGTACTCAGAACATATCACAAAACTATCGATAGCTCTTGCCGACCGCCACAATTTCTTTCGATAGTCGTTCCACGATCAGAATGTTCTCACTTCCCGCATTCATCGTAATTCAAACAACATTTTAAATAAATTTTATAAGATAAAATATATGTTGTTCGTCTTGTTTAAATTTTTTAGTTTATTTAAAAATATAAAAGGAGATATACAATTTACAATTGAATTAAATTAAAATCAATTCATTAATTATATATTATTTAAATCATTCTTCTTTTTGTTCTTTGAGTTAATAAGACGCTTTTTATCTACTTATTTCTTCTCCGTTTTGTTGACAACTTCCTACCTTTTCGTCAACTTCCTTATTTCACGCTTTGAGCCATTTTCTGCCTCAATTAGATAAATTTCGGTCAGCTTACTCTTAATTATCATCCATGTCCAATCGTACTAGCCGTGCACAGCTGAGTGTACCCGCTCCGCGCTTGATTAAACGCAGTTCTTCTGCATCTCCCATTCCGTCCGGGAAACCGCAAGCCACCAGCGCGTTCAAACGCAGTCCGGTCGTAACTCGATCCAGTCCAAAGCCTGCAAGTATCTCAGCAAACATGTCTCTGTCTGACTTTATATTCGTAGCTGATAGGCTCATTAAGTTCGAATCCCGCATCGAATATTCTGAGGATATTGGCTCCACTCCGGTAGCTCAACTCCAAGCCTTAGAAATCCGACGGGATCGAGTCAAGGTCCTTTGGGAGAAGTCAGAACAAGAGTATGAAGCGTGTTCCAAAGCGCTTAGCCAGGGGGCTGGTAGTGGCGACGTTGAAGCCATGGAGGCAAAATTCGACCACTGCTATACTGTCTTTGAGCGGTGTACCGCCCAATTAAGCAGGCAGATCGACGCCATTTCACCGTCGAGTGCTCCGTCTGCCCCCCTTTCCGCTCCTTTTGCCTCTCCTGGAGGCTGTCAACTTCCACCAGTTGACATAGAAATGTTCCATGGCGACTACTTGCGTTGGCCGACTTTCCGAGATCTTTTTACGGCCATCTACATAAATAATCCAAGTTTGACTCAGGTGGAAAAGTTATTCCACCTTAATTCCAAAACAGCAGGCGATGCCAACGCTCTCGTTTCAGAATTTCCTCTTACAAACGACGGGTTTGCATCGGCTTGGAATTCGTTGTGTGACCGTTTCGAGAATAAGCGGCTGTTAGTCAACAGTCAGCTTAAACTCCTCTTGAATTTATCCAAGGTCACTAAAGAATCAGGCTCGGCTCTCAGAGAGCTGCATGGCACTATCAATAGGTGTATCACTGCACTCGAGCATGCTCAAATCTCTACAGAGAATTGGGACTGTATCCTTGTGTTCCTGTGCACATCCAAATTGCCGGAACACACTCGAACTCTCTGGGAGCACTCGTTAATACGAAAAACGGAAATTCCAGCCTGGCGGGATGTTAGTCACTTCCTTAGCGAACGTGCTCGCGCACTTGAAGGTATGGAAGGTGATCTTTCTGATCCAACAGTTCCAATCTCAATTCCGAGATCCGCAAACCCTGCCCGTCCAAACCGAGTCAAATCATTCCACACGCAAGTAGACACGAAACGCATGAAGTGCGAGCTGTCCTTGCAAGAGAACCATCCTAGTCCGAGTGAAGTTATGCCGAACACCCAAACGTATTTGGCTGCTAATACGCAAAGAGTCCTCCTCGGCACGGCGGTGGTCAATATATGCCACTTCGGAGCCATCTATCGCGCCCGTGCTTTAGTCGACTCAGGGTCCGAAACGACTTTCATTTCTGAACGACTATTCCGTAAGATCAAGTTGCCTTTCACATCCGTGAAAACACAGGTTTCCAGCCTGAATCAAGCGATTACGGCCGACGCCCAAAAGCTTTGCAACTTTGATATTGGTTCTCCGTTGAAACCGACATTGCGAATTAAAGCTTCCGCTCTCGTAATTCCAAAACTTGTCGGCAACCTCCCTTCGTCTCCGATTCCGCAACACTTGTTGAACATTCTTCCGAATATTCAGCTAGCTGATCCCGAGTTTCACAAGAGTTCGGAAATTGATATCCTTATAGGAGCGGATATCCTTCCGTCTATTATGCAGGGAGGCTGCCATCCTCAAATTTGTGGACCTCTACTAGGTGTAGAGACTGTTTTCGGCTGGGTACTCTCAGGCCCACTGACGCAAGCGCCACCGGAAACTGTCTCCTCCTTCCCACCACAAGTTTTCGTCGGTTCCAACGCGCTCCGTCCATTGCTACACGATAAAAGGCTGAATGATATCCTTCATTCAGCCCCAACACCACAAACAATTTATCCTCCGACGCCTTTCACCTTTCAGGTAAAGCTCCCGTCATCGCAAGACAGCACACCATCCAGCGCCAATTCCTTCCAGTGTCGCGTGTGCAGAGGAGTCCACGCTCTTCGGAAGTGCCGACGATTCCTGGAACTTCCGACGAAGAAACGGATTCGTGCGGTACTGACCACCAAGTACTGTACGAACTGCTTGGCTCACGAGCACTCTGGGCAATCCTGCCGTAGCAAAGGAGGGTGCAAAACATGTGGCCAGGATCATCACACTCTCCTGCACCTCCATGGATCAAAGCAGTTCGCCGCTTCAGCTCCTAGAGAGGCGGTCACCAATCCGCCCTAATTTTGCAATCCTTGCAAGGGGGGGAGAATGTTAATGTCAGATTGCATTAACAGGAGCTGCTCCTCCCTCACGTCAACATGCTATGCTATTGACAGTATTATGCGCTGTTAATAACATAACTCCGACTCCAGTTCTCCTACTGGTTCGCAATCGGGAATTATTCTTCCTACTTTCTTTGCTAGACACTTAACTACATTTAACTAGTAAGAAAAAAGACACAGTTTGTCACTCAATAAAGTCGAGGAAATACAACCACGATTTTGTATTTATCATCGGGCCGCCACTACAACAATAGATTATAAGAGATTAATAATTAATATAATTACAATTTAAAAATTCTTAAAATTAAAAATAACAAAAAATAGAGTAAAGTAAAATAAAAATAAATAAAGAATCAAGGAAGATATTAACAGCTCTTAAAAGAAGAGCTGTAATATAGAATATTTCATGAGATTGAGAAATCACTGCAAGCAACATTATGTAGCTTATGCCTGTGAATTGCGAGTGATTTCCCTAAGGTGAGCTAAAAGCAACGATTTAATTTTAGGAAGAGAGAGCTCTAAGGAAAATACGTGATAATATTTATTAAAATTAACACAAAGAACATGAAAAGCACTATGCAAAGAATAATCCGTAGTGCAAATAGGTAAAATGGAGCGGACGATAATGTCTAGTTGTTCGGGACGGAACCGAGAAATTAAGATGCATCAACAAAAAGGACGAATCAATATTACCGTTAATTACTTTGTGCAGAAAATCAATTCCTAAAATTGTTCTGTGATTCGCTAACGATGGAAGATCAATGAGCTGAAGCCTACTATGGTAAGACGGTAATCGTAAATTACTGTCCCAGTTAAGATCCCTTAGGGCAAAAAGAAGAAACTGTTTTTGGACTGATTCAATACGATCTTGATACAGTTTATGTTGCGGAGACCAAACAACTGAGCAATACTCTAAGATAGGACGTACAAGCGAAATAAATAATTGTTTGGTAATAAAAAATCATTAAATTCCTTAGACCAACGTTTAATAAAGCCAAGCACACTTTTCATTTATGATGGTAGAAATATGAAGACTGAAATTAAGTTTACAGTCAAAGAGAACACCAAGATCTTTGACTGTAAAGATGCGTTGTAGGGAAATGTTACTAATTTTATAGTCAACAATATGAGGAACGGAACGACTGAAAGTCATAGTCATACACTTTGAGCAATTTAGGTGCAACTGGTTCACGACACACCAAGATTGAAATGCATCAAGGTCATCTTGAAGGTGTACATGCCCATTTGCACTGGATTATGGAAGGCAAAGTTTTACATCATCCGCATACATAAATATGGTAGAATAAGAGATGCAACTAGGAAGGTCATTTATAAAAAGCGAAAATAGTAATGGTCCTAAATGGCTACCTTGAGGAACACCAGACGAAACAAAGATAAGTTTAGAAGTAGCTGTTCTCAGCAAGACTCTTTGGGTTCTACCGTTCAAATAGGATGAATTTCCAGGACACAAGTTTAAGGGAAAAACCTAAACGTTCGAGCTTCGGAATTAATATCTGATGATTAACTGTGTCAAATGCTTTACTGAAATCAGTATAAATAACATCAGTTTGTATTTTTTTAGAAAAACTATCATTGACAAGTGCAGTAAATTCGAGTAAATTCGAGGATGTTGATCGATTCTGTCTAAAACCACGTTGGGATGGTTAAATAATCGATTTGCTGAAATGTTTCAATTTAGCTTCGTTTGTTTAGCTTCGGAATAGCAGATCATTTCGCAATACCTCTGTGATTGGAAATATCAGATCTTCCACCTTTTTTATATAGAGGAATGATGAAAGACTCTTTCCATATTGAAGGGAACACAGAAGTTTCTAAAGGCAAGTTAAACAATTTTAGCAGTGGTGATTGAAGAGAAATACTGCACTCTTTAATGACACAACTTGGGATATTGTCAGCACCAGGGGAGAAAGATGACTTCAGCGTCTTAATGGCTGTAGCTAGAGAGGCTGCAGTAACATTAGGAGCATAAATAGAACCATAATCAGGAAGTGAATATGGATACGAATCACAATAGAGATCAACAGAAGTGTAAGTGGATTGAAAAAATCTGCAAAAAGATCAGAGGAATCCTGATCAGTACAAGTTTTATTAGCACCAAGGACAAATGAGGACGGCAAACCAGAAGACTTACGCTTCAAGTTTACAAATGAGTAAAATTGTTTAGGATCTCGAGCAAACTGTCATTTGCAACGAACAAGGTAATTCTCATAACACCGAGAATTTAAAAGACTGAAGTTTGACTTGGCAATGGAATATTTAGACCAGTCAACACTTGAACCAGACCTTTAAAAATTTTTTAAACATTTAGTTTTAATGTTTCTTAAATTCGAAAGAGTTTTAGTAAACCATGGTGGTTTATTTGAACAGGGCAATATGCGACAGAGAGGGACGCACACATCCAGAATATAATCTAAGGTATTATACAAAATCGATGCTGCCAAATTAATATCAACCGACTCATATAGAAGAGACCAGTCTGTTGAATTAATTATTTCATTAAGCAAAACAAAAGTTACGATAACAGCGGCATAAATTAGAAGGCAAAGATGAATAAGTTAGAGGATAATAATAGATAATAAAACCTCTAAAGTGGGGTGATGCAAATCCTCTGGTAAGCAGAAAGGATGGAGTCATAATTAATGAACACAAGATCAAGCGTGCGATTCAGATGGTTAGAAATGGAGTTCATCTGAAACATGGAAAGATTAAACAATTCATCAAAAAGATAGTGATCAATTGTCGGAACCAAGAAGTGTTAGGAATATTGAAATCACCCAACACAAGAAGAAAGTCTCTATCAGTTACATGTTCATAAATTTCTTTAATACAGGTTATATGTTGAGCATAAACCTGCATTTCAGAAGAGGGAGGAATATAAGAACATAAACAAAGAGCACGATGGGAGCATTAATTTAACCTCTATAATCTCGACATCATGAAGATAGGAAAAGGTAAATATTTCGGAGTGGATACTGGATTTAACAGCAATTAAAGCCCCACCACCTTTACGCATCGAACGATACAGTCTATAAATAGTGAAATTACTTGAAAGAATCTTACTATTATGAATGTTATGACTTAGCAATGTTTCAGTGAAGGCAATAATGTCATATTGAACACTAAAACTATGCAAGTATAGACTTTTAAGTTTAGATTTCAATCCACGCACTTTTTGGTAAATGAGTGAAAGCTGAGAAGAAGAAAGAAACATATTTAGTTTTTTTGTGTAATAATTGATGTTGATTGCACCGAAGGTAAATTCAAAGAAATAGGATGAGATTTGTTTCGATTTTTTGGTTTAAATTCATGGACAACTACATGAGGTGGCCAGAATTTGGGATCACAGAATTTGTGAAATACTCAACCGGCACATTGATCTTGAATGAAGCAATTTCTCGCGGAGTCGCAAAACTAAACTTCGATATAAAGACATTGGCCGAGATCTTGCTTGAAATAAAAGCAGACACTGCCTCACATGTCGATGAATGAAAGCCTAGATAAGAAAACTTGCTTTCAAGGAGAGACGACAGATAAGGTTATGCTAGGAGTAGATGACTTATTGTCACTCTTAGTTTGAGCAATAATTGGAGAGGAGTCCAATTTTTGAACAGAGACTTGAGTATCAATAGCAGCAACGACAGGGGAAACAGAAGATTCAGAAACTACTGGTATAGGATCAAAAGAGTTAGGCGCAGAGGACAATACAGAAGCACAGGGTGAGGGTGGAGCAAGCAAGTTCGGTGACGGTATTGGTACAGAAGGAGGTACCAATAACAGTGGGGTCTCCGAATTAGGAGAAGGACTTTCAAAATTATACTGGTTTAGAATCTCTTCAGCAGCAGCCATGTCACTGGATAACTGCTTAGAGATCTTTCTCAGTTTTAAAATTTGAGCCCTCACAGCACTATACATTTTGGAAAAATTTATTTGTTTTTCCAAACAGATCGGACAAGACCAGCGTAAGCCACCACTACCAATTTTGGCAGTGGACATGATCTTGTCATAATCACTGTCTGGGCCCATAACCTGTTGAGGGTTTCCCTTTTTGAAATAAATCAAAAATGCAGTTTTGTAAATGTAGGTGCAGCAGTACAAGTTTATTTAATAAAATCAAATTATAAGTAACAAGTACTCAACGCGACGTCTTCAACTTAATCGAGCCGACACTTTCACAACTGATCTTTCACAATACAAATGATACAATGACTCGATGTGCAGCATACTTTTATACTTCCTCCTTTACATGTAGAATGTTCTGGATGTCTCCTTCGTATGCTGCTTTTCATACATATAGAATGTTCTGGATGTCTTCTTCGTATGCTTTTAAGCTTCCTTCTCTGTATGTAAACAATCCAGAACATTCGTTTTCTTATTCTAGAGAAAATGTTCGAACATCCAACGACTGTCTTTACCGTTACGTCAAATGCTTATTACTACAAAACATGATGATGAGTTTTGTTCGAGATCATTTCCACAACATTTCTGATAGCTGGTTCAGCTGGAGTATCTGTTCTTTATGTTTGACTACTTATACTCTCAGTCCTTTTTGGGGTTTTAATTAATACATACATACATTTTATTTCGGTCTTTGGGCTTTTTTTTTGACATGGAAGCAGGTGTGAGCAGCAGCTTACCTGATATTTATAAACAATACTAATAGCAACAAGTAAGAACGTTGCAGTTAGGCGCAACTAACAGCGAAATACTTTGTTCCCATAGGTGCATCTTATTTATTTAATAAACATTTGATTAACGAAATATTTCGATAATTAGAAAACGTACATACATACATATACATACATACATATGTATGTACATACATACAGATTTACACATGTACACACTATACGAGTATACACACAATTTTCTATGTATGCATACAAAAGGTTGTATGCCAGAATATTCTAAGAATTATGACTGAATTGGGAATTTTTCGATTGTTACTTTAGTTTTGTCAGAGACGCTCTAGCAATGTCTTATTTGGTTTTAGTTAGCGCGGCACAGCTCAGGCAAGGGTATGTGCTGGGGGTTCTAATAGTGCTACAGGCAGCAAGAATATCTATCGCACACAAGCACATAAATGCTTACACATATAGCGAGGAAGTGTAAATGTGTGTGTGTGTGTGTGTGTGTGTATGGTCATAGGGAAATAATATTCGTTATGCACGTCAACACTTTCATACCCTTTCCACAAATAATCATGAAAACGTTAACATTTTGCATGAGCATGGAAAAGCCGTTTAAGAATTCGGTATACCCTTCGCTCAGAAGGAAACCAATGGGATCGCGTCGAGAAGAAATATCAATTTTTGTGAGCTGCTTGCTTTTTGTGCCAGTATACATATATTTTTGTGAGAAGAGAGCAGAGAGTAAAAAGCATAGGGCAGAAAGAGAGCAAGGGAAAGAGCGGCACATGTCATGCCTTTTTTGAAAATCGACCATCACCGTCGAGCGCTCGAAGCGAAATGATTTTGCCATCAGAAATTTTTTTCTCCCGACCCTAAAAGTAAAAACCCGAGCAAATACGAAGTTGAGGGGGTTCTAATGTCAAAAAATAAGTGTGCACATTAACTTGTTCCAGTTGTCCAGTCTATGTGTTGTACGGTTAGTGGCATAACCTACAGTCTTTTAACAGTGCACACTGGGCAGAATTGCCAATAAAGTGGCATAAAGTCTAATATTGCAAATATCGAGCTGAAACTTGGTATATTTGATAAATATACCACTCTAAATATAAAAACAAAGTTTTAAATCATTTGACCACGCCTCCAAAAATAGCCCATATATGGCAAAAATGCGTATACGTGATAACAAAGGAAAGTGTGAGAGCTATAAATAAAGTACTACAATTTTAATAGAAGGATCATTTCTTTGCATTCTTTATGTAATAGAATACATTTTTTAATAATAATATTATATTTTTTTTATTAATTTCATACTTAATAAGGCCTTAATTTATTATGCTACTATTGAACTATATCTAAAAAAGCTGAGCTGCAAATGCAAAGTACCTCAAGAGCCGCAAAAAGCCGCAAACGGGGTTATTACTAACTTTTAGTACACATTTTCTACTTTATTTTGATGTATATATGTATATAACACGCAGAAGGTAAGGCTTTACCCACACAAGATGAACACATTGGATGGGGTTTCTATCATTATGGACAATACAAAACAATACACATATATAACAAAAACAAAATTAACACAAAATGTTTTATTTTTATTCATTCTACATACCCAAACCTTCAAAATCCATTTCACACAATTTTTTTTTTTTGTCCGATTTGTAGATTTGCAAAGCAATCAAAGTGAATAAAAATTTCCCGCCAATTTTGTCGCCAAAATCAGCTGACTAATCAGCTGACTTTGAAGCTTGATTATAATGAAAGTATTGCATTTTTAACAAAAACATTGTTTGATTCTTCATATGTAGGGTTTCTACTTTGAATATAATAAAAAAGAATTCATTTTTGGTTCCATAAAATTGTTTACTTTATGCCACTTATTTGGCAATTCTGCCCAGTGTGCAGTGGGTAGGTATTGTGAGTCTATACAGACACATACATATGTATGTGTACGTGATGTGATAATCACAATCGTCGAGTATCGCTTGTATAGGCATTTGAATGAATGCTCTGCCTGGGGCATTCGCATGAATTAAGAAAACGATTTTGAGTTCAAATTGCAGGAGAGGTCAATTATTTGTATTACCGAAAAATCCCGAAGAAATATACAAAACCTGTTCCAGAAAAATACACACAGAAGAAAACGAGACCTGATCACAAGAAAAATGTTGCATAAATTGCATTATCAACCCAGAAGTAGACTACAAGCACAGCCCACTGAAAATGCCTAACATTTCTAAAAAAAAAAACAGAAACTTGGGATTAAAACAACAGAGACAGTACATGCAGCATCAAAGCCCCGTTACGCAAACGCATTAGCGAAAAGCTAAAAAAAAAGAAAAATCAAAACAAAAACAAACAACAAAACAAACAAACAACACAAACCAAAAAGACAACATACTCGTAGAAGCCGGATTCATCACAATCACTTTCGCAACACATTAACTCCCTGAAACAATTAAAATTGGCTACGAATCGGTCCGCGTGCGACCCTAAATCCCCCTCCCATTGCGATGCAAAAACTGTCTCCGCTTTGGACACCCTGCATCCACCTGCAAAAGTTCGGAAATTTGCAAAAACTGCTCAGAAAACAAGCACACTACCGAAGGAGAACCTTGCAATAATCCACAAAGATGCCTGAATTGTAAAAACAACCCAGAAATCGACCATCAACACAGTTCACTCGATCGCAAATGCCCTACATTCCTAAAACAACAAGAATTCACAGCTATTAAACCAACTGAAGAAGTTAATCACAGAACTGCAGTCGATATATACCACAAAAGGCATATCCAACAAAATACATATGCTAAAACACTGGCACCGTCAGCACCACACACAACAACAACAACACACAACAATAACATACACACCAACCACCACACCACCCAAGACCCAATACACGCTCACACCAACCAACATAACGCAACAACTAAGAAAATCTCCACCTAGCACAGCGACAACACAATCAACCACAGCCCGATCAACAGAAACAACACCCAAACTACATCAAAAAACACATCAACAACAACAACATCAACATCAAACCATAATAGAAGACATGGAAACTGAAGCCAACCTCCCCAACGTGGGAAACAAATCTAACACATCACAATTCAATGAAGATCTTAAACTTAGAATATTTACTAAACATAAGTCTAGCACGCTAATTACTAACTTTAAGCCCTCCAAAACAAAAACAAAAACTAAACTCCCAAACAAAAACCAACACACAACCAACAGCGACAGCGAATCCATATATAAAAAAAAAAAATAAAAATAAAACAAAACACAAAACAAAACAAAACTAATATCTTAAACTATACCAATGCTAAAAATAATAAAATGGAACATAAAAAGATACACAAACAAATACAACGAACTCCTAACTATTATAAAACAATCCTCACCACAAATCATATGTCTTCAAGAGACACACTATTACAACAAAAACACCCCCATTCCCATCCTCATAAACTTCCAAATCTACACAAATACAGCCTCCAATCGATTTGGTGGCGTAGCGATATTAGTCCACAAGTCCATACAACACAAACAATTAAGCCAACCTACACAATTAGAAACACTTGCTATAGAAATCTTGTCAAAAACAAAAATCAACCTATTTTCAGCATATTTCCCACCCAACAAAGCTTTCACACCTAAAAACCTAAGCGACCATTGCAATGCATTGTGGGACAAATAACACCAACACCAACCAAATTATCCTAGGCGACTTTAACTGTAGACACCATAGCTGGGGTCCACCTCAGGACAACAGGCGAGGCAGAACTTTAGCAAAATTTGTCTATAACGCTAACCTCACCATACGTAACGACGCACAGTGGAGCCTCTGCCGGCGTCGCGGCCCAAAAATCAGAAAAGTGATGAAAAGCGATTTTTGAAATTCGACCAATTTTAAAGGTAGTTATGGCCCTTCAAAGTTGGGTAAACTTGCAAAGTTTTGCACAACACCGCATTTTTGTGAGAAATGCTCAACTTGTGAATCGAGTTGCAAGACAAATACAGCACCAATTGTTTATATGTTGGTTGCGATTTAAAGATTAATTAATTTCTAATGATATAAAAAAAGATTATGTTGTTCCGATTTGTCATTAACAAGCTAAGTTAAATTTAGTGAACCTCTTAATTTTACACTATTTTTCATCTTTGATGGACTGCGTCTTCTGAGTCCTGCCGAATCCCAGGAAGATGTCCCACGTGTTAAGGAAGATGTCCTCTTTCATATTAATAAAGCTTTGCCTGCCCCTACCCGCCCCTCCGGGTTTCTATGCCAAAAAACTGCCAAAAAACTGCCAAAAAACTACCAAAAAACAGGCAAAAAAACGCACGAAATACGCAAAAAAGGACGTTGTTGCATGTCGCTGCCATGCAGTAGGTAGAATTGCCGACGGCAAAACGGTTTGGGATGGGTTTGGGTTTTTTGCAAATTGGTCGTTGCAATTTGCATTTTTTATTTGTTTTGTCTACCTAATGCTGCTTTTGTAAGCAAATATTTTTTTGAATAGAAGAAAACTAGCACCTTACTTATTAATAATTATTGTTCAGAAACTTTAAGCTTATTAGATATTGCCACGCCTTCTACGGATGACAACTTTAAGGAAAACTAAATAAATAAATAAAAAAATAAATAAAATTTTTTTAAAATTATTTATTTAAACATACTCTCTAAAAATAATACAAATAATTTATTGAAACAAAAAAAATTTGTTTTTCATTGAAAAACCAGTCATTTTTGACGAAGTTCACATTTCTCATGTTTGGCCTAAAACTGTGAAACACCCTGTTGTCGTATCGCCTTAAAGCTTAAAGAATTCTCTGTCGAATGCCTTTTAAATTTTAAAAATATCTTCCTTTGGTTCGAAAGTTATGATTTTTGAGACGCAAAATGAGCAAATGCCCCACTGTGCGACGGCTCCCCAACACACTTTTCCACACACAATACATTCACACACATAGACATCAACGAACTCATACCCACATCTACTAACATTAATAAAGAGGCCGCAACCATAAACAAAATAATACTGCAAGCTGCCCATCACAGCATACCCCAAACAACTCCACACCACTACATCAAAAACACTAACACCCAACTAAGAACAAATAAATTTAAAACCTGGCAAAATTTTAAACGGAATAATAGCATGGACAATCTCATAAAATACAAGAAAGCTAATGCAATGTTCCGAAGAAAACTTAAAATGACAAAAACAAAAGCTATGACACGTCGACAATCCAACCCGATAGCCCCTCTGACAAAATTTGGGCCAACATCCGATGCCTCTGCGGACTTAACGCAAACAAAATTATACACTGTATAACAGACACAACAAACAACTTACTCGCAACAGACACAACATAAATAGCTGATCTCTTTGCTAAACACTCATTAGACCACTCCAAAGACGAAAATTTACACCAAATCTTTACAACAAACAAATACTCCAACAAACTAATTAATTACATACCCAACTCGAAGGCACAATCAATAGAATCCGAAATTACAATAATTGAATTACTATCCTCATTACAGACCCTCAAAGGAACAACTCCTGGCCTAAATAGAATATCCTATCCCATAATAAAAAAAAACACCTCCTACGCCCTAAAGATCAGAATAAACAAGTAAGAAAGCTGTAGTGGAGACTGCTCGACTACGAAATCCCCTGAGCCCTTCTTCGAACGAATAATATTCCAAGAATTATTCGATTCGTTTCTGCACGCATAGACGCTGATCTACGCTTGTAGGCATGTATGTGTGTATGCATGTGTGTAAGCATTGCAAGAGTCTTGCTGTCTCGCTGCTTTGTTGCTGCGTCGCATGGGTTTTGATGAGAAAACTTTGATGATTAATAATTCTGTTTCTAGATGGACAATCGTATTGATTTCTTCAGATTATGATTATGATATTCATATCTATATGCTAAACTGCATGTCTCTAGTATTTGAAATGCATTTTTTTCACATTTGGGGGTGGTGGGGCGAAGTGGGGACCGGAATCCAAAATCTGACCAAAATCGAAATTGTAATAAATTAATGTCTATATATATGCAGAAGACTTGGAGACTCTAACTATAAAGATGAATTAGCTAGAATTTTATAACAGTCTTCCGATAAGTTAGTTTATCGATAACTTTGCAAATATACAAGTTATCGAATTTCTGAAACAAACTCGTACTGCGCGTGCAATATACGGACCTAGCACAAAAAGAATGAACTATCTAGCTTTTGTATCTTCGGAAATCGACGCGTTCAAATATACAGATAGACGGACGGACGGACATACGGACATGGCTATATCAACTTTTCTCGTCATCTGATCAAGAATATGTATACTTTATGGGGTCTGCCACGCCTCCTTCTGCCAGTTACATACTTTTAACAAAACCATTATACCCTGATTTCCCATTTTCAAAGGGCTCAGGGTATAAAAAGTAAAAAAGTAAAAAGTGCGGCCACAACTTCAACAACTCAAAACACCCAGCACTCAACAACATCCACAACTCGTACACCCCCAAAAAAAGAGCATTAGAAATAGAAAAGCCAATAACCTTCATCGAATTTAACACACTAAAAGGACTGGACAGAATAACATAAAAAACTTCATGACCAACCGAAAAATTATAGTACGCATCAACCCAGCCTTCTCTTCTTTCCATCCCATCCATAACGGCATCCCCCAAGGATCACCGCTCTTGGTTGTCCTATTTATAATAGCCAACAAACTCACCGAAATGCTCACCCAACAGACAAATACCAGCCTAAGTGCATTCGCGGATGACTTCAACCTATACTAAAACTAAAAAACAAAAAACGGGGCGATTACTCAGTCGCCATGCTTTTCACAACAGCAGAAAACACAACTGCAACTGCAACCTAACTACAGGACAAATACAAATAATATATGAGACAATAATAAAAATACTTGGCTGACACTTCACCAGCAAATACAGGTGGAAATACCATACAGAACAGCTCAAATTCAGTCTCCAACAAGCAGCCAACATAATTAAATGCCTCTCAAGGACAAAATTCAACAGTAATACATCCACACTAATAGACATAACCAAAGCAATCCTGGTCGCAAAAGCAGACAACGGACTCCCGATATACGGAAACTGCCTAAAATTAACCCTACGCCCCATCAAACCCGCAATTAACACAGGCTTTAGAATCGTTCTCGGAGCATTTAAAACTCTCACCCAAAACATCCTCTACGAAGCACTTACTGCAAAAGTAGAGGACAGAAGAGAACTCCTAACGGCCAACCTAACAAAATCCCTGATCACAGAAAAAACTCATCATTAGAATTCTTAAAGCATACAGACCACCAAAACGACCAAAAAAACAGCTCTTCATTGTCACAGTATATGGTTCTGATTTCAGGAAAGATATTAACTAGCTGGATAATGGGTATTTATTAATTATTAATTTGTTGGCCAAATAATATGATTTTGCGTTGTAGCGGAAAGCGTGATTGATATAAGATAATTTAATAGGTCAGTGACAATTCGCTATGGATTGTGGATCACTGTGGTTTGGATAGAAATGGCGTCAGCCACGAAGTTTTCTTTTCCTTTCTCTCCCGTTTGTTGCGTAATGTGACTCGCTAGTCTTGAGAGTTCTTGAAATCATCATTATTTGCCTGTCTCCTTGGGATAGGACAGCTCCAATGTCATTCATCGATGCATCCGTTGTCAGGTCAAATGGCTGATGAAACTATGGATACATAAGGATGATGCCACAATATTACGTAACCGTTTGAATAAGTGCTGTGTTCATTAAATTTCAATTTTCCTGGACATGTGTTTACTAACTTTGTCATTTTCTCCATATGAGTATAAGGACCCTACAGTAGCTGGTTAATCCGAGGAAGGACCTGAGGCTTGGTTGGTCTTTTGGGGTTCAGTGTTTTGTCACTAAGAAGCCTAGGAGTTCAATACTTTTTTTGAAAAACTGAGTTTTTTCTTGTGAGGCTCTCATATTAGCGTCACACAGGTTTTTTAGTACTCGTTTTGCCTTCCCTAGGTTTTCTAGAATCATCGGGAGGCTAGGCATTGGGTACCGATCAGCAATAGCTCGCTCATTTTTTTCTATTTTAGTACTATGGTAAAGATATGTCTTTAAACTCCATTTTATTGACCTTTGTACAACTATGTCCTTTACATTCGGGAAATTGACTTTAGAGCACTCGCGGAACTCAATCCTTTCGAACGAGGTGAGCGTTTTTAACAGGAGGGGATGTCTGTCCAAAAACTGTTACTAAACATTTATTTTTTTTTTTATTATTTATTGTAGCCGTGAATAGAGCTCACAGTGAAGGATTTTTCGGCTGGTGTCACTACTTTCACTACCTTCCTTTTCGGGCCTAATGTAGTTTTTAACTGCCCCGGTGTCTATCACAATTTTTAAATTTCTTCCAGCCCACTGTCGTCTAATGAACGGCAGACGGGAGATTTTCGTAAAAAAATTCCCCGAGTCATTGAAGCCGAGAGAAAGCGCTGCGCTAAATGCCAATGCCAAAGTAGCCGGCAAGTGTTTTGGCTGCGCTAGGAATACTACTGCTCTCAGGTTCTTCTTCAGACCCGAAATGAAAGCATATAGGGCATCTGCCCTGACCCCATTATTATGTAATGCGGCTTGTTGTGGTTCGTGGGTCATGACAATTTTGTTTGACACCAACGTTAGCTTTCGTTCGACTTCATCGTAATAGCTCATAAGGCTTAAGTCGCACGGTCTCACTAAATCTAGTCCTTGCCATATAAGGCGTAATGAAGTTTTGTCGGAATAAGTGCAATCTAATCTAGTGTTGTGTGAGACTTCACAACGCTCTAGCTGGTCCTCGGATTTTATTTCGAATTATTATTACCCCTTGGGCTTGTATAATTCGTTAGCATCAGTGGCAGATTACCAGATCGCCTGACACGCCTTAGAAATCGGGTACCGATTTTATTTTGTGAAGTAGTAGGTCACATCGAATATTTTGATCTACCGCTATTCTCTGGTATGTTTCTACATGTGGCGCTTCTATGCGCAAGCTATTTATCTGCTTGTGCTACAACAGCTGGCTGATTTAAGTCTTCTAACCTTACTTCTGACGCTGTAAATCGTTTGCTATCATGGCCTGGATCTGTTCTGGATTCATATTATCTAGATTTTCAGTTCAATATCCCACTCTTCGTCACTGAGATTTTATATTTTGATTTGCTTATTTAGGTCAAATCGGCTCACTAGCCTGAATGCTGTATAGGGCAGGTCTTTTTTTTAACAATCACACTAATTTGAAATTAATGACTCAATGAACTTACACGATTTGAGACGTTCATAGCCAGTTCCGTGAAATTCACGTTGGGCGCCAGTAATGTAAATTTTGCTAAATCTTGCTCCCGCGTTGCAGATGTTGATCTGTTATAGCTTTCTGCTGGATTGTGCCAGCTGTTGTAAACTGTGTTTATAACAGTGGATTAATTTACGTAGCTTTTAAACTACGGAATTACCGCCTTGTGTAGCCATAGTAATATATTAATTAAAGAAAGATGTACGACGCACAGTGGGGCCTTTGCTCATTTTGCGTATCAAAAATCATAACTTTCGAACCAAGTAAGATATTTTCTTCAAGCTTTAAAATGAATCTACATGCAAGGCGATACGACAACAGGGTGCTTCACAGTTTTAGGCCATACATGAGAAATGTGAACTTCGTCAAAAATGACTGGGTTTTCAATGAAAAAAAAATTATTTTTTTGTTTCAATAAATTATTTGTATTATTTTTATAAATAAATAATGTTTAAATAAATAATTTTAAAAAAAATTTTATTTTTTTTAATTTTTTTTTTTATATAGTTTTCCTTAAAGTTGTCATCCGTAGAAGGCGTGGCAATATCTAATAAGCTTAAAGTTTCTGAACAATAATTATTAATTAGTAAGGACCTGTTTTCTTCCATTCAAAAAAATATTTGCTTACAAAAGCAGCATTAAGTTGACAAAACAAATAAATAATGCAAATTGCAACGACCAATTTACAAAAACAATAAATTAATCTTTAAATCGCAACCAACATCTAAGCAATTGGTGCTGTATATGTCTTGCAACTCGATTCACAAGTTGAGCATTTTTCACAAAAATGTGCTGTTTTGGAAAACTTTGCCAGTTTACCCAACTTTGAAAGGCCATAACTACCCTTAAAATTGGTCGAATTAAAAAAATCCTTTGAATACTGTCCCTTTTTGAAAATCGCTTTTCATCACTTTTCTGATTTTTGAGACGCGACGCCGACAGAGGCCTCACTGTGCGACGTTGGTCGGAGTGAATGTTTCGCGTTAGCGAGTATATTTCAAAATGATTACAAAATTTACTTCAAACTAAAACCAAAGCTGAAGCGGCAGCATAAGCTGCACAAAGCCCATAGCCAGCAATACCGGTTCAGAATAACTGATAAACAAGTCAACTACAAATGCTAAAAGTTAAAGTTGCTGCAGACAGCAAGAGTATCGCACACAGGCACATAAATGCTTACACATATAGCGAGGGAGTGTGTGTGTGTATGGTCGTCGGCAATTAATATTCTTTGTGCGCATTAACACTTGGATACGCTTTCCACAAATAATCATGAAAACGCAATGAGCATGGCAAAGCCGTTTATACATACATATGTATATATATGTATGTACATATATAAAACAAGTAAGAAATCTATAATCGAAACTGTTCGACTACGAAATCCCCTGAGCCCTTCTTCGAAGAAATAATATTGCAATAATTTCCTTGATTAATAATTCTGTTTCTAGACGGACAATCGTATTCAACTGCTCAGATTATAATCATGATATTGATATCTACATACATATATGCAAAACCAAACTGTATGTCTCTAGTATTTTAAATACATATTTTACACATTTGGTATAAAAAGACATAAAAGCATAGAGCAGAGAGAGAGAAAGAGAAAGAGTGAGCAAGGGAAAGAAAGCAACATGTCAGCCTTCGTTTGATTATCGACCGTCACAGTCAAGCGGAAAAACGTTTGTTCCTGTTGTCCAGTATATGTGTTGCATGCATGTATTTACATACATATATTTATATATGTACATATATTTATGGATATGAATCCGCTTGTAGATGGATTATTTGTATTTGTGGCTATTTTATTATTATCTTATTATATTATCTGATAAGCTTTACATTATTAAATATTGTTAGAAAATAACGTTAAAGTTAAATTATAAAATAATATTATATGCAATTCCTTCAATAATCAAGAACGGAAAATAAATATGTACAGTGAGTACAATAGATATGGTTTAAATTATTATACTCCACAATTGCTTACATATGTATGTTAAAAAACGATTTTCAAATATACTTTAAGCTTACCTGTCCCAAAAAGTTTCTTTGGAATCCTCAACAAGAAATGGTTTAAGTGGATAGCTAATTTCATTCCCCATATATGAATATGATAAATACAAACAGGTAAGCACAGATGCTTGAAGATCTGATTCTTTTGTTTCTTCTCCGTTTACAAGCTCGCGTACTAACATGTATACAAATACAACATTTGCTGGATTGATGAATGCCACATCCTTAAAGAAAAAATATATTAATATATTGATTAGAAAGTCGTGTTGTGAGCAACCTAGAAAATAACAAGTAAGAAGGCTCTAGTCGACACGGATCGACTACGATATCCCCTGAACCCTGCAAAAAAGTGATACTCTTCTTCTTTACGCACTTATAAGCGCGCGCGCTGCTAACCGCGCAGTTGCTGTGGTGGCTAGGAGGCGGGTTGGGCTGAATTTTGGACGCTCATAACTCCATTTCTAGATGGACTATCTTTATGAAATTCAAAGTAGATTAAGAGTATCTAAATCTATCTATATGCCAAATTGCAAGTCTCTAGTATTTGAAATGCGTTTTTTTTTAATTGGGGGCGAAGGGGGCGTGGAATCCAAAATCTGTAAATTACATAATCTGCGTATCCATAATATCTATCTAAATAAACAAATTTGAAATCTCTAGCTGAAACAGTGTAGAAGTTATGCCCAAAAAACCTAAAAAATGGAAACGAATTTTCGATTTTTATCGATAATTTGGAAATGGGATGATTTATCGAAAAAACAAAATAAACCCGTACTGCGTAGCTAACATACGCATGTTCATGTTCATGTGAAATTTCAGCTCTCTAGCTTTTGTAGTTTCCGAAATCTCAACGTTCATATGGACGGACGGACGGACGGACGGACAGACGGGCAGGGCTCAATCAACTTATTTTTTTATGCTGATCAAGAATATATATACTTTATGGGGTCTGCGACTTCTCCTTCTGCCTGTTACATACATTTTCACAAAACCATTATACCCTGGAATTCCCATTTTCAATGGGTTCAGGGTATAAAAATTAACATTACAATATACCTACTTTGTCTAATTAACTAGACAATTTTATAGAAAAACAGATTGTCAGCCTACAAAATATAATAAATTAACTAATAAATAAAACATTAATGACAAATAAAAACAATTAATATAAAATAACTGTTATTCTTTTTCCGATTTAACAAGCCTCTCCCATGTCTAATTGGGCCTGTTATCTCGAGCATGTATGTATATGTATGTACATCTGTATTAAAAATTTCAAGTAATTCAAGTAATAAATTTACGAAAGACGCTATTCAGATCCGATTTACTACACCATCACGATTTACTTTGAAAAATATTGCATTTTATGGACAGACGATGAGCATGACGAACATTGCACAAAACCAAAAACAAGTAAGAACGTTGCAGTTAGGCGCAACTAACAGCGAAATACCTTGTTCCCATAGGTGCATCTTATTTATTTAATAAGCATTTGATTAACGAAATATTTCGACAATTAGAAAACGTACATGGCAAGCAACAAACGATTTGCCACGCTGTGTGGCAAGCAGATTTTCTATGCATGCATATATGTATGTATGTATGTATGTGTACACAGATGTTTGTATGTGTATACACATCCAAGTGTGTATACATATACATAGCAAGAATTGCGATTGTATTGTTTTGTTTTGTCACAAGCTGTGAATTTATTTAGGTTTGGCTAATGATTACATGTTATTTTCAAAAGACCTGGGTTCGAATCCCGCTGGAAACTTTTTATTTATTAATCGAAAACATAAATTTTATTTTTTAAATTCATTAATATTATTATATTTATGTTAAAATGCTTTTTGCCATCTTAGCAATTGCTACTAAGCTATTATATGCATGAATTATGCAGTTGGCCACAACAAACTTCTTTGCCGATTTGCCACGCCCCCAGTGGGCGTATACGCATAATTTTTTGCCAGTTCTTAGAAAGGGCCGAGGCTAGCATGCCTGCAAAATTTACATTCCAAAAATGTGAAAATTACAGGGTATTTTTCGATATGCCACGCCCCCAAAGAGGCTGAAAAATTATTTTTGGGTCATCGATAGAGGAGGACATTGGTAATTGACCAAATTTCAAGCTTCTGGCTCTAAAACTGTAGGAGATATAAAGTTTTGCGGTTTGCCACTCCCTCTGTGGGCGTAGACATATCTACCATAGCTTACTGGTCTTGGGTTGTCAACCCGAGTATACATGCAAAATTCTCTAGTCTCTAATGTTCAAAATATAGCACAATTTGAAAAATCACTATATATTTATGTCCGATTTGCCACACCCCCAATGGGCGTAGACATATAACTTTTTGATCGATCTTCTTAGACTGATAACATTAACTCACATGCAAAATTTCAGCGTTATAGCTTTAACGGTGTAGAAGATACGTTTTTCCCGATTTGCCACGCCCCCAATGGGCGGGGGAGCATATATGAGTATATATGGAGCATGTATGAGTATATGTTTAAAATTTCAAGTCTCTAGCTCTAATAGCGCCGAAAAATATTGCATTCATACGGACAGACGGACAGACGGACGGACGGACAGACGGACAGACGGACGGACGGACAGACGGACGGACAGCAAGACGGACATTGCACATTGTTTCCCCTTCGGGAACAAAGTATAACAAGTAAGAAATCTGTCCAGACTTCTTGACTACGAAATCCCCTAAGCCCTTCTTCGAACGAATAATATTCCAAGAATGCTTCGTTTCGATTCTCCCAGCGTTACACTATACATGCAAAAACACGCGCACACATACGCTGATCTATGCTTGTACGCCTGTATGTGTGTAAGGCGGCTTGCTATCTCGCTGCCTCTTTTGCTGGGCCGCGTGGGTTTTGCTGCCATAACTTCTTTGATTAATAATTCTGTTGCTAGACGGACAATCGTAATAAACTGTTCTGATTATGATCATAACATTAATATCAACATATATGCCAAACCAAACTCTCTAGTATTTGAAATACCTTTTTTTTACACATTTGGTGGTGTTGGGGGAGTTGGAGAATTGAATCCAAAATCTGACAAAACCGAAATTGTAATAAATTAGTATCTATATATGCAGAAGACTTGGAGATTTTAACTATAAAGATGAACGAGATACAATTTTATAACAGATTTTTGATAAATTGTTTTATCTGTTTCTGAAACAAACTCGTACTGCGCGTGCAATATGCGGACCTAAAACGAAAAGAATGAAGTTTCTAGTTCTTATACCTTCGACAATCGACGCGTTCAAGCATACCGACAGGTGGACAAAGCTATATCGACCTAGCTCGTCACTCTAATAAAGAATATATATTTTTTATGGGGTCTCCCACGTGGTGGGTGCGTTGGGCTGAACTTTGGACGCTTTTAACTCCATTTCTAGATGAACGATCTTCATGAAATTTTTATAGTGGTAGATTTAGAGTAACTAAATCTCTTTATATGCCAAATTGCAAATCTCTAGTACTTGAAATACGTTTTTTGCAAATTGGTGGCGAGAGGGGCGTGGTATCCAAAATCTGAAAATTGCTTAACCTGCGTATCCATAATATCTATCTAAATAAAAACCATTGAAAATGGGAATTCAAGGTACAATGGTTTTGTGAAAATGTATATGACAGGCAGAAGGAGACGTCGTAGACCCCACAAAGTATATATATTCTTGATCAGCAGAAAAAAATATGTTGATTGAACCTTGTCCGTCTGTCCGTCCGTATGAACGTCGAGATTTCGGAAACTACAAAAGCTGAAATTTCACATGAACACTCTTATGTTAGTTACGCAGTACGAGTTTATTTTGATTTTTCGATAACTCATCCCATTTACAAATTATCGATAAAAATCGAAAATTCGTTTACATTTTAGCTAGAGACTTCAAATTTGTTTGTTTAGATAGATATTATGGATACGCATATTCAGTAATTTTCAGTTTCAACATTGTGTTATTGTAGTATGTTTAATATCATAACAATAATACCCAACGCAATGCAGAGTATTCTACATATAAATGCGTCATATGCTCAGTGCATGATAGTGCATACTACATGCGCACATAGTGACCTTCTGTCGCTATGTATAAACATACATACCGAGCACAATAATTGAAATACGATCAACCACTTATATGCGTGGACTGACCGGCAACGTGGGATATGCCGCGTCTGCATTTTGCCGCATGCATAATGTATATAAGCATACTACGCTCTCCCGCTCTGTCGCTGCGCTCAGCGGCAGAACTCTTTATGTATATTGTATTTAGCCAATGATATGCTTTTGAATAAAAAATGAATAATGATTTGGCAGCCAACCAGAACGAAAGCTCAAGTGTTTTTTCCTCCTGCATATGGAGACCAAATTCTAAATTCTTCATGGCGACCGTGACAGGTGTCACGAAAAAGTTTGTGAACTAAAATTTAAAAAAAGCAACAAATATAATCATTTGGAGATTTAAACGAAACCGAAGGCAGTGGCATCTGTGCTCAACACACTAAAGAAACACACATCATTAGATGTCAGCATTAAGACGGCAATATCAAATACGTTCCATGAGCTGCCGCAGGCACAGTGCGCAAGTGTTGTGCGCTGGTATGTAATGCTCACGTGTGTGACTTCGACAGCTGAGTTCCATAACAGTATCTCAGAATATGCTATCAATCTACTCACATACCCCCGAAATTGATCTAACAGAGGGTATGGATAATCTGCCCCGCAAACTAAAGCATTGAGAGCAGCAACTACAGCATCAAGAGCAGCCACAACAGCAGCAACAACAACAACAACAACAACAGCGACGACAGCTCAATTTAATTGAAGAAGGCTGGTCTGCTCCTATTGAGCAAAGCGACGCACCAACGCTACAGGAAGCGCTAGAGGTGTGTCCAAACGATGGACCTCGCCAACTCACCGGGCGCGCCAAAACAAGAAGTGAGTAAGAAGGCTCTAGTCGAGACGGCTCGACTACGAGATCCCCTGAACCCTGCAAAAAGGTAATACTCTTCTTCTTTACGCACTTATGACCGCGTGCTCTGCTAACTGCGCAGTTGCTGCCGTGGCTTGGGGGTGGGTTGGGCTATACTTTGGACGCTTATAACTCCATTTCTAGATGGACGATCTTCATGAAACTTTCGGAATATATTAAGAGTACATAAATCTATCTATGTGCCAAATTGCAAGTCTCTAGTATTTGAAATGCGTTTTTTTCAAATTGGGGGCGGAGGGGGCGAGGCATCCAAAATCTGAAAACAACAAAATCTGCGTATCCATAATATTTTATTTTATTTTGAAATATATTGACAAATCGTGAGTCAAACTAAAGAAAATTAAAATTATATAAACATAAAGCCTAAACAGAAGTACAAAACATTTAAAATAGCAATAGTGTCACCAACCCGATGGAGGTGTTTTATTTGCCAGACCGGCCAGCTATGCCCCAATTCACAGCCAAAAATGGTCAGTGACACTATTGAAACTAAGAAAAATAGAATGAGTTAATTGAAAAACTTAAATTAGAGTTATTGGTTCTCTGGTATGACAATTAACCTAAAAATTTATAATAATTCTTAAAATAACAAGTAAGAAGGCTGTAGTCGAGACGGCTCGACTACGAGATCCCCTGAACCCAGCAAAAAAGTGATACTCTTCTTCTTTACGCACTTATGAGCGCGCGCTCTGCTAACCGCGCAGTTGCTGTCGTGGCTTGGAGGCGGGTTGGGCTGAATTTTGGACGCTCATAACTCCATTTCTAGATGGACTATCTTTATGAAATTTTCAAAGTAGATTAAGAGTATCTAAATCTATCTATATGTCAAATTGCAAGTCTCTAGTATTTGAAATGCGTTTTTTTTAAATTGGGGGCGAAGGGGGCGTGGCATCCAAAATCTGTAAATTACATAATCTGCGTATCCATAATATCTATCTAAGTATACAAATTTGAAGTCTCTAGCTAAAACGATGTAGAAGTTATGCTCAAAAAACCTAAAAAATGGAAACGAATTCTCGATTTTTTATCGATAATTTGGAAATGGGATGAGTTATCGAAAAAACAAAATAAACTCGTACTGCGTAACTAACATATGAGTGTTCATGTGAAATTTCAGCTCTCTAGCTTTTGTAGTTTCCGAAATCTCGACGTTCATACGGACGGACGGACGGACAGACGGACAGACGGACAGACGGACGGACGGACAGACGGACAGGGCTAGATCAACTTTTCTCGTCACCCTGATCAAGAATATATATACTTTATGGGGTCTGCCACGCCTCCTTCTGCCTGTTACATACTTTTAACAAAACCATTATACCCTGATTTCCCATTTTCAATGGGTTCAGGGTATAAAAATTATTATTGAGAAAAGAAAATTAATAAAGATACAAAATTAGAGATTAAGAAAGAAAATAAAGATAGGAATAGAAAATATAAAAGTCAGCAGCATCCAAACTCAACTCCGGGCATTCCGAGTAACTACATTAAGATGAGCTGAAAGCAATGATTTTATTAGAGGAAGAGAGAGTTCTGAGGAAAATACGTGATAATATTTATTATAATTAACACATAAGACATGAAAAGCGTAATGTAACGAATAATCTGTGGTGCACTGTGGTAATTGTAAGGGGCGATAGTTCCTGGTAATCCGGGAAGGATCAGAAAAATGGAGCCGCATTAACAAGCTGGGCGAGTTAATGTTACCAATGATTAAGTTGTGTAGGAATGTAATACCTAAAATTGTCCTACGATTAACTAATGATGGCAGGTCAATAAGTAGAAGCCTACTATAATAGGAAGGTAAACGCAAATTGTTGTCCCAATTTAGATCCCTTAAAGCAAAAAGTAGAAACTGTTTCTGGACCGATTCAATGCGATCCTGATACAGTTTATATTGCGGAGACCAAATAACTGAACAATATTCTAAGATAGGGCGCACAAGTGAAATAAATAACTGCTTCGTAATAAAAGGATCTTTAAATTCCTTAGACCATCGTTTAATAAAGCCAAGCACACATTTAGCTTCATTTGTGATGGTGGAAATATGCAGGTTGAAATTAAGTTTACTGTCAAAGAGAACGCCAAGATCTTTGACGGTAAAAATGCGTTTTAAGGAAATATTATTAATATTATAGTCAACAATATGTGGCGTAGTACGACAGAAGGTCATAGTCATACACCAACATTGAAATGCATTTAGGTCATCTTGAAGGTGTGCATGCTCAAGTAGACTATAATATGAGAGGCAGAGTTTTACATCGTCTGCATACATAAATATAGTTGAATGGGAAATACAACTTGGCAGGTCATTTATAAAAAGAGAAAATAGTAGTGATCCTAAATGACTACCCTGAGGAACACCCGACGTAACAAAGATTAGCTTAGAAATTGATGATCTCAGCAAAACTCTCTGAGTTCTATCCTTTAAGTAGGATGAAATCCACGATAAAAGTTTAGGGGAAAATCCTAAGCGATCCAACTTTAAAACTAACAAGTGATGGTGAACTGAATCAAATGCTTTACTGAAGTCAGTATAAATAACATCAGTTTGCATTCTATTCGAAAAACTGTCGTTTACTAGGGAAGTAAATTCTAATAGATTCGTAGCGGTAGATCGATTTTGAAAAAACCCATGTTGCGCTGGATGAATAATTGATTTACAAAAGTGTTGTAAGGATGAGGTTATTATTTTTTCAAATAACTTCGGAATTGTAGATAATTTCGCGATACCTCTATAATTGGAAATGTCAGATCTTCCGCCTTTTTTATGTAACGGAATAATAAAAGACTCTTTCCAACTTAAAGGGAAAACCGAGGTATCCAGAGACAAATTAAACAATTTTAATAATGGTGACAGAAGAGCAGCACTACACTCTTTAATCACACAACTTGGAATATTATCAGCACCAGGAGAGAACGATGATTTCAGTGTCCTAATGGCTGCAACCAAGCAATCTGCTGAAATCTTAGGAATATTAACTGAATAAGATTCAGAAAAGGAATATGTGCTTGAGTAATTAATTGAATCAACGGAAGAATAAGTTGATTGGAAAAATTTTGCAAAAAGATCAGAAGACTCTTGATCTTCACAAGATTTTTCCAAACCAAAGAAAAATGAGGTTGGCAAACCAGAAGATTTACGCTTAGAATTTACAAAAGTATAAAATTGCTTCGGATCACGAGAAAACTGGCGTTTGACACGTACAAGATAATTCTCATAGCAGCGAGAATTTAACATACTAAAGTTAGACTTGGCTATAGAATATTTAGCCCAATCAACAGCCGAACCATATCTAATATGTAACAAAATAAACTCGTACTGCGTAGCTAACCTACGCATGTTCATGTGAAATTTCAGCTCTCTAGCTTTTGTAGTTTCCGAAATCTCGACGTTCATACGGACGGACGGGCGGACGGGCGGACGGACGGACGGACGGACGGACGGACGGACGGACAGACGGACAGGGCTCAATCAACTTATTTTTTTATGTCGATCAAGAATATATATACTTTATGGGGTCTGCGACTTCTCCTTCTGCCTGTTACATACATTTTCACAAAACCATTATACCCTGAATTCCCATTTTCAATGGGTTCAGGGTATAAAAACAAAACGAGGAGGCCAAGTTCGAAGGCTCCTACAGCAGAAACGTTTGCAAAGGTAGCTACTGGCCACAACACGGACAGATGACGCTACAAAGAGCGTATCAACGAAATATCGACTGGACTTTGTCAAAGAGTGAAGAAACGCGGCCCCCATGGCCGCAGAAATGCGCAAGCCTTAACTTGCCTTATTTATTTATTTATTTATTTAACAGTTAGAATTAATGTTAAATTAAAGCTAACTAAAAGCTAAAACTCTGGCTACTGAGGCCTTCGGCTTGAGGTTTTACATTTTTATTTTATTTTTTTTATATATATATAAATTTTTTTTTTTTTTTAATATTATTATATGTGGTTATGGTGTTTGATTTTTTGAGGAACTTTTTATTAATTTGGGAATGTCTTTTGGTGTTGGGTTTGCGAGGATCGATATAGGTCATATGTTTTTATACCCTGAACCCATTGAAAATGGGAAATCAGGGTATAATGGTTTTGTTAAAAGTATGTAACAGGCAGAAGGAGGCGTGGCAGACCCCATAAAGTATATATATTCGTGATCAGGGTGACGAGAAAAGTTGATCTAGCCCTGTCCGTCCGTCCGTCCGTATGAACGTCGAGATTTCGGAAACTACAAAAGCTAGAGAGCTGAAATTTCACATGAACACTCGTATGTTAGTTACGCAGTACGAGTTTATTTTGTTTTTTCGATAACTCATCCCATTTCCAATTTATCGATAAAAAATTCGTTTACATTTTTTAGGTTTTTTGAGCACTTCTACATCGTTTTAGCTAGAGACTTCAAATTTGTTTATTTAGATAGATATTATCGATACGCAGATTATGTAATTTACAGATTTTAGATGCCACGCCCCCTTCGCCCCCAATTAAAAAAAAAACGCATTTCAAATACTAGAGACTTGCAATTTGGCATATAGATAGATTTAGATACTCTTAATCTACTTTGAAAATTTCATAAAGATAGTCCTTCTAGAAATGGAGTTATGAGCGTCCCAAATTCAGCCCAACCCGCCTCCAAGCCACGACAGCAACTGCGCGGTTAGCAGAGCGCGCGCTCATAAGTGCGTAAAGAAGAAGAGTATCACTTTTTTGCAGGGTTCAGGGGATCTCGTAGTCGAGCCGTCTCGACTAGAGCCTTCTTACACATTATATTAAATTCGAAATTCGTTTACATTTTTTTAGGTTTTTTGGGAATAACTTCTACACTGTTTCAGCTAGAGACTTCAAATTTAATTATTTAGATAGATATTATTGATACGCAGATTATGTAATTTACAGATTTTGGATGCCTCGCCCCCTTCGCCCTCAATTTGAAAAAAACGCATTTCAAATACTAGAGACTTGCAATTAGGCAAATAGGTACATTTAGCTCTTAATATATTCCGAAAATTTCATGACGATCGTTCATCTAGAAATGGAGTTATGAGCGTCCAAAGTTCAGCCCAACCCGCCCCCAAGCCACGACAGCAACTGCGCGGTTAGCAGAGCGCGCGCTCATAAGTGCGTAAAGAAGAAGAGTATTACTTTTTTGCAGGGTTCAGGGGATCTCGTAGTCGAGCCGTCTCGACTAGAGCCTTCTTACTTGTTAGGTATTGTAGGATTTTTAAAGTGTTTGATGGAGTGGGGTTGATAAGGCTTTCTATTGGGTTGGTGTTTTTGAAAACTGATTGTCTATGTGTTGTATGTTTGAACGCGTCGATTTCCGAAGATACAAAAGCTAGAGAGTTCATTCTTTTTGTGTTAGGTCCGTATATTGCACGCGCAGTACGGGTTTGTTTCAGAAATTCGATAACTTGTATATTTCCAGAGTTATCGATAAAGGAATATATCGAGAGTCAGTTATAAAATTCTATTTAATTCATCTTAAGAGTTAGAGTCTCCAAGTCTGCATATATATAGATACTAATTTAATGCAATTTCGGTTTTTGTCAGATTCCGGATTCGGGTCCCCAATACGCCCCCCACATGTATAAAAATGCATTTCAAATACTAGAGACATGCAGTTTGGTTTACCATATAGATATGAATATCATAATCTTAATCTGAATACAGTTGTCCATCTAGAAACGAAATTAGGCAGGCGTACATACATATGTATGTATGTATGTATATGTGTACAAGCGTAGATCAGCGAGTGGCTGCGATCGTATTTGTGCATGTAAAGCTAATTGTAAAAGAGTTATGATTTCTAAAAAAACGTAAAATGTTAAATAGAATTGTAGATCATATGCTGAAACTCTCATTACATTCCAATATATATTTTAAAAATTTTAATACAATTAAAATAACAATAGAAATGCAAGCAACATTGAGCAACGCAAAGCAATTTTCGTATGCGTGTGCACATATACACACAAAAAAGCTTGGGCCGTTTTCTATGTTGCCATGCGTGTATATTCTAAGATTCACAATTGTTTTTGAATTGCGTTAGCATTGTCTTTGAATTGTATTTGTGCTTTAGTTTTTTTTTCGTATATGGCGAATTTCATTCGTTTTCGCTACTATACCGTTTAGGTGAGCTGCGATGTAGATGGCTAGGCAGATAACGAATGTTAGGGTGTCGCAGGTTCTAGTCTCGCCTAAGCCCTTCATAATTCCTTATTTTTAATTTTTTTTATTATTATTTCTTTCTTTTTTATACCCTGAACCCATTGATTATTATTTATTCTTTTTTTTTAGCAGTGAACGTATTTATTATGTCTATTACAGCTTCGAGTGGCATTGATATATTTTTTTTTACAATTATGAAGTGTCTGTGTTAATTAAGGTGATACGTGTTAATCGATGAGCGTCTATTTGTTGGGTCTATTTTTAATGATATTTAATAATATAAAATTTTTCGAATATCAACTAATATAAGCGCGTTTCGCCATCTATTATGGTTTTTTTTGGCAATGCATACACACATATGTATATATACATGTACATATGTACATTTTGATCGTTACACGCATACATTCTTATCTATACTTTCTGATTTATCCATATGATAAAGTATCATCACTATTGAAATGCATTTGTTCTGAGTAATGATTTTAAAAATATCTGTATTTTCAAGCTATGGTGATAAATAGGCGTATAATAATTACACACAATGAAAATCTAAACATACAATCACTTATTAGTAATTGTCTGATTGATTATCATTCATTTATGTGGGTGCAATAACTAAAGAAACTTGTTTAACAGATTTTAGACATTATCCAACACTGAAACTTTAATTGTTGATTAGTCTGTTATTTGCGATTATCATCACAGTACAGATTATTATTTTATTTTATTAACATTGGGTTCAGGGTATTATCTAGTCGAGCACTCTCGACTAGAGTTTTCTTACTTGTTGAATATTTGGGTTTTAAGTAGCGAGGTTGCGGGACAGTCTTTGATGATGTGTGTAATATTTGGATCTGTTGTATGGCAGTTGGGGCATTGTTGGGTGAGGTGAGGGTTGATGTGGTGTTGTTGTGTAAATTTTGTGTGTCCTTAATATTATTAATTTTGTTTGGTCGCTGCGTGTGGCATTTTGTTGTTTTATGTTTTTTAGATATAATGTTGTGTGTGCTAGATTTGTATTTAATTGTTGATACCATCTGTTGCAGAGTTTTATGTTACGCTTGATTTTTAGAGTTAGTCCGTTTGTGAGGAATTTGTTTATGTCTGTGGTATTTAAGTTGTGTGTGTAATGGAGGGCCATATTCAGTGTAGATTTAGCTGTGTTGTCGGCCAGTTCATTTCCTTCGATACCGCAGTGCCTGAGTATCCAAAGAATTTTTATTTTGGGGGCAGATTTGGTGAGGAGGGCTGTGTTGTTTTGCATCGAGCCGTCTGTATATATGAATGTGTGATTTTTGTATTTGCCTGTGAGTTCAAGAAATTGTTGTCTGTATGTGGTTGGTGGTGTGTTTGCTTTGTTACCTTTTTCTTAGCGAAGTGTCCATAAGGGAAGTGGGAAAAAACCATTAGGGAGTGTTTTTTTATTTGTTAGGGAATGGGAGGTATTATGTTCTTTGCATGTGATTATTATTTTTTCAAGTGTTGAGGTTAATTTGCTTGTTTTTTGGTAACAGTTTTGTTTAATGTGTTTGTGGAGCTGTGAGTTTGTGCTGTGTAGTAATGTTTTGTATGTTTTGGTTGTAATATAGTCTCTTTTTTGTTCAATTGTGGGTATGTTTGCTTCAAAGAGTAAGTTGGGGATAGGTGTTGACTGTAGTGCACCGAGTGCAGTGTGGATTGCGGCGTTGAATAATGTTTTAAGTTTATTGAGTGGCCATAGATAAAAAGTAGTCTATTTTTGCTATAATTGTCGCTTTAGCTACATTTATAAGGGTGTGTGTGTTGCAATTGAGTTAAGGGCTTGCTAGGCATTTAATTACGTTGAGTTTTTTATTTAGGGCTGGTAGGATTTGTTTTATATGTGAGTCCCACCTGTATTTATTATTTATTGTTAGTCCTAGGATTTTTAGATTGCGGACTGAGCGGAGGGGGTGTTGCTGCAGGAAATGGTACAGGTGCAATTGTGCTTACGGCAGATGTGGAGGTGTTGGCATTTTTCGATGGAGAGTGATGCTCCAGCATGTGAGCACCACTCATGGATCTTATGAAATAGACTGTCTAAGTTGTATTTTTGATTTTTTTGTTTATTAAGGGGAATTATTAGAAAAAAGTCATCAGCGTAGGCGCTGAAATGTATTTCTTTTTGTAGGGATATGATGTTGGAGAGTTTGTTGTATGCTATAAGGAAGAGGATAACGGATATTGGTGAACCTTGGGGGATGCCATTGTGTAGTGGATATGGGGAGCTTATTGTGTTTTTTATTTTTATTTTTATTTTACGGTTGGACATGAAATTTTTTATGAAATTGAGAATTTGTGGACCGACTTTCCATTTGTTTAATTCCTCAACTATTGAGTGCACGCCAACTCTATCGAAGGCCTTTGAGAAGTCAAGGGCAATGATGGAGGTGTGCTTTTTGTTTTTTAGCGATCTGGTTATCAGGTGATCGGCATAGAGGATGATGTTGTTTTCCGTTGCGAACCAATAATTTTTTCCAGAGTTTTGGCTAAACAAAAATTGAGGGAAATTGGTCTGTAGCTATTGAGTAGTGTTTTATTCGTGTTGGGCTTAAGGATAGGAATGACTAGGCTGGGTTTGTATGATTGGGAAATGAAGCTATTAAATATTGTGTTTTAGGTTGGTTATTCTATTTTTCAGTGTGTGGGAGGTGTTTTTAATCATTGGGTAGGATATTCGGTTAAGGCCAGGTGTTGTTCCTTTAAGGGAGTGTAGTGCTGATAGCCACTCAATTTGGCTGATGGGAGATTCGATTGCTTGTGCTGTCGAACTGGGTACGTGGTCAACGCATTTGCCTGCGTATTTGTTTGTAGTGTATGTCTGGCTGTGATGCAGTGTATATTTTTGCTTGGGTTAAGTCCGCAGAGACGTCGGATGTTTGCCCAGATTTTGTCTGAGGGTGTATTGGGTTCTATTGGCCAGTCGGCTTCTTTTATTTTGAAAAAGGGACGAGAAAAGTTTTTTGTTTGTGTTTGAGGGAACAAGAAGATTAGGAAAGTGATCGCTTCCATGAAGGTCGTCGATTATTTTCCAGTTTGTGAAGGGGGTGAGTTGGGGCGAGCATAAGGAAATGTCTATGTGGGTGAATGTATTGTGTGTGGAAAAGTGTGTTTGGGAGCCGTCATTAAGTATGGTGAGATTAGCGTTATGGACAAATTTTGCTAAAATTCTGCCTCTCCTTTTGTCTACAGTTAAAGTCGCCTAGGATAATTTGGTTGGTGTTGGTGTTATTTGTCTCAAAGTGGGCGCTTAGGTTTTTAGGTGTGAAAGCTTTGTTGGGTGGGATATATGCTGAAAATATGTTGATTTTTCTGTTTGATAATATTTTTATAAAAAGTGTTTCTAATTGTGTAGGTTGGCTTAATTGTTTGTGTTGTATGGACTTGTGGACTAATATCGCTACGCCACCAAATCGATTGGAGGCTGTATTTGTGTAGATTTGGAAGTTTATGGGGGTGTTTTTGTTGTAATAGTGTGTCTCTTGAAGACATATGATTTGTGGTGAGGATTGTTTTATAATAGTTAGGAGTTCGTTGTATTTGTTTGTGTATCTTTTTATGTTCCATTGTATTATTTTTAGCATTGGTATAGTTTAAGATATTAGTTTTGTTTTGTTTTGTGTTATTTTTTTTTTTTTTATATGGATTCGCTGTCGCTGTTGGTTGTGTGTTGGTTTTTGTTTGGGAGTTTAGTTTTTGTTTTTGTTTTGGAGGGCTTAAAGTTAGTAGTTAGCGTGCTAACTTATGTTTAGTAAATATTCTAAGTTTAAGATCTTCATTGGATTGTGATGTGTAAGATTTGTTTCCCACGTTGGGGAGGTTGGCTTCAGTTTCCATGTCTTCTATTATGGTTTGATGTTGATGTTGTTGCTGTTGATGTGTTTTTTGATGTAGTTTGGGTGTTGTTTCTGTTGATCGGGCTGTGGTTGATTGTGTTGTCGCTGTGCTAGGTGGAGATTTTCTTAGTTGTTGCGTTATGTTGGTTGGTATGTGCGTGTATTGGGTCTTGGGTGGTGTGGTGGTTGGTGTGTATGTTATTGTTGTGTGTTGTTGTTGTTGTGTGTGGTACTGACTGTGCCAGTGTTTTAGCATATGTATTTTGTTGGATATGCCTTTTGTGGTATATAACGACTGCAGTTTTGTGATAAACTTTTTCAGTTATTTTAATTGCTGTCAACTCTTGCTGTTTTAAAAATGTAGGGCATTTGCGATCAAGTGGACTGTGTTGATGCTCGATTTCTGGATTATTGCATAGTTCTCCTTCGGTGGTGTGTTTGTTTTCTGAGCAGTTTTTGCAAGTTTCCGAACTTTTGCCGGTGGTTGCAGGGTGTCCAAAGCGGAGACAGTTTTTGCATTGCAATGGGAGGGGGATATAGGGTCAGACGCGGACAGATTCGTAGCCAATTTTAATTGTTTCGGGCAGTTTATGTGTTGCGAAAGTGATTATACGAGTCTTTTTTAGGATTTTGCAAACTTCAGTTACTTTCTGTATTTTTAGTTCTTCTTGTATTACCTTTTCACTTATGTTTCGTAGGTCATTGCAGTATATTACACGTTTGGAAAAATTTAGTGTTTTGTGTTCTGTTGCAGTAATGTCGATATTTGTAATTTTGGTCAGTGTGAGTAGGTTTGTGCTTGTAAATTGTTTTTTGTTTTAATAAGTAGGGAGCCGTCTCTTGTTTTTTTTTGCATGTTTCTACTTCTCCTCCGCAGGCATAGTTTGGTTTTTATACCCTGAACCCATTGAAAATGGGAATTCAGGGTATAATGGTTTTGTGAAAATGTATGTAACAGGCAGAAGGAGACGTCGCAGACCCCATAAAGTATATATATTCTTGATCACCCTGTCCGTCTGTCCGTCCGTCCGTCCGTCCGTCCGTCCGTCTGTCCGTCTGTCCGTCTGTATGAACGTCGAGATTTCGGAAACTACAGAAGCTAGAGAGCATTTTACATGAATACTCGTATGTTAGCTACGCAGTACGAGTTTGTTTTGTTTTTTCGATAACTCATCACATTTCCAAATTATCGATAAAAATCGAAAATTCGTTTACATTTTTTTGGTTATTTGGGCGTAACTTCTACACCGTTTTAGCTAGAGACTATAAATTAATATGTTTAGATAGATATTATGAATACACAGATTATGTAAGTTTCAGATTTTGGATGCCACGCACCCTTTGCCCTCAATTTGAAAAAAACGCATTTCAAATACTAGAGACTTGCAATTAGGCAAATAGGTACATTTAGCTCTTAATATATTCCAAAAGTTTCATGAAGATCGTCCTTCTAGAAATGGAGTTATAAGCGTCCAAAGTTCAGCCCAGCCCACCCCTAAGCCACGCCAGCAACTGCGCAGTTAGCAGAGCGCGCGCTCATAAGTGCGTAAATAAGAAGAGTATCACTTTTTGGCAGGGTTCAGGGGATCTCGTAGTCGAGCCGTCTCGACTAGAGCCTTCTTACTTGTTTTTATCACAAACGGTGATACTTTTTCAAATGATTCATTATCGTTTCGTTTTAAGACAATGTATTTGGGTTCGCTGAGATGTGTGTTCTTATATTTGCTTATGTCCGGCGGTTCGTGCATGGTTGTTGTTGTTGAGCTAAGCCCGGAGTAACTGTTTGCAGCGTGTGTTTGTTTTTGGTATTTTTGTTTTGATTTTTTTTTCAGTTTCGGTTTGATATTCGTTTGTCTCGCGTTGGCTGTTAGCTTTTTGCTAATGCGTTTGCGTAACAGGGTTTTGATGCAGCATGTCTTGTCTCTTGAGAGGTTGAAGTGATACTGAACTTGCCTTATTATAAGTCCTAATATTGAGTTGAAGCACGAAAGTGCAACTTGCGCAATACTAATTTCTGATAGGCTTTCTATACTAACAAATGTGGTTGGAGATTTTTTTTTTTTAACAATTTTTTTTTAACAAAAATGAAATGTAAACCTGAATTGTGACAAATTTCATTGATAAATTTTGAGTTCTATTATAATTGATAAATTATAATTTTGCTTAACTGATAAACGCTTTAAGATTTCATTACAACAGAATTATCATCAAAATTTTAATTCTAGCTTTCAAAGAAGAAATGATTTTCTCTCTTTAAAATCATAAAAATTAAATAAAATTTTTTTCCTATATATAAAAAGATCATTCAGAAACGTTTCATAGCTATAGATTCAGATATATATTAATATGGGTTGGTTCGGAGATTCTAGTGAGGCAAAGGAAAACACTGCCAATGTTGTTAATAATGTAAAGATAGTAGACCGCACTGACGATATTAAATCGCTGTGGATTCTCTTGCTAATAATATCAATAATATTAGGTTTGCAGTTCATACTTACGCTCTATACAAAACATAATAAACTAATTAAGAAAAAGTATATGAGCAGAGCCAAAAATTTAGATATGATATAGAAATGGAAGAAAAAATAGATAAGATCCAAAGCAACTTCTCAAATTTTCGCATTAATGCACTTAGAATTCTTCATACGCACAAAGAATATATATCCATAGCTCAATTCGAGTATGAATATATAGAAACGTATAACAAACAATTTAGTCCCTTAATAAACTGCGATACAGCAGAAAAGCCAAAAGTATTTACTACATTGCCATATGTTACAATAAAATTTGCTAAAGAGAATCATCCAATTATAGGTACCACAACTATTTGCTTAGTTCGGTTACACAGATGAATGCCATTAAAAAATGGAATGGCATCGGATAGCAAATAGAATAAGCTTACACAAAGACTTTTTCGAGAAATCCTATAAATGTATTATTAAAGATACAACAGTCGAAACACTAATTCACCATATAACCATTATTGTAACAGAATACAATAATATAAGTGAATTAGTGTTAACCGTCAAACATAAACTTACAACTGATCATAATTCTCAGTGTACCAAAATATTGCGTTCACCAGTTGCAAGACTAGAAAGCATACGTGCTAGACGCAATATAAGACTAACAAATGTCTACAAACATTTACATTCCTATTGAATTTGACCAAAATCAATTCAAAGGTTTGATTGAATCAAACCCAATAATTGCCAACGAAGGCAACATTGATACAAATATTGATTCACTTGGAGAAACAAATGTAAATATGGCCTAAACAGAAGTAGAATTTATCATACTAGCCGCATCTCTGGTTGCGGAGTTTGATGGTAAGTCTGAAAACCTTCAAAGTTGCACACTTGATAGGGTTAAACTTATCATACAAGCAGGAACATTCACAAACATGAATGATGCTGAAGCCCCTTCAGATACTCAGAGCAACTAAATAAAAAGATATATACACTAAATCTCAGTTTTTGCATCTTTATAAAAATTAATAATAGAGAGTAAAAATCATAGGGCCGAAAGAGAAAGAGAGCAAGGGAAAGCGGCACATGTCAGGCCTTTTTGGAATATCGACCGTCATCGTCGAGCGCTTGAAGCGGAATGATTTTGTCACCAGCCAATTTCGTTTCCCGAAGCTAAAGAATGCTTTTGAAGAAAGCCAAAAATGCGAAAATTACAGAGTATTATTCAATATGTCATGCCCTCGAAAGAGGCTTAAAAATTATTTTTGGGTCATCGATAGAGGAGAACATTAGTAACTGAAGACAATTTTGAAGCTTCTAGCTCTAAAACTGTCGGAGATATAAACTTTTACGGTTTGCCACTCCCCTTGTAGCCGTAGATATATCTACCATAGCTTATTAATCTTGGGTTGTCAACCCGAGCATACATCCCAAATTTCAGATTTGCCACGCTCCTAGTGGGCGGATCGGGAAAATGTTTACACTTTATAATTCGAGAGCATACATGAGTATATGTTCCAAATTTCAAGTCGCTAGCTCTAATAGCGTCGAAAAATATTGCATTCATACGGACAGACGGACAGATAGACAGACGGACGAACAGCAAGACGGACATTGCAGAAATCCAATAGACTCTTTTTTCCTTTGGGAACAGAGTCTAATTATAACAATATTGTTTCAGCGCTTGCCGTGTAATGAATTCTTCGTATCATATGAGCCTTCACACATACATATTTTGAGCGTTGAAAAATTTTGTTTTAGATGTCCAGTCTATGTGTTGTATGGTTACTGATGTAGTATAGGCAAGTATGCATTTAATGTCAACTATTATTTCAACTATTTAGCTTTTATGGTTAACGTCTTGGTATTCATATGGACGGACCTGATCAAGGATATATTTATATATTTGATATTGAGTGGCCAGCTCGAGTAAATTTTTCAAATTGCTACTCTCCAGTACAACAACTAAATATAATTTCTGATATAATGATATAACACATTCAGAGATCTCTTAGTCGGACACTGCCCATCAGAACTTTCTTGATTTTTTCGTACTGATAATGAGCGTATTGTTTTACAAGAGAACATTTGCTACTAGTATCCTGTAACTTTGTTTACAGGATCATGAAGATCGTCTATTTAGAAATGGATCGTGCAGAAGTACTTCAGTCAAAAGCTCTTTTAACAATGTAAATTGCTTAAACACAAAAAATATGAGATCAGCATAATCGTACCAAAGCACTTTTAAAAAGAACCACTTGCCAGAGCATAAGTGGCGGAAGTATCCTATCGCTTCCGCTGCAAATGCCGAATTAACAAAATAGTATAACCAAACCTCGATATGCACTAGGCTAATTTTTTACATTTTAGTCTTAAGATTCAACTGTAAGAGAACTGAAGTTCTCCACCTAAAAACTTGAAATTTAAATAGTGTTTAAAATACACAAATCTTGTGAATTAAACCTTTAGTTCGCGCGCTCATATGTGTGTAAAAAAGAAATGTATTAGTTTTCTTTGAAGGTTTCAGGGTATCTCATAGTCGAGCCGTCTCGACTAGAGCCTTCTTACTTGTTAGTTTTCAAAATATACTTAACCATGCTTTTAAAAATGTAATAACAGTTATAAATATATAATTTATTTACCTGCCAGCCTTGCAGTAACAAACTACGATCGACTGCTCTTAGCCACATAACAGCGTCCCCAGGATCAAAATTATTTAATCTATGGCACCGGTAATGTAGAAAAAGGCCTAGACATTTTAAAAGTTCTGAAGTCGAAGCCTATAAATTTAACCTCAATTTATACAAAATTAGGATATAACATATATTACTAATTACCTGAATAACTGTTTTTCGTGGAATATAATTCTGATTCGTGTTTTTAATTTGAATTGATGATATCTGCAACTGTTGAGGCCGGGTCAAAGCTAAAGGTTGCTTTTGAATTAGTTTATTGTGATTTGTTATTGAATTTGTATTATTAACTCTTCCTTGTTCTTTCGCTGACGATAGTTTTTGTGTTTTACTAGATGGAAAAAATGGAAGCTCCTGAATAATCTGACTTTGATTACAGTGGTGTTGCTGATGTTGATGCTCTTCAATATGATTACAGTGGACCTGAATATTTTTGTTTTTATCCGATGATGACGAATATGAAGCTTCTAAAAGCTGAGCTTTAAAGCATGTAGAAGGCAAGTTTGCACATTTATGCTTATTTTCAACTTTTTTTTTATTATGTGATGTAGATAATTTTTTCCAAGATAGAGCATTTATAAAGAGTGAATGTTTCTTTAAATTTTTTTCAATAGAACTCTTTTCTGATATAACAGTTGAATTTTCATTATGAGCATCCAAATCATTATTAATTGTATCTTTTGATGAATATGTAAGATTGTTAAAATTGTGCGAATTCATCTGTGTGTGAATGTTAAATTGTAAGCTTCCGCATGTACTTTGATGTCCAGAGCCATTCCTTGATATCTGATGTGAATGAGCCTTTCTATTTTCTCGGTTTTTAGCGTTGTTTAACTGTTCATATGAAAAATTATTCAGCTGAGAGTCGACTGATCCAGAATTATCATTTAATTTTTGTTGATTTTGAAGGTCCGTGGATTGGTTATAAGGAAAATTGGGCTGTGATGAATATACTGGATGTCTATCTCGTGGATTGAAGCTTAAAACGGTGCCCATTATTGCTAAAATACAATGACTTATCTATAATAACTTTTAGTAAATAACCTTAGAAGAGTTTAAGGCAAAATATGGAAATTGTATATAACTGCAAATGTATCTAAAAAATTATTTTTTTTTACTTTCAAAGAGTAAATCTTACCAGAATTACAGATCAAATGCACTATTGATTATCCTTCAAGTGAATAGCAATAAAGAAAAAAATTATAATTTTGCAATTTATAAATCAAAGTTAAATTTCTAATTACTTTTTAACTTTCAATTATTTTTACTTTCGAAATATGCAACTTAATAGTTTTTTACATGTCAATGGAAAAAGATTTGACTTGAAATCTGAAATATTTCCTAAATCGATTTATGTACGCGTATTACATTCAACCAACCCCAATATTTATCACTACTGAGCATGCTCGGAAAAATTTGTTTACCCCTAATTCTTACGGTTGTTACGACATAACTAAACACACACACACACATATATATATATCCACCAGATATGTAGAAAAAAATTTTTCCACACACCAGATTTGGATTTCATGTCCTAATCATCTTCGTATTTGCTCGGCTCTGTAGTTTACTGCTCGGACAGGGAAAATATTGTATTGATATTCAGTTGATATTCGGTTCTCTGCCAGCGCCGGAACGAAATGGTTCTATTCTCATATGAAACGCCACTATGTTCTATTCCTTCCTGTCTTTACTGTCACTCTCTCACTCAGTCTATGTCTCTCATATAAATATATATATGTATATGTATATGTGTACACAGGCACAAGCCAGCAGCACAAAAATTTTAATTTATCTGCGAGACGCGATTCACGACGATCCCATCTTCTCTTCTGAGAAAGAATATGCCGAACTCTTAAAATGTTTATGCAAAATTCTAGTGTTTTCGTGATTATTTTTTGGAATGGTATGAATGCACTGATGTGCATAAGTAATGCTTTTTTGCGGTGAGCATGCGCACATACATATATTTACAATGTCTGGTTACATGTATGAGCATTTATGTAACTGTGTGCGAAACTATTGCTGCCTGTAGCAATTGGAGGGCCCATCATTTGCAGTTTGTTGTTCCTGGGGGCCTTGATCTTAGAATTGTATGAACGGTCTAGGATTTGTTCGATCTTGTGGACTTTCAAATCCACTTCCCCCACGCATATGTCATGTGTTTACAGTCGAGTCTCGATAATTCGTAATGGCAAGGGAACCGAATTTTTACGGATTACAGAGGTTTTCGATTTACCGGGGTTTCCATTTAACGGGGTTTAAAAATAAATAAAATACACATTCAATTTAATATTATGTATTTAAAAACAAAATTAAACATAAACAAAATCATATTAACGAAAAATTAAAATTTAAAAAAGCTTGTATTTTTGTATTGTTTTATGGTCTTCATAATTATTTTTTTTTATTGTGTTTATCAAGCTTATTAAATGATTATTTGCATTATTCGGAACATTATGATATGAAAAAAAAACACTATGAGAACGTTTGCTAGACATTTTTACGAATCGTCTTCACGCTTCAAATAAAATGAGCAAACTAATGTAAAATAGTCTAATAGTTTAACTTCCAGCAAAATAAAAAATTACGAATTACAAGAGATTACGAAACGAAATTACGAATTATAAGAGGTTTCAAAACGAATTATAAAAGACACGATTATGGCCGAGTAGGCAGAAAAATTACGAATTAACAAGGGGACCAAAATGTATGGGATTTTTACGAATTAACTAAGTTCTTTCAAGGGACCAACAGTTTCTTAGGAAATATTGAGGATTTCGATATAGCGGGGTACGAATTATCGGGACTCGACTGTATATATGCATACATATGTATGTATGCATTTATTCTTACACATGTTTTATAAATGAAAATGACTATAATTAATTTAGCAACATAGACCTCAAAATCATAGTTTTTCACTAACAAATATCGAATATACCGTGTTGCGAGTTATAAGCGATTTAAGTTTATCTGGAAATTAATATGTATTGACAAATGCTAGAATACACCATTATTGCCAAAATTACTGCTGCAAGCCGAAAAGGCTTATGTATTTGACAGTCACTCTACAATTAAAACCAAACAAAATAGACAAACTACTGAATCACGCAGGTAGCAAGAAAACCAACTACAACAGGCCGCAAAAGTTTCGCACACAGTCACATAAATGCTCATACATGTAGGAAGACACTGTAAATGTGTGTGTGCATGCTCATCACGAAAAAGTATTGCTTATGCACATCAGCCCTTTCATACTCTTCCCAAAAATGATCACAAAAACACAAAAATTTTTCATGAGCATAGCAAAGCCGTTAAGAGTTCGCCATATTCTTACTATGAAGGATCGTCGCGAATCGCCACTCGCGAAAAATATCAATTTTTGTGGGCTACTGGCTTGTGCTTGCATTGAATGAGAGAGAGAGAGAGAGAAAAAATGAGGGAGAGTAAAGCAAAATAGCGCATAGAAACTGCTCATATGAAAATATTAAATACGGTTGAGCGCTGGCAGAGCAATGAATTCGTCATAACCCGAGCGTGAATTGCCCAAACCGAACAAATACGAAGTTATCTGAAGCCAAGTAATAAACATGTCATTCCTTAGCTGCAGCTGCAAAAATGTAACGTGAGACGTGACAACGGCTTAATGATCGAAAAGGGATACTTGATAAACATCTGTTCCAGTGCCTGAAAGTAATCAAAAAGTATATAAATACTTGGATTTTAAGTAATAAACAGTTCAATTTTTGAATTCTCTCTAACAGTGTCATATATGAGCACTTAGTTGTCTGTCGATTTTGTTTGGTTTTCATAAGACAAGTGTAAGAATAAATATATAACATACATACGTTACGGGCTAAGTGGATTTAAAAACCCACAAGATCAACCGACTTCTAATGCTAGGCCTTCCAATTTGCACGGCACCAAAGGGCTCGCGCCCAGGTACAAAATTGCTCATACATGTATTGAGCGACTGTAAGTGTGTGTGAGGATAATGAAAACACTAAAATTTTGCGTGATCGTGACAAACCCATTAAAGAGTATGGTATACTCTTACTCCGAAGGGAATTAATGAAAAATTTTCAAATTTATGTGCGCTTGTGCTTGCATGCCACATAGAAATCATAGATCTGAGTTATCTGCATAAATTCTCACGTTCTACAGCAAGAAAGCACGCACACACGCTCTCATTCAGAGAAGGAGAATTCTTTTTATTCCGTTTCTGTCTTCGTCTGATAGTTTTGAGATGAGCAATATCGTTATACTCTTTTAGGGAGATTTATTTTCCGAGTAGTACGATAGACGCTCGCAGACTGATTCTTATTCGTATGTGGAGATCTTAAAATAACAATGCGTAGCTACTGTAAATTCACATACACATCTTGAATTCTTCGATTGTTCCTTTAGTTTTGTCAGAATGCACTCTAAAAGTAACTGATTTGCTTTTAGCTACCGAAAATCAGGTCGGCATTGGGCTGGTGTCAAGTGAATTGTGCATTTATTTATTTTTATTTTATTTATTTAAAAATATTGACATAAACGAGAGTCAAAATAGCCTACAAAAAGTACAATTTTTACAATAGAATCACCAACCCGATGGGGGTGTTTTATTTGCCAGTCCGGCCAGCTATGCCCCAATTCACAGCCAAATATGGTCAGTGATAACTATTGAAACTATGCAAAGAAAGTGTTAAATGAAAATTTTAAATATACTAGATTATATGAGATTAAATATAATTAATATAATTACAATTTAAAAATTCTTAAAATTAAAAATAACAACAAAAAAATAAATAAAAATTAATAAAGAAACAAGGAAGATATTAACAGCTCTTAAAGGAAGAGCTGTAATATAGAATATTTGATGGGATTGAGAAATCACTGCAAGCAACAATAGCAACATTATGTAGCTTATGCCTGTGAATTGCGAGTGATTTCCCTAAGGTGAGCTAAAAGCAATGATTTAATTTTAGGAAGAGAGAGCTCTAAGGAAAATACGTGATAATATTTATTAAAATTAACACAAAGAACATGAAACGCACTATGCAAAGAATAATCCGTAGTGCTAATAGGTAAATGAAGCGGACGATAATGTCTAGTTGTTCGGGACGGAACCGAGAAATTAAAACACATCAACAAAAAGGACGAATCAATATTACCGTTAATTACTTTGTGCAGAAAATCAATTCCTAGAATTGTTCTGCGATTCGCTAACGATGGAAGATCAATGAGCTGAAGCCTACTATGGTAAGACGGTAATCGTAAATTACTGTCCCAGTTAAAATCCCTTAGGGCAAAAAGAAGAAACTGTTTTTGGACTGATTCGATACGATCTTGATACAGTTTATGTTGCGGAGACAAACAGCTAGAGAGCAAAAACATGACATGAACACTCGTATGTTAGTTACGCAGTACGAGTTTATTTTGTTTTTTCGATAACTCATCCCATTTCCAAATTATCGATAAAAAATCGAAAATTCGTTTACATTTTTTAGATTTTTTGGGCATAACTTCTACATCGTTTTAGCTAGGGACTTCAAATTTATATACTTAGATAGATATTATGGATACGCAGATTATGTAACTTTTAGATGTCACGCCCCCTTCGCCATCAATTTGAAAAAAAAAAGCATTTCAGATACTAGAGACTTGCAATTTGGCACATAGATAGATTTAGATTTTACTCTAAATTTCATAAAGATAGTCCATCTAGAAATGGAGCTATATGCGTCCAAATTTCAGCCCAACTCACCCCCAAGCCACGGCAGCAACTGCGCGGTTAGCAGAGCCCGCGCTTATTCGTGCGTAAAGAAGAAGAGTATCGCTTTTTTGCAGGGTTCAGGGTAACTCGTAGTCGAGCCGTCTCGACTAGAGCCTTCTTACTTGTTTTTTACTGCCCATGTTATTTTAAAATACATGTGTTCAAATCTTGCTGTTGGAAGCTGCCAAGCTTTTTCGGCAACTCTGGCTCCAATCATTTACGAAGGCACAAATAAAAGCCAATACGATTTAATTTAGCTTATTATTTATTAATTTAATGCCGAGTCCGTGATATTTGTTTAGGCAAAGTTACCGGTTTTATACTGTTTTCATTCACTCTTGTTCGATCAGGCTGCAAATTTGAAAAAGTTTTTGTCCCGACAAGTGAAGAATTTTTGTTGAGAAAAGCAGGGTAGATACGTTTTTTTTTTTTTTCATTATACCCTGAGCCCATTGAAAATGGGAAATCAGGGTACAATGGGTTTCTTAAAAGTGTGTAAAAGGCAGAAGGAGGCGTGGCAGACCCCCTCTTTAAACTTATTAAAGTTGTCCTTTTATTTTTGGGATACGGACTTAATCGCACTAGAAATTTTATTCTATTTATTATTATTATTATTATTTTTATTTTTTTTTTTTTATTAGAGCATTTTTTTTTTAAATATTTTCTTTCCTCAATGGACTTATTAAAGTTGTCCTTTGTGGAATACGGGTTTTTGGGAATACGGATTTACCAGCACTACAACTTTTCTTTTTTAAAGTTGAGCACCACTCCTCTTTTATTTATTTTAATGTCCTCCATGGACGTTTGTGTAAACAGATTTTTTTATTAATTTTTTTTTTTCAGCACTCCAAATTCTCTTTTTAAAATTGAGCATTATTTTTTATATATACTCTGTCTCTTACCTCTGGTGGGGTAGAACCACTAACCATACAACACCTAGACTGAACAACTGGAACAAATTAATGTGCACACTTATTTTTTGACATTAGAACCCCATCAACTTCGTATTTGCTCGGGTTTTTACTTTTGGGGTCGGCAGAAAAAAATTTCTGATGGCTAAAACATTCCGCTTCTTATTCACGAATCATTTTCAGTTTTCTTTTACTAAAATTACCCAAGATCGTTTACTTAATTCAAAGTTGAGGTAGGCACACGCCCAATATTCGAGACCCATGCACGAAACATGCAAATGCCCCAGGCAGAGCATTCATTCAAATTCAAAGGCTCACATCAGCTACCCTTAGCAATCGCTGGGAAAATAGAATTGCTACATGCAGCAAGAGTATCGCAATCAGGCACATAAAAGCGTACACATATAGCAAGGAAGTTTTTTTGTATTCGTTTATTAACAAAAAATTATCGTCATAATTGTGGCCGCGAAGGTGCTTGTAAGATTCCAAGCTGCCTCCGATTCCAGCATGGCGTTGGCTACATTGTCCGCTCTAATGGAGCGGCCCACAGACATAGCCTCTCCTCTTGGAAGGGTCCGAACTCGAATAAGACGTGTTTGTCATCTTCCACCAGTCCTCGTCCACACCAGGAGCATTCGTCCGTGTCAAAGCGCTTCAAGTAGCTCCGAAAGCATCCATGTCCCGAGAGAATCTGCGTAAGATAAAAATTAACCTCACCGTGCTTGCGGTTTATCCATGGTGCAAGCTCAGGGATGAGCGTGTGCGTCCAGCGCCCTTTTGTTGAGGTATTCCATCGTCTTTGCCATCGCGCAATGCTGTCCGCCCTGATAGCGTCGCGCCGTATAGGCTCGTGCGTGTTCAATTCCGACCAATTCCTCCAGTGGCACCATACCGGCAATAACAAGTGCCGCGTCATCGGAGACTGTCCTAAAAGCGCAGCTGACTCTGATTGCGCTCAGTCTGTAGGTGGCACAAATGCCTCGGCTATAGCTCGGCGTTGCCATCGCTCTTGACCATATTGGTGCAGCATAGATGATGACGGACCTAATGACGCTCGTTAGGAGGAGACGTCGTTGTTGCCTTGGTCCCCGCGTGTTGAGCATAATTCTTGAGAGAGCTCTACAAGAATCAGCTGCTTTTTTATGCACATTTTCTAAGTGCTCGCGGAAAGTTAATCTTGTGTCTATCATGACGCCATGCTTGCCCTCTTAGATGCGATGGTAACGCTGCCGATCTTTATATTGGCAGTTTCCACTCTCTTGCGACTGCTGACTAGGACGACTTCCGTTTTGTGCGCCGCTAGCTCTAGTCCACCTCCAGACAACCAGCTTCGTATGCGATTGATACTTGCGCTGCACATATCCTCAGTATTTTTAAGCTCCTTTCCTATGGTGACGACTGCTACATCATCAGCAAAACCAATGGTGTGCGCACCTGCTGGTAGTTCCAAGCGCAGTACTCCGTCGTACATAATATTCCATAGGAGAGGCCCCAGCACTGAACCTTGGGGGACTCCAGCTGACACCTTATGAGTTTGGGAACCCTCACTCGTATTGTATATTAGTGTTCTTCCTCTGAAGTAGCTCCTCACTATCTCTTTTAGATATTTAGGGATATTATACTGTGACATCGCATCCAGGATCATATCCCAACTAGCTGTGTTGAAGGCATTCTTCACATCAAGAGTCGCAATGATGCAGTAGTGCTTCGCGCGCATCTGCTGTTGAACGGGCCTTCCGGAAACAAAATTGGTTAGATGAAAGGCCTCCGGCGCTAGCAATAACACTCTCCAGCCTAGAGCAAATCAATTTCTCGAACACCTTTAGGTAGCAATACCAAGTTCTGGACTTTCCAAGTTGCGGGGAACGTCTCATGAATTAGACATTCATTATATAATTCCGCGAACACGGTTGGGTGCAAAGCGAGGGCTAGCTTTAGAGCACGATTTGAGATCCCGTCTGGCCCTGGGGCTGAGTTAAGTCTAAGACCTCTGAGAGCTACTAATATCTCCTCGTCCGTAACTAAATCAATGTGGGTGCTCGTTGAGCCCTCCTCGGCAGACATGGTCTCAGGGGCATGAATGGAGCTTAGTCTTTCTGGAAAGAGTGTTTCCACAATCGACTTAAGCTCCAAACGATCCATAGGCTGCATATGATTGCTTGCGTATAGTCTTTTAACCACTATCTTATATGGCCTGCCCCAGGGTCATATTCGGCTGAGTCGCACAATTCTAAGAAGCATTCTCTTTTGCTTGCCCGAATGGCCTTCTTCAACTGTCTTCTAGCCGCCTGGTATGCTATTTGCTTTTTTACATATGTGGGCCTACCACGGGCGCGTTGGTAGCTTCTTCTCGCCTGGATGCATTTGCGTCGAATGTCACCTATTTGTGCATTCCACCAATACATAGGCGTTTGTTGTCGCATGAACTGCTTGCGGTGTCTACTGCACGCAGTCTGAATTTGGGCTACCATTTGGCATGCTCTGGCCTCAGCATTGCCAGATGTGCCCAGCGACTGAATGGCCTCTGAAAAGGCCAAGGGATTGAAAGTATCCAGCTGAAACGATTCTCTCCACAAGTTTGGCGCCCTGACAGATGGCTCACCTATTGTGAACAGAAGTGTCGTATGATCGCTGCCCGTATAGCTATCGCAATGATGCCATGTTGTTTCCCGAAAAAGGGATGAAGTGACAAAAGTAATGTCAATTACAGATCCGTATCCAGCCCTACTGAAGGTGTACTCGTGGCCAGTATTGAGCAATGCAATATCTAATGTTGCGAACATCTCCAGTAGGATACGGCCTCTGGCATTAGTAGTGTGGCTACCCCATTCTAACGCCCATGAATTAAAGTCACTTGCTATAATGGCCTTCCGACCCCTAGCATCCATGGCAAGCTCATCAAGCATCGCTGTGAAAACGCTTAGCTGTATGCTGGGGGCCAGGTAGCAACTGTAGAGCCATAAGTTACCGTATCGGCCGCGTACGAATCCATTGAATGGCTTAACATCTGAAAGCACATTCGTTGAACCGCCACATGCGCACAGCGCTGCTTTGCCAGTACTGTCCGTTGCCCACGTTCTGCGGCAGCTGGTCTTACGGTGATAAGGTTCACAGAGAAAGGCTACGTCTATAAATTTTTCTCTTACAGTCTGCTGTAGTAAATCTTGTGCAGCTACACAATGATTTAAGTTAAGCTGGAGAAACCTTAACATTTCATTTTATGCGCAGCTTCCCGGTAGGATGGGCACTTGAAGCTGCCTGCTGAATGGTCCGTCTGCTTTTCGCCTTTACGGACGCAGAGGCTACATTTGGGTGGCTTGGTGCACGCTTTTGCACTGTGACCCATCTCGCGACACCTGAAACAGGCACCCTTCAGGTCACAGTCGCTAGAGCAGTTAACGGCTATATGACCATAATCGAGGCACTTGAAGCAGCGTCCACGGCTCGGATACGGCATACTACCCATTCTATCCTAATTTTGGACAGCTCGAGCAGAGTTTTGGCTTTCCCAACTGGGAGAGCAACTGTAGCTCTTTACTGTCCACCATAAGCTAACCGAAGCGATTCAATAACCGCAACGGGAAGTGAGCTATCTTTCAACTCCACCCTAATTGCCTCTAGTATCTCCTCTTTGCTCGCTAGTTCATCAAGATCTCGAATCTCAATGTGCGCGTTTCGGTAAGTGTTTTACAACTACAACTTCGTGAAGAGCCTCTGCGCTGTGCTCCGGCTTCCTGCTTAGTTGCAACAGGAGGTCCCCCTTAACTGTCTTCCTGATCCCCTGAACATCGCCGCTCAGATTTTTTAAATTTGGGTCACTCTTAACTACGCGAAGCATGTCCGCATAGCTGCTACCTCCTACGCCAGAGATCGCAATTGCGTCAGTTCTGGGCCGCTTTTGTATGTGCTTGCGACCCTTGACGACCGTCCAGCTACTCTTGTTAGTCTGTGGGTCTGCCTGATTTGCATTCCTAGCGGCAGCACCTAACGCGATTGGTTCTACCGGATTCGTTACGCTTTTGTTGGGCCTCGACTTTTTTGAAGGAGTTTTCCTCACTTCGGCGGCTACTTCCCTTGGCCGCTTTTGCGTATTGCTACCTGTTTGAGCACTAATGCTCGCTTTTTGAGATTTCTGCATTGCTTTCTTGGGCGGCGTGGTCTGCACCTCGCAGTTTTTAACTGTTCGGTCGCAGAACTTTTCAGCCGCCTTGTGAAGATTGACCAGTTTGGTCAACTCCTCTCTCATTAGGGCATTTATATGCCGCTGACCACCAAATAAAGCAGACAAGCCCTCTAAGGTAACTCCTATTTGAGCTAACGCTTCCTTTGAGGACTTCGGTGCCTGGCAAACAGCCACTGGGGACTGACTCGGTGCTACCGGCTGCGGCAACGCCCTCAGTTGTTGCTGCGGTGGCCGCTGCAGCGAAGAGCGGCGCGCGAACGCTTGCAGCTCATTCTCCATCATGGCCTCCATACTTGCTCCGACTACCGCGGCGTGGAGCCTGTAGTGGGCAATAACTACAAAAAAAATTTTTTTTTTTTTTTTATTAATATTTTCTGTTTATTAATAAGCCATACGGGACAACAATTATCCCTTTGTGGGCTTTGTCTTCAAAAAGAAAAATTGTTGCCCTTATGGGCTCGCCGGCTAACTTGAAGTTAGCTGTTGCTTCTTCTTACACTACTACTACTTAATTATTTACAATATTTACATGAATATAATTACAATTTAATTAGATTTCTAATAACGAAACCTATTTATTAGGTCTCGTGGTTGCCTGCGGTTGAGCCTCCTTGGAGTTCGGCGTGTGTTAAGCATGTTTGCTAGCCGGTTTCTGTGTCTTAACAGTTTGTACTATAAAAATTTGAATTTAGTGACCCCAGTAATTTAAAACTCAACTTAGCTACGAGACAGTAGGAGCCCGAACGTATGTACTACTTTAGACTGTGTATGCAGTACTTTAGCTACCGCAACTTCGCCGCAGAAGTTAGGTTGCTGTCTTTGCTAAAACCAAGCTACTCAAAAAGGTTAGTGAACAGCTGAGTGTCCGCTGCAATTTCCAGCACTACTAACAGCTGTGCACCTGATTGTTATTATTTGTGTAAGTGTGAAAATTGTGACACACAAGCACAACGCTTCTCGCCCTGTGACGAGAAAAAGAGATGGAAAGCCAAAAGTGACGCTACTGCCCCCCCCCCCCCTCTCTCTCTCTCTCTCTCTCTTGCACCACACTCGACCAAGTGAATACTTCGCGACGCCGCCAAAAAGCGTTTAAACACGTTTAAGTGTTTATCTCGCAGTCTTCGGAACAGCTGAGTAGGTATAGTCCGCAGCATACACGTTGTCTTTAATTATTTCCACTTTCACAGCGAAAACAAATGCATCGCGAAAAACACCGACGGTACTCCGCGACAACGTCAACACTCTCTCTATAGCAAGGAAGTGTAAATGTGTATGTGTATGTGTGTGCGTATGCAAGTTCACATCAGCTACCCAAACGAACGAACATCAACTGCTGGGGTTCTAATAGTAGTACTGCAGGCAGCAAGAATATCGCACACAGGAACATAAATGCCTACACATATAGCGAGGAAGTGTAAATGTGTGTGCGTATGCATGCTCACATCAGCTACCCAACCGAACGAATATCAACTGCTGTGTAAATGTGTGTGTGTGTATGGTCATCGAAAAATAATATTCGTTATGCACGTCAACACTTTCATACCCTTTCCACAAATAATCATGAAAACGCTAAAATTTTGCATGAGCATGGCAAAGCCGTTAAGAATTCGGTGTACTCTTCGCTCAGAAGGGAACCAATGGGATCGCGTCGAGAAGAAATTTCAATTTTTGTGAGCTGCTTGCTGTTTGTGCCAGCATACATATATTTTTGTGAAAAGAGAGCAGAGAATAAAAAGCATAGGGCAGAAAGAGAAAGAGAGCAAGGGAAAGAGCGGTCCATGTCAAGCCTTTTTTGAATATCGACCATCACCGTCGAGCGCTCGAAGCGGAATGATTTAGCCATCAGAAATTTTTTTCTCCCGAATACGAAGTTGATGGGGTTCTAATGTCAAAAAATAAGTGTGCACATTAATTTGTTCCAGTTGTCCAGTCTATGTGTTGTATGGTTAGTGGTAGAACAGAGCAATATAACAAATTTTTTGTTTTATATTTTTTTTATTTTTTTATTAATATGTTGAGTAAAACTTAAGAAAATTAAAAAAGAAACATAAAACCTAATCAAAAGTACAAAACATTTAAAATAACAATAGTGTCATCAACCCGATGAAGGTGTTTTATTTGCCAGGCCGGCCAGCTATGTCCCAATTCACAGCCAAATGGTCAGTGATACTATTGAAACAAACAAAAATAGAATGTGTTAATTGAAAACTTAAAAATTAGAATTATAGGTTCTTAGGTTTGATATTAACCTAACATTTTATAATTTAATAATTCTAAAAATAAAAAAAATTAGTGTGGAAAAGGAAAATTAATAAAAAAAAAATGCATAATTAGAGATGAAGAGAGAAAATATAAGATATGAATAGAAAATATAAAAGCAATTATTATCAGCAGCATCCATACTCAACTCTGGACATTTCGAGCAATTTCAATAAGAGATGAGCTTAAAGCAATGATTTTTTTAGCGGAAGAGAGAGCTCTGAGGAAAATACGTGATAATATTTATTATAATTAACACATAAAACATGAAAAGCATAATGTAATGAATAATCCGTGGTGCACTGTTATAATTGTAAGGGGCGATAGTTCCTGGTGATTCGGGAAGGACCACAAAAAAGTGAGCCGCATTAACAAGCTGGACGTTAATATTACCTGGGAATTGATATTACAAATGATTAAGTTATGTAGGAATGAAATAGCTAAAATTGTCCTACGATTGACTAATGATGGCAGGTCAATAAGTAGAAGCCTACTATAATAGGAAGGTAAAGGTAAGGTAAGGAAACTGTTTCTTGGCCGATTCAATGCGATCCTGATACAGATTATATTGCAGAGACCTTATAACTGAACAATATTCTAAGACAGGTGTAAAGAAGTTACTATGGATGAGGTACAACTCTCAGTCTCCCCAGGGTCATTTACAAGAAATTTATAAATTGCCGGAACCACGGGATGAGAGGAATAACAGGCTAGTGGGAAGACTAGGTAAGAAATGAGTCGGCGATGGCGGGAGCAGCGGACTGTGTCTTGGAAACGCTAAAGGCACACGCGCCGCTGCCCGCCCAGTGAGTGAGATGCGAGGTCTTACGAGTCCAGCTCCGGTGTATAACACTCAGAGGCTGGAACACCGTACTCGCCGGCAGTTATAACAACCCAGCTGGCTACCACGTGGATCCAACTCTGGTGTATCACACTCGGAGCAGGATCACGTGCCACCAGCTGGGGTCGTCGCGAGATAACCCGGCCAGCCCAACAGACACGGACAACCTAAAACAGGCAATAGCACTGCCACGTGGATCCAGCTCTGGCGTATGACGCTCAGAGCGGGATCACGCATCGTGCCATTCACATTTTGCACAATTCACTTTTATTCACATTTCTATGTTCCTAAAGTTAACTATCTAGTGGTCACCCGCTAAGTCTCGCAAAAACAAACTCTAATTCGGCACAGCTTTGGTTACTTACCGGCGATCAGCAGGAGGCGGCAGCATTATAAATAATGCGTGAGTCAGTTCCTTCCACGCGCCCTTTCTTTCGGGGCGGCTGCTGCGCTTACCCGCTCTGTCCGCTGCGCAGTCACTACATGCCTTTGCATGCACTCGGCTGCGCATGAGCTTTTTCCTCTGCCCGGCGAGCGCCAGTGCGTGCCTACGCCAAATAGCTTGGGAGCATTGGGCTCGGCACGTGGCTATGCGCTCTCACGACTGCGCTGCTCGTTCGTTCTGAGCTGCGCTCTCTTATTCGTTGCGTCGCTTACTTGCACTGAACGCTGCTACGTTCTCTTAGCGTTGCGTCGCTTGCTTGCACTGAGCGCTGATATGTTCTCTTAGCGTTGCGCTCTGTCCGTTTCGTCTTTGCTATGCTGTCCGTTATGTCTTTGCTGTCGTTCGATGCTGTTGCTAGGTGCATTATTTGGCGAATAATGCAGCCTGTACCGCGATTGATCGCCGTTAGAATTATTTGTCTTGTCTTTTGTCCCGTTCGTTTGGTCGTTGCATTTGTCCGTATGTCTGTCTGTTTCTGCGTAATTGTTTGCCGCCGCTCGCTGATCTCCAGCTACCCTGTATTATAACTATGTATGAATGACATTACTTGCTTATTGTACTATTTATTAATTTATTAATAATAATAGGAATAATGTTTTGGGCGACAGAATGTGATTCTTCACACAGGGCACAAGTGAAATAAATAAATGCTTAGTAATAAATGGATTTTTAAATTCCTTAGACCATCGTTTAATATAGCCAAGTACACATTTGGCTTCATTTGTGATGGCAAAAATATGCAGATTGAAATTGACGATAAAATGGGTTTAAAGAAAATATTATTAATATTATAGTCAACAATATGTCATAGTTATACACTTAGAATAATTTAAGTGCAATTGATTAACCTCACACCAACATTGAAATGCATTAAGGTCATCTTGAAGGTGTGCATGCTCAATTGGACTAGAATATGAAAGGCAAAGTTTAACATCATCTGCATACATAAATATAGTTGAATGAGAAATACAACTTGGAAGGTCATTTATAAAAAGAGAAAAGACTACCCTGAAGAACACCCGACGCACAGTGGGGCCTCTGCCGGCGTCAAAAAAGTCTCAGAAAAGTGATGAAAAACGATTTTCAAAAAGCGACCAATCAAAAAGATTTGTTAAATTCGACCAATTTTAAGGGTAGTTATGGCCCTTCAAAGTTGGGTAAACTGGCAGTTTTCCAAAACAGTACATTTTTGTGAAAAATGCTCAACTTGTGAATCGAGTTGCAAGACAATTACAGCACCAATTGCTTACATGTTGGTTGCGATTTAAAGATTTATTTATTTTTAATAATATAAATAAATTATGTTGTTACGATTTGTCATTAAGAAGCTAATTTAAATTTAGTGAACCTCTTAATTTTACACTATTTTTCATCTTTAATGGACTGCATCTTCTGAGTCCCACGTGTTAATGAAGATGTCCTCTTTCATATTAATAAAACTTTGCCTGCGCCTACCCGCCCCTCCCGGGGAAATGTCAGATCTTCCGACTTTTTTATGTAACGGAATGATAAAAGACTCTTTCCAACTTGAAGGGAAAACCGAGGTCTCCAAAGACAAATTAAACAATTTTAATAATGGTGACAGAAGAGCAGCATTACCCTCTTTAATCACACAGCTTGGAATGTTATCAGCACCAGGAGAGAACGATGATTTCAGTGTCCTAATGGCTGCAACCAAGCAATCTGCTGAAATCTTACGAATATTAACTGAATAAGATTCGGAAAAGGAATATGTGTTTGAGTAATTAAAAAATCAACGGAAGAATAAGTTGATATAGCGAGGAAGTGCAAATGTGTCTGTGTATGGTCATCGGGAAATAATATTCTTTATGCACGATTTTGGGTAATTTTAGTAAAAGAAAACTGAAAATGATTCGTCGTGAATAAGAATTTTAAATTAAATAAAACATTTAACATAATACATGTATATTATTGTTATTAAAAGGGCCATTTTACCTGTATATCTAGACATGTGAATAACATGTCCTATTTTTGCCTATAGGGTCAAATCTGGTACTACATATTAAAGAACAAATGATAACTAATCAACAGGTAATACAAAATAATTGACCTCTCCTGCAATTCGAACCCAAAATCGTTTACTTAATTCAAAGTTGAGGAAGGCACACCGCCCAATATTCGAGACCCATGCACGAAACATGCAAATGCCCCAGGCAGAGCATTCATTCTAATGCCAATACAAGTGATACTCGGCGATTGTGATTATCACGTCAGAGACGTACACTTATGTATTTGTGTGTAGGCTCACATCAGCTACTCACAGCAATCGCTGGGAAATTAGAATTGCTACATGCAGCAAGTGTAAATGTAAATATAGCGAGGAAGTGTAAATGTGTGTGCGTATGCAACTTCACATCAGCTACCCAAACGAACGAAAATCAACTGCTGGGGTTCTAATAGTAGTACTGCAGGCAGCAAGAATATCGCACACAGGAACATAAATGCCTACACATATAGCGAGGAAGTGTAAATGTGTGTGTGTGTGGTCATCGGGAAATAATTTTCTTTATGCACGTCAACACTTTCATACCCTTTCCACAAATAATCATGAAAACGCTAACATTTTGCATGCGCATGGCAAAGCCGTTTAAGAATTCGGTATACTCTTCGCTCAGAAGGGAACCAATGGGATCGCGTCGAGAAGAAATTTCAATTTTTGTGAGCTGCTTGCTGTTTGTGCCAGCATACATATATTTTTGTGAGAAGAGAGCAGAGAGTAAAAAGCATAGGGCAGAAAGAGAAAGAGAGCAAGGGAAAGTGCGGCACATGTCATGCCTTTTTTGAAAATCGACCATCACCGTCGAGCGCTCGAAGCGGAATGATTTTGCCATCAGAAAATTTTTTCTCCCGACCCTAAAAGTAAAAACCCGAGCAAATACGAAGTTGAGGGGGTTCTAATGTCAAAAAATAAGTGTGCACATTAACTTGTACCAGTTGTCCAGTCTATGTGTTGTATGGTATGCTACAGGCAGCAAAAGTTTCGCACACAGTCACATAAATGCGCATACATGTAGTAAGGTAAATGTGTGTGTGCATGCTCATCGTGAAGAAGTAATGCATACATGTGTAAGACACAGTAAATGTGTGTGTGCATGCTCATCGCGAAAAAGTAATGCTTATGCACATCAGCGCTTTCATACCCTATCCAAAAATCTTTACGAAAACACTAAGATTTTGCATGAGCATGGCAAAGCCGTTTAAGAGTTCGGCATACTCTTACTAAGAATGGCAGACGGGATCGTCGCGAATCGCCACTCGCGAACAAATTTCAATTTTTGTGGGCAACTGGCTTGTGCTCGCATAGAGTGAGATACAGAGAGCAAAAAGAGAGAGGGATAGTAAAGAAAAATAGCGCATAGAAAATGCTCATATGAAAATATGACCATCCCGGTCGACCGCTGGCAGCGCAATGACTTTGTAGTTTCATATTTTGACTGCCCGAGCTCGAATTGCCCAAACCGAACAAATACGAAGTTGTGCGGCAATTCGCTCATATTTTTGTGCTTTGCCACCTGCGCGATTCAGTAGTTTGTCTATTTTGTATGGCTTGAATTGTAGAGTGACAAGTTTGACAAATGAGCCTCTACAACTTGTAGCACTCATTTTGGCAATAATGAGTACATGGTGTATTCTGACATTGTCAATACATATGAATTTCCAGATCCACTTAAATCGTTTATTAACCGTTCAAAAATGTTTTGAGGGCTAAGTTACTAAATTAGTTATAGTAATTTTTATTTATTACACATGTATAAAAAGAAATGCATATGTATGCATATAAACATACATGCCATATGCATGGGGCAAGTAGATTTGACAGTCTACAAGGCCGAACAAATCTAAAACCGTTCGCACAATTCTAAGGCCGAGGTCCACAAGAATAACAAACTGCAAATGTTGGTCCCTACAATTACTACAAGCAGCAAAAGTTTCGCACACAGTCACATAACTGCTCATACATGTAGCAAGACGCAGTAAATGTGTGTGTGCATGCTCATCGCGAAAAAGGAATGCCTATGCACATCAGCGCTTTCATACCCTTCCCAAAAATCTTTACGAAAACACTAAAATTTTGCATGAGCATGGCAAAGCCGTTTAAGAGTTTGGCATACCCTTCTTAGTAAGAGGGCAGATGGGATCGTCGCGAATCGCCACTCGCGAACAAATTTCAATTTTTGTGGGCTTCTGGCTTGTGCTCGCATAGAGTGAGATAGAGAGAGAAAAAAGAGAGAGGGAGAGTAAAGTAAAATAGCGCATAGAAAATGCTCATATAAAAATATGTCCATCCCAGTTGACCGCTGGTAACGCAATGAATTTGTCGTTTCATATTTTGACTGCCTATTTTATATGGTTTGAATTGTAGAGTGACTGTCAAATAAGCTTTTGCGGCTTGCAGCAGTCATTTTGGCAATAATGAGTACATGGTGTATTCTGACATTTGTCAATACATATAAATTTCCAGATCCACTTAAATCGTTTAAAACCCATTCAAAAAATTTTGGGTCTATGTTACTAAATTAGTTATAGTAATTTTTATTTAATAAACATGTATAAGAATAAATACATATGTATGCATATAAACATACATGATATATGCATGGGGGAAGTACATTTGGCAGTCTACAAGGCCGAACAAATCTAAGACCGTTCCCACAATTCTAAGGCCGAGGTCCACAAGAATAACAAACTGCAAGTGTTGGGCCCTGCAATTGCTACAGGCAGCAAAAGTTTCGCACACAGTCACATAAATGCTCATACATGTAGCAAGACACAGTAAATGTGTGTGTGCATGCTCATCGCGAAAAAGTAATGCCTATGCACATCAGCGCTTTCATACCCTTCCCAAAAATCTTTACGAAAACACTAAAATTTTGTATGAGCATGGCAAAGCCGTTTAAGAATTTGGCATACGCTTACTAAGAAGGGCAGATGGGATCGTCGCGAATCGCCACTCGCGAACAAATTTCAATTTTTGTGGGCAACTGGCTTGTGCTCGCATAGAGTGAGATAGAGAGAGAAAAAAGAGAGAGGGAGAGTAAAGTAAAATAGCGCATAGTAAATGCTCATATGTAAATATGACCATCCCGGTCGACCGCTGGCAGCGCAATGACTTTGTCGTTTCATATTTTGACTGCCCGAGCTCGAATTGCCCAAACCGAACAAATACGAAGTTGTGCGGCAATTCGCTCATATTTTTGTGCGTGAAAAAAGTTTGTTCTAGTTGTCCAGTCTATGTGTTGTATGGTTAGTGACCAAACCGAACAAATACGAAGTTGAGTGGTCCCTTGGCTCATATTCTGGTCGTGAAAAAAGTTTGTTCTAGTTGTCCAGTCTATGTGTTGTATGGTTAGTGGTGCTATGATTCATTTCAATTTCATTCATTTTTATTCCTATTGATTTATCGATATATTTTATACTTCAATATATCCACCACTAACAAATTTTGATTGTCATCTTTTTGCATGTTAAGTTAGACGGAATACGACCGGATTAAAATGGTAATATCTTTTGAATTATTAATGAAATATAAAATTTAATTTTAATTACAGTTTAGAAATCAATACGATAGTGATGTTACTGTGTGGAGTCCTCAAGGCCGCTTACATCAGGTTGAATATGCTATTGCGGCTGTTAAGCTTGGAACTGCAACTGTTGGTTTAAAAAATAATGATTATGCAGTTTTGGTGGCGTTGTGCAAGCCACCATCTGAACTGTCAGCTTCTCAGCGCAAATTGATTCCAATCGATGATCATTTGGGAATATCAATTGCTGGAATTACTGCAGATGCGCGTGTTCTAAGTAAATACCTAAGATCAGAGTGTTTGAGCTACAAACATTCATATGGATCAACGTATCCTGTTTCGCGGTTGATAAACAATTTGGGCAACAAAATGCAAACAACAACTCAGCGTTATGATCGTCGACCATACGGAGTAGGCCTACTTATCGCTGGATATGACGAAAAGGGTCCGCATATTTATAAAGTAGAACCTTCTGCTAATTTTTTCAATTGTAAAGCTATGACTATCGGATCTAGATCACAGAGTGCCCGCACATATTTGGAGCGTCACCTTCCAACATTTACGGGATGCTCTAAAGAAGATATTATATGTCATGGCATTCATGCCATTCGAAGTTCATTGCCAAATGATGAGCTGCCAAATGACGGTGCATCCCAATTGGTAAGTACATATATATGTATATATATATTTTTCATTTTAATTTAACTATTTTTTTAAAGAATATTACTATTGCGATTGTTGGAAAAAATCAACCATTCAAAATACTCAACGACGAAGAAAATATGAAATATCTTAATATGGCTAAAGAACGAGGCACAACTAACATTTCATCGAAGCATCAGGAAGATGACAATTCTTCAATTGGAGATCAGCGTGATACATCAACTTCACGTGATCCACAAGTCGCCGTTGGTACTATGGAAATTCAATAATATTATAATCACTATGTAGGTGTTTAAATAAAGGGTCAGTACGAGAATTTTATTGGTTTTGAAGTGTGTTATTACAAATGCTGCATTAGAAAGAAACGTACTATAGAGGACCAGGATTTTTTAGTCATTTGACTCCGCTGCAAGCAGTAGATTATTATTAAATATATGTCGTAACTACAGCCGAGGGTTCATTTAACGTTCCAAATTCATTATTGAGTAAACTTCTTTTTATACTCTGTTCCCAAAGGGAGAAAGAGTATATTGGGTTTGTGCAATGTCCGTCTTGCTGTCCGCCCGTCTGTCCGTTTGCCCGTATGAACGCAATATTTTTCGGCGCTATTAGAGCTAGAGACTTGAAATTTTAAACATATACTCATATATGCTCCCGAATTATAAAGTAAAAATTTTCCCAACCCGCCCACTAGGGGCTTGGCAAATCGGAAAACTCTTGCGCCCATAGGCAAGTAATCATACTAGATGATGAGCTAGAGAGTTGCAATTTGGAATGTATAGTTCGGGTGACAACCCAAGTTCAAAAAGCTATGGTGGCTATATCTAAATCGAGAAAAACGTTTCTTCTACACCGTTAAAGCTAGACCGCTGAAATTTTGCGTATTAGTTAATGTTATGATTCTAAGAAGATCGATCAAAAAGTTTTATGTCTACGCCCATTAGGGGCGTGGCAAATCGGACCTGAATATAAATTGTGCTATATTTTGAACACTAGAGACTAGAGAATTTTGCATGTATACTCGGGTTGACCACCCAAGACCAGTTAGTTATGGTAGATATATCTACTCCCACAGGGGCGTGGCAAACCGAAAAAGTTTATATCTCCTACAGTTTTAGAGCTAGAAGTTTGAAATATTGATAGATTAGTTACTAAACTATGTTTAACATAAATATACAAATATTAGTAAACCAGGCGCACTCCGTTTCGCCACCAGATGGATTCGTTTTAGTAAAATTTCGTTTGGGGATTAAAAGATGAAGAAAAATTATTATTTTTTTTTTTTTTATATTTCAAAAGTAAAACTTTTATTTCATTTCACAACAGTAATGAAGCGTGTCCGCAAAATGAAAGGTCATTGAAGTGCTCTTTGGTAAACCACATTTTTTGTTTTTTAATCTGACGTTAACACAAACAAAGCGGATGGTTTCCCAACTCGTGAACAATCAACGTATAACTGCCCATGTGAAAAACAATGATTTTCCAAATTTATCCCGCAAACACTAAGAGATTGGCCTTGCGACTTGTCATTGTCATTGCGAATCCAAGGCGAACCGGAAATTGCAAACGTTTGAAGTCAAGCGGAAGATCACTCGGAATCATTGGTATTCGAGGAATACATACATTTTCACCTGCGTACTTTCCGTGAATAATAGCTGCCTCAATCAAATCCGGCAAAAGTCCTTTCACCGCAAGCACCGTTGGAAAGTCGCAGTGGGTTCAAATTACGTAATATAATAACTGAACCAACTTTCAGTTGCAAATTATGTGGTGGAAATTCTGGTAACTCCAGAGAGTTCAAAAACTCCGTTGGATAATTTACTACATCATCGGGATTTTTTATGGAATCAACGGATTTGTATGTCACCAAATCGCCATCAATTTTTGATTAAATGGTGAAATTCAGTGCGTGTTATTAGCGGCGAGAATTGCTCGTTGGGTTAACCAAGCATAATTCTGATAATTCTCATTCATGTTTGGGAAAAAATTTTCAATAAGAGCTAATTGAGAGTCTACAAATCGGCAAAAGTCGTTCGTAAGAGTAGTTAATCCAGTTGTCCCATCAACTGGGACTTTTCCATTTCCAACAGCTAACAATTGTTTGGAAAATTGTGCTGCACTTTGATCATTTTGAAGTTTAACTCTCATACTAGTGGTTAGCGATAATGTTTTTACGTTATTCCACAAAAGTGATGCCTCCAGGCAAGCATTCAATTCATCTGCAGGCATTCCACGGTGAATTACTGGCAACGTCCGCCAAAGATGTTATTTCGCCGAAGATCCTTCAGCGTGAAGTTAAGTGCTTCAAGTGATTTCTTATGTGCCATTGTGCACTCAGTGCACTAAAACCAAATAAGGCACTGCTAGAGCGCTTTTTAACAAAACTAAAGTAACGATCGAAAAATGCACAATTCAGTCACAATTCTTAGAATATTTTGGCATGCACTTTTGTATGCGTACATAGAAAATCGTGTGTATACTCGATTGTTTATTAAATAAATAAACGGCACCTACTTGAACAGAGTCTCTCGCGTTAGTTACGCCTAACTGCAACGTTCTTACTTGATTATATTAATATTTGTAATATTTTAAAAAGCATTTAGTTTCATCATTGCGACTGGCTTCATGTGTTGGAATCCGATGGGCTTTTTATAGCCTGAACCCATTCTAAATGTGAATTCAGGGTTTAATGGTTTTGTGAAAATGTATGTAACAGGCAGAGCCCACAAAGTACATACATATATTCTTGATCACCAAAAAAAATAAAAGTTGAGCCCTGTCCGTCTGTCCGTCCGCCCATCCGTCCGTCCGTATGAACGTCGAGATTTCGGAAACTACAAAAGCTAGAGAGCTGAAATGAACATGAACACTCGTATGTTAGTTACGCAGTATGAGTATTTTTTTTTTTTTTTTTTTTCGATAACTCATCCCATTTCCAATTATCGATACAAATCTAAAATTCGTTGAATTTTTTTAAGGTTTTTGGGCATAACTTCTACACCGGTTTAGCAAATTATGTAATTTTCAGATTTTAGATGACACGCCCCCTTCGCCCCCAATTTGAAAAGAGCGCTTTTCAAATACTAGAGATTTAAAATTTGGAACATTTACATTTAGATACTCGTAATCTACTCTGAAAATTTCATGAAGATCGTCCATCTAGAAATGGAGTTATGAGCGCCCAAAGTTCAGCGCAACCCCCAAGCCGCGGCAGCAACTGCGCGGTTAGCAGAGCGCGAGCTCATACGTTCGTAAAGAGTATCACTTTTTTGCAGAGTTCAGGGTATCTCGTAGTCGAGCCGTCTCGACTAGAGCCTTCTTACTTGTTAATAATTGCTAATCATCATTTACGACGGCCCAATATGATTTAATTTAATTACCTTATTATTTATTAATTTAATGCCGTGTCCGCGATATTTTTTGTAGACAAAATAAAGACAATTTGCGTATTGAATTACAGAGTTTCAAGAATGGGAATTACAAGTAAAAGCAATGTGCGTTACTTAGGTGAGTGAGTGTAGTAAGAGCGAACGAGAATACCAAGAAAAGATGATGGTGAGTTTCTGCGCCGAACATTCTCCTTGCCGTTTAAAGACCAAGTCTCTTAACAGAATCATCTACCGGAAGGACGCATAGCTTCCAGCTCGACGAGTAGTTCCAGTGAGTGTACGCTGAACAGCAACTCTCACGGTACCATCATCTCCAGCAATGATCTCAATGCCATTTTCTGCTGTTAGAGATTGGTGAAATGTTCCTCATTCTAGCGCTTACAAAACGATTGCTGCACGTACACCATGCGTTGCCTCCGATCGATGCGATTGCGTTCGAGCCCAGTTACGTCTGGCTCGGAGAAATCGATGAGTGGTCGGCCAATCAAGAAATGTCATAAAGTGAGAACTCCAAGATCATCGGAATGATTTCCCTAAGCTAGTGTGGACTGCAACAAAATTTGACTCCAACTTGGTTGGAGAGTCCAATAGCACACGTAGTTCACAGGAATCCATATAGCTTAATTAATCAATATCCATTTCGGCATATAATCTTTTAATTCTATCGAAAAGAGCTATCGTTTAAGCCTTACAGTGACTCGAGATACATGAATAATTCATAGCTTTGAAGTTGTCTGAGACCCATCTAAAACAAGCACTGTCGTCGCTACAATAGCTGCTCTCCTACGATGGAGCCACTGACAGTATCCCAGCAGTATCCTTTTCGGAGCATTCGAAATGCAGCTATCAGGAGATATCACAAAGGATTTCCCAGCTCTCCCAATCCAACAACTGTTCGGAACTGAAGACAGCTTTAATCAACGAACTGAAAACGCAGACACCGTGCGAGGAGTTGTTGAGACGATTGTACAACACCAACTACAACGGAAATCTTCGTAAGTTCATCGAAGAATTACAGAATAAGTCCTACACTATAACAAATAAACTAAGTTTAGAAAATAACACAGCCAATACAATGTTATACACAAACGCAATGAAAAACACAATCAAAGAAGTAATAAGAAAATTATCAGATAGGCTTCTCATGACTAGCTAGATTTGGCATACAACTGTCACAAACCTCAAGCAGGTAGGTTAAAGAGAGGGTCTATATGAAAATAGTGCAGAAGTAAAGAAATCAAATCAAAGCCAAAAAAGAGGAAAATATCTTCCCCAACTTATAGGCTCAACACCACTTTCCAAATTAATCAAACAGGTCAACAGCCAAAATCGGATAAAAATTCACCATCACTCAAAGAATTCCAACAGAAATTAAATCAAGCAAGAGTTCAGAACCCCTTGAATTACCAAACCCATAGTATTCAAATCCTCAGGAGAAATCTCCTAATCAGTAGTATTGAATTAAAAGATACAGTTTTCTTTGCACCCAGTAAAATTTGTCCGGAATATCAAAAATTTTATATTTACAACTTTTCAAACAATTAGAATATGCTAATCGGAAGAAAATATTTACAATCTTGTAACGCTCAGAATAGTTATATCGTAGATTGCGTAATCTTAGGAAGTTACACCTTTTATTTTAAGTACGAAGATAAAACAGATAAAGAACAAGCAAGAAAGCTGTAGTCGAGACTGCTCGACTACGAAATCCCCTGAGCCCTTCTTCGAAAGAATAATATTCCAAGAATTATTCGATTTGTTTCTGAACGCATATACGCTGATCTACGCTTGTAGGCATGTATGTGTGTATGCATGTGTGTAAGCATTGCAAGCGTCTTGCTGTCTCGCTGCCTTTGTTGCTGCGTCGCATGGGTTTTGATGAGAAAACTTTGATGATTAATAATTCTATTTCTAGATGGACAATCGTATTGATTTCTTCAGATTATGATTATGATATTCATTTCTATATGCTAAACCAAACTGCATGTCTAGTAGTATTTGAAATGCATTTTTTTCACATTTGGGGGTGGTGGGGCGAAGTGGGGATTGGAATCCAAAATCGGACAAAACCCGAAATTGTAATAAATTAGTATCTATATATATGCAGAAGACTTGGAGGCTCTAACTCTAAAGATGAATTAGCTAGAATTTTATAACAGGTTCCTGATAAGTTCGTTTATCGATAACTTTGCAAATATACAAGTATCGAATTTCTGAAACAAACTCGTACTGCGCGTGCAATATACGAACCTAACACAAAAAGAATGAACTCTCTAGCTTTTGTATCTTCGGAAATCGACGCGTTCATACATACGGACGGACGGACGGACAGACAGACGGACAGATCAAGAATATATATACTTTATGGGGTCTGCCACGCCTCCTTCTGCCTGTTACATACATTTAACAAAACCATTATACCCTGATTCCCCATTTTCAATGGGCTCAGGGTATAAAAAGGAATTGAACACAGACAAATTTACCCAATAATAATAAACTACCCAGTTATTAATTTTGCTATCAATAATGAAATAAGCAACAAACAATTAATATCGATTAGACCATTTAAACCCAGAAGAGACCAAAAAGCTAAGCAAGTAAGAAAGCTGTAGTCGAGACCGCTCGACTACGAAATCCCCTGAGCCCTTCTTCGAACGAATCAGCAACATTCCAAAAATGTATGAATAATCTCCTAGAAGATTGATATACAAAGATATTGCTTAGTATACCATGATGACATCATAGTTTATTCCACGTCATTGGATGAACATATGATGTAACCACTAACCATACAACACATAGACTGGACAACTGAAACAAATAAATGTGCACACTTATTTTTTGACTTTGGCTACCACTTGTATAAATAATTGTAAACCTGTGATGTTAATTGTATGATCCAAGGGAGATAATGGAGTAGAAAGTTGCTCCGGTGCTTCCTACTAAAAAAAAAAAAAAAGAGAAAAAAAAAAATGGCTACCACTCAACTTCGTATTTGCTCGGGTTTTTACTTTTAGGTTCGGGAGAAAAATATTGCTAATGCCAAAATCATTCCGCTTCGAGCGCTCGACGATGACGGTCGATATTCAAAAAAGGCCTGACATGTGCCGCTCTTTCCCTTGCTCTCTTTCTCTTTCTGCCCTGTGCTTTTTACTCTCTGCTCTCTTCTCACAAAAATATATGTATGTATATGTATGCTGGCACAAACAGCAAGCAGCTCACAAAAATTGAAATTTCTTCTCGACGAGATCCCATTGGTTCCCTTCTGAGCGAAGAGTATACCGAATTCTTAAACGGCTCTGCCATGCTCATGCAAAATGTTAGCGTTTTCATGATTATTTGTGTAGGCATTTATGTTCCTGTGTGCGATACCGTCACCGTCGAGCGCTCGAAGCGGAATGATTTAGCCATCAGAAATTTTTTTCTCCCGACCCTAAAAGTAAAAACCCGAGCAAAAACGAAGTTGAGTGGTATCCAATGTCAAAAAATAAGTGTGCACATTCATTTATTCCAGTTGTCCAGTCTATGTGTTGTATGGTTAGTAATGTAACTCAAAACAGTATTCACTAAGTTACGAAAAGCAAATTTAAAACTACTCATGAAAAAAGAAACAGAGTTTCTCGGACTTATAATAACAACAAAAGGTATTAAACCTAACCTTAATAAGTAAGAAGGCTCTAGTCGAGATGGCTCGACTACGAGATACCCTGAACCCTGAAAAAAAAAGTGATACTCTTCTTCTTCTTTACGCACTTATGAGCGCACGCTTCACACAATCAAAAAGAAAGAAAACAAAATTCTTCCAAATTAAATTTCTACGACGAATAAAAATAAAAAAGCACATATATTGGATATTGGACGCCTGACGATTCTCCCATCATCTTATATCGGAAGCCCACGCGACATGCACTAATACGCTCAAGACGCTACGACGTACGTGCGAAATTATGGAACTCTGGATTTATTTATTACGTTCACATGCAATCCGAAGTGGAGGGAAATTGAAAGTGAGTTGCAAGATCGCCATGACATAATCGCCAGAGTATTTAAGCAAAAGCTCAAAGTTATGATGTAAGTTCTTACTAAGTATCGAGTTTTTGGTGACACACGTTGTTATGTGTACTCGGTGGAATGGCAGAAGCGTGGACAACCGCATGCTCATATCCTAATTTGGTTGCTAAACAAATTACATTCAATTGAAGTGGATGACATCATATCAGCAGAAATTCCTGATCCAATCACTGATCCCCATCTACACGACATCGTGACGAAACAGATGGTCCATGGACCGTGCGGTGCATTAAATCCATTATCGCTTTGCATGGCTGATGGAAAGTGCACAAAACGATATCCGCGACCGTTAGTTACTGAAACAGTCACAGGGAAAGATGGATATTCAGTTTATCGACGATGTTCAAAAGAAGATAATGGTCGAACTATCAAAGTTAAGGTTCAAAATCAAGAGATTGAAATAGGAAATGAATTCATTGTACAATATTACCCCCTGCTATCACGAATTTTCGAAGCACATGCGTACGTTGAGAGTTGTCATTCAGCCAAATCAGTTAAATATTTGTGCAAGTACGTCACAAAAGGCAGCGACATGGCTGTGTTTGGTATTACGTCGGAAAATGCGAATGACGAAATCAGCAATTTCCAAATGGGCAGATACATCAGTACTAATGAAGCACTGCAGTGTGGTTCCGCTTGTATGGAAGCGCGGCCAAAAATATTTATAAGACCAGTAGAGTGCTGAAAGTTTTACCAAACCTCTTAAATAGTATTTGTAATTGCAAAAATACGCCAATCACTAAATTCCAATTGTTAAAATGTAATAAATAAATAAACAATAACCATAGCTATTTATATACTGCAAAATATTTACATGAGTTGTAATTACAATAACACTTAAAAAAAATAATACAAAATTTTAAAAACTCTCCTCAAATAAACTGTGAACTGAGTCTAATAACTCTGAATCTTATTTTTTTTCAATTTTTCTCTGCCCAGTAATATATGGGTCGGACCGTAAAAGTAGGTAGTTTAGTATGTCCGTATTTGTTATTACTCTTGACATTTTGCGGGTATGATTCAGTCTGCATTTTTTAATCTCTTTATTGTTGGCCTCTGCAGCTTCCTCCGAAAGTTCTCCAATGGATACTATTGCGTGCTCTATTACAGCAGATCCATGAATGAGCACCTTATGGACTGTCGCCGGCAAATAGTACCAGGGATACTCCTTGATCAACGCTTTGGCAGTATCAAGGGCAAATTCATTGAATTTCTTCACACTTATTTTGTGTCCCGATGCTAAAGCTTGAAGTAACGTGGCTCAACGATGGATAAGATTTTCATCAAGACCTGTAATTTCCGAAGCCAACCTTGGATTTGAAAAAAATTTTCTTGCTACGTTGCCATCGTTGGATGTTCCTTTACCTCCATCTCTAGGCTGGTCTACTATTAAACCCATTTTATCCCGAAAATCCTTTTGAATTTGTCTCTTCCTTTCTAAAACTTTTTGTTTTTGTTCCGGCCCTCTGGCCTGCCATACTTTAATGACCGACTTATATGAAAGGTGTAAAAAGTATTCAAAGAATCTTATCTTTGCATTTAAAGCGTTGCAAACTTTTCCATCTACCATAGTTAATTGTAAACTATGCTCAACTGATATTTTTCTATTTCGGACATAAAGTTCTGTCGGTATTAGAAATCTTATTTTCTCCTTGAAATATTTCTCCTCTGATTTTGATACTTCGGACGTTTCTTTTTTAAACTGGAATCGAACTGGTCTGCAATAACGTGTTGACGATGGCCGGAGGTTTTTCCAAATGATTTGTTGGTTACTTTTTGAAATAAGTTGGAGAGGTACGTATGATGTAACGAATAAGCTTTTGTCGTCTAAATCATGATTAGAAAACTTTTGCTTGTATTCGCTATGGCCAGTACTTCCATCAAAACCCCATTTTCCAATTAATAAAAGATGTGCATCAGAATCATTTGTGATTGTTTCAACACTAGATTGCAGCTTCATAATGCTCGAGGCTGTGTTATCTAACAAACTTTGAAGCTCGACTTCCGCGAAAGATTCATCCACAGATATTTTGTCAGGGTATCTCTCTTTTTTGGAGCTTAAAATGCATTGATAGCTTGGAAAAAAATCAAATGATATTTTGCTGTTCAAAAATTTCGTATAAGCAAATATTGGTGTTTGGTCATCCCGGTCTCCATTAAAAGAGAAATTACTTCAATCGGATCCGCTGGTAGTACATTTTGGCTTTTGTTGCGTAATGCAGAAACAGTGGACTTATCGATTTCGACCAGCTGAGCTATACGACGTCGCTTTGTTCTCGTTGAAGACTCCATGTAATCAAGTTTTTTGCGGCCATGTGGAGCACTTTCCCCATTTTTATACCCTGAACCCATTGAAAATGGGAAATCAGGGTATAATGGTTTTGTTAAAAGTATGTAACAGGCAGAAGGAAGCATGGCAGACCCCACAAAGTATATATATTCTTGATCAGGGTGACGAGAAAAGTTGATCTAGCCCTGTCCGTCTGTCCGTCCGTCCGTCCGTCCGTCTGTCCGTCTGTCCGTCTGTCCGTCCGTATGAACGCCGAGATTTCGGAAACTACAAAAGCTAGAGAGCTGAAATTTCACATGAACACTCGTATGTTAGTTACGCAGTACGAGTTTATTTTGTTTTTTCGATAAGTCATCCCATTTCCAAATTATCGATAAATCGATAAAATCGAAAATTCGTTTACATTTTTTAGGTTTTTTGGGCATAACTTCTACACTGTTTCAGCTAGAACCTTCAAATGTTCCTTGTTCATTTAGATAGATATTATGGATACGCAGATTATGTAATTTACAGATTTTGGATGCCACGCCCCCTTCGCCCCCAATTTGAAAAAAACGCATTTCAAATACTAGAGACTTGCAATTTGGCATATAGATGCATTTTAATACTCCTAATCTATTCTAAAAATTTCATGACGATCGTTTATCTAGAAATGGAGTTATGAGCGTTCAAAGTTCAGCCCAACCCGCCCCCAAGCCACGACAGCAACTGCGCGGTTAGCAGAGCGCGCGCTCATAAGTGCGTAAAGAAGAAGAGTATCACTTTTTTGCAGGGTTCAGGGGATCTCGTAGTCGAGCCGTCTCGACTAGAGCCTTCTTACTTGTTCTTGGATATATTTTGGGCGCATTCCAATAAAATGGATTCTTTTGCACTCAGCCAATCGCATTCATATTGCAAAACGGAAGACTTCTTACGATCGTAACGCATCCAAAATAAAACAATTTTTTTGCATATGTAGCCAATAAGTTTACTAATCGCATTTAAATCAGAAATAAACCCGTTGTTTTCAATATTTTTCTGTACAGCAGTAATAATTGCTCGTACTTTTTCAGTGTTTGTGCCCTTTTTGGATTTGGAGCACCATAAATTAAAAATATGTAGGCGTTCGAACACACACTGACATATGTTGCCTATCAAATTTAAAGTTAAAAACAAAAATGCATAAATATTAATAGTCTCTTTACATAAATTATTCACCACAAGTACAGACGAAACAAACACACAGTACACAAAACAAATGCAGTGGCTCTGCTGGGCAATTTTGACCTTGAAAGATAAGAAGATGTGTTAGACTACTGGTTATTACACACACATCCGCAAGTTTCCGCAGCTGACTTAAACAAATTTATTAAGTTAAGACTTTGATTAATTAAAAAAATATAAAGTCGACTGGGGAATCGTGGGGGAACACAACTAAAACTCTAAGTAAACATCAGAATCTTGCGCAAAAAAGGAAAAAAAACAAGGGTTACATAAAACATTTATTTTAAAAAGACAGAAACACAAGAAAATTTTTAATTATTTACGAAAATTAAATAAACACCTTTAACTTCAAAATCCATTGATAACTTATTAATATTTAATTATAAGAAGAACACGCGAACGATTTGAAAGTGACTTTGGCGTTGAAAGTTTTATGTTCTGCTTGGCTTTGCTCTGAAAATTAACACGTGTTCATGCGTTTTGTTCTATTTTTAGAAAGTCCCGTTATGTTTCTAGTAAAATCCGGTTTGCCATAGCAAAGAGTGAACATTTTAGAGACAATTTGCATACAAGTTTTTTTTTTTCGTTGTGATAATTTTTTTGATTTTTGGCCTCTGGCGGAACCACAGTGCACTGTGGCGATTATTCTCATTTAAAATTCATGAAAGATATCCCACAGTTGTACACTTAGCAGTGCAGTTGGAAAATGGACAAAGAGTTTACTTCACTGAGAATAATGCGGGACAACGAGCTGAGAGACCAAATCGACAACATTGACTAGCTTCTTTGCAATGTGTGAAGCAGATCCATTCGCAGCGACGCTGAAGCCCAATTATTACACTTGGAATCAATCAACACATAAATTCCAACGTCGCAACGCAACACGGAACCCCAGTTACAGATTGTCCACAGGTATTTTCCACTGATGCGCTAGGTCGCTTGTATACTGTTCAACCTAGAAATTATGAATTTTTTTATTTGCGACTCAACACGCTGTTAGTTAATGTACGTGGACCAAAATCATTTGCGCATTTGAAAACTGTGAATGGCCACAAATGCCAAACATATCGAGAAGCATGCCAATTATTGGGTTTGCAGAAGAACAATTCTCAATACAAAGGCGACATATGTGAAAATATCTTGCATCACTTGCGCATCGATCGATGCACGATGCATTTAACCAAGAATTAAATCGAGAACTGCAATACAATGTTGTCAAAATAATGTGCCGTTGCTAAATGAACAGCAAAAACAAGTATACGAAACATTAATGCAAGCGATGGACAATAATACTGGTGGTATATTCTTCCTGGACGCACCTGGAGGAACAGGAAAAACATTTATCATTTTATTGATTTTGGCCACTATTCGATGCGTTAGCATCATCTGGAATTGCGGCGACTTTTCTAGATGGCGGTCGTACTGCACATTCTGCACTTAAGTTGCCACTCAATTTAAACACAATTGATACTCCAACATGCAATATTTCCCGATCCAATGTAATGGGAAAATTGTTGATGCAATGCAAGCTCATTGTTTGGGATGAGTGCACAATGGCACATAAGAAATCACTTAAATTCAACTGTTGGAAATTCAATTTCCGGTTCGCCTTGGGTTCGCAATAACAATTAACAAGTCGCAAGGCCAATCGCTTAGTGTTTGTTTAGAAAATAATTGTTTTTCACATGGGCAGTTATACGTTGCGTGTTCACGAGTTGGAAAACCATCCGCTTTGTTTTTGTTAACGTCAGATCAAAAAGTGCTACAGCAGCACATAAATGCTTACACATACGTAGCACATGTATAGCAAGGTAGTGTAAATGTGGTCATCAAAAATAAGTGTGCACATTCGTTTGTTCCAGTTGACCAGTCTATGTGTATTTAATGCCTCTACGGACAAGCTGATGCAATGTGGTCAATGTCGCCACAACAACAAGCACAGCTTGGAGTTTGCACCTTATATCTTTTTTGCTCTCTGGTTTTGAACTCGACAGCAATTGGTCGCTTCGTTTAAATGCATAAGCTTTTAATTGTTGTTGCATTTCGTTAAGCGTTTTCACATTTGTTGTAAAAATTAATTTTGTAATTTTTGGTCGAATTTCGATGTATGTGCCAGAACAACAGCAACAGCAATTTCTTCCAATTTCATCGAATTCTAACATAACACACCCAATTATGTTAATTCTTACGCAAATTAAAAAAAAAAAAAACCCCCTGACATATAGAGTCTGTCAAGAAACACTTTACACAGTGGAAAAAATCTCAATTGTTGTACTTTATGTACAAAAATAATGAATTAGTTAGTTTAGCTAATTTTTTAATGGTTAACTGTTTAATAGGTATTTTTAAATCAAATTATAAAAAACAGAAACAAAAAGAATAAGGGTGAAACTTAAAAAACAACAAAAACTTAGATTACTAATTTTATTTGACACTTTCAAGAAACTCTAATTATAGCTAATTTTGAAAAACTTAGTATTTAGTGCCGACAGTTTTCCAAATTTGACTGTTAATATGATATTCGCTTTATCGTACGCTGTAGATACCTTTCGCTATACTTTGGGCTAACTTTCGTTGTAATACATTATTTTGGTCTCGTCATAAAATATAACGTCCTTCCAATACCAGAAGCTATTCCCATAGCCAAATTACTAATTAATAACATTCCCAAGCTCGATCGGCATCGATCGAAATAAATCACAATCAGCATAAATTCGTTCCCAGCAACATAATTCACCCACAAGTAAACATTTGTTCCCAGCAACATGCATCAGAGCTCACTTTATTGTTCAATAGACACATAAGTTAGTCTTAAGTTACTATTCAATAATGCAATTAAATTATATTAGCGTTGTCCTTACCATATGTAGGATAGCAATAAATTGTGGTTCCTGATGCAATAGCTAAGTAATAAATTCTTGTGCCCCATTTACTGCTATCCACTAAACAACACGAGGGCAACCCCGCGACGGTCAATATCCCGTCAAGTTTTTAAAATAAAACCCCGACAGTAACGTGTATACCGAAATTCGCATTTGCCAAATCCGCACATTGCTAAAAAAGAACTTGAAAATAATTCAAGAAGAAAATTCGCAGAGAATATAATTCCAGAAACATATTTTTTTTTTTTTTTTTAAATTTCGAAATTGCTATCAGTGCATATAAATCCCAACATAACGACGCATTTCCGCGAAAGTATCGTATGTTGAAAACCCAAATTTTACAGAAGTAATTTTTTTAGCTTTCTCAGAAAGCTCTAGTTGACTCTGCTCGACGAAATCCTCTGAGCCCTTCTTCGAACGAAAAAACAAAACAAAAAAAAAATAAAAAAAAAAAAAATATATATATATATATATATATACAGTCGAGTATCGATAATTCGTAATGGCAAGGGAACCGAATTTTTTACGAATTATAGAGGTTTTCGATTTACCGAGGTTTCCATTTAACGGGGTGTAAGAAATCAAAATACGAATTGAAGGGGTTTTCATATTTAACTTCATTTAAACAATTTTAACTTATTAAAAATAAATAAAACACACTTTCATTTCAATATTATGTTAAAAATAAAATTAAACAAACAAAATCATATTAACGAAAAATTTATAAAGATTTAAAAAAGCTTGTAATTTTTGATTGTTTCATGTTCTTCATACTTATTTTCTCTATTGCGTTTTCCAAACTTATCAAATTATCAAATACATTATTCGTTATGATTTAAAAAAAACGTGTTAGTTGCTGAATTTCTGTTTTGGCTTGTAAAGTAGTTAAGATTGGATCAATATCTGCATCATCAGCTTCGTCGTCCCTTTCATCACTTTGAGATGCAACTTCTTCCAAAATGTCGTCGTCAGTTAACGTACTGTAACACACAGCAACGTTATTGTCAAAATTTACGTAATCGTCAAAAGAAGCAGGATTTTCTGAGTTTCCAAAAAGTTATTTTTCCCACGTATAATATATGTTTAATAGAGCGTCTTCAAATAAATTGTTATTTAATGCCGTTTTAATAAAACCACAAGATCGGAAGCAGTTCTGGATACAATTTATGCTAACGTTTTTCCAGGCTTTGTACGCAATTTGCATTGCTGTTAATAGCGTACACTTAAACGGTTTTTTTTTTCATCAATGCTGTTTAGCAAATTAATAACCATTTCCTTACGGTATAATGATTTAAAATCTTTTATAATGCCCATGTCCAAGGGCTGTAGCTTAGAAGTGGTGTTGGCTGGCAAAAACTGAATTTTTAAATGGCTAAGAGGAGGCGATCTATTATGTGCCGTACAATTATCCATAAATAAAAATATCTTTCGGTTTTTAGCTGCCATGCTGTCATTTAACATCTAAAGCCATTTGTTAAAAATATCTATCGTCATCCAGGCTTTCTTATTGTGTCGATAATCCACTGGAAAAGTGCAAATGTTTTTAAAGTACCTTGGTTTTGCAGACTTTCCAATTAGTAGCGGCTTAAGTTTATCGGTGCCATCCATATTTACCGCAAATAATAATGTTATTCGTTCCTTACTGTGCTTGCCACCGTGACATTTTTCGTTTCTAAAGCAATATGTACGATCTGGCAAACATTTGTAAAATAACCCTGTTTCATCTGCATTATAAATGTCCTTAGGTTCGTAATCTTTTATCAGATCAAACAATTTTTCTTTCCACTCCAAACACACCTGTTGATTAACATCAGAACTTTCACCGCACAATTTTTTAAATGCAATGTTGTGTCGGTTTTTAAAACGTTCCAACCAACCACTGCTGGCATTAAAATCATTAACATTCAGTGCTTTTGCAAAAAACAAAGCTTTTTCTTTTAAAATCTCGCCTCCAATGGGGATATTCTTCTGTCGACATTCTGTAAGCCACAAAAGTAAAGACTTTTCTACTTTTGGATATTCAGGTGGTTTGTGGCGCTTTATTTGACTGCGTGCGGGTGTTCCCATAATAAATTCCTTTCTGTTTAGAATTGTTGATGGAGCAATTCCGAATTGTTTTGCGACAACAATTTTTTTCGCTCCATTATCAATAGCTGCTATTATGTCTTGTTTTTGTAAAATTGATAGTGTTTTATGAGAACGGTTGCTTGACATTTTTACAATTCGTTTTCGCGCTTCAAACAAAATGAGCAAACTAATGTAAGTCCAATAGAGAGAACAACGAAATTTCGCACATAAAGCGACATATAGGCGCCATGCATAATAGTCTGTGAGATCTACATACATATGTACATATGTATGTACATATGTATGTAAGACTGCAAGCATAGTGCGCGCTGAGACGAACACGAAGATGAAGACAAAGCTGAAGACAAGACAAGTTGCATAGTGCAAAAAGAATTATAAGTGGTTTCGAAACGATTCATAAGAGGCAAGATCATGGCCGTGTAGGCAGAAAAATTACGAATTAACGAGGGGACCAAAATGTATGGGATTTTTACGAATTAACGAAGTTTTTTCAAGGGACCAGCAGTTTCTTACGAATTATTGAGGTTTTCGATTTAGCGGGGTACGAATTATCGAGACTCGACTGTATATATATAAAATAGATTGGTACTGGGTAACTAACATACGAGTATTTATGTGAAATTTCAGCTCTATAGCTTTTGTAATTTCCGAAATCTCGACGTTCATGCGGACGGGCTAAATCAACTTATTTTTTGTGCTGCTCAAGAATTGTTAGAGTCGAAATGAAACACTCCACATTTACCGAATCCAAAAATTGAACTCTCCTCTTTGTGAGCGCAAAAATTGAACTGTTTATTCCTTAAAATACCTTAAAAATACTTCCAGGCACTGGAAGGCGATACTTAATTCCATGCACACAAGTGCACAGATGTTTGTCAAGTGTCCCTTTTCGGTCGCTAAGCCGTTCTCACGTCTCTAGTTACATTTTTTATTACTTGCTGCGTTGGTCGCTGCAGCTAAGGGATGATATGTTTGCCTTGATTGGCTTCAGATAACGCGCAGGTTATCGACTATTGCCTATTTTTAATATATTTATTTATGTGCCATGTTCATGCTTGAACAAGAATATATACACTTTGTGCATTTGACTTATTTAATGAACATTTTATAAACGATATATTTTGGCAATTAGCAAACGTATATGACAAGCAATAAACGTTTTTCCTATACACACTATTAAGCGACATACAAAAGCTGTATAGTAATCTAAGAATTGTATAGTAATCTAAGAATTGCGATTGAATTGTGAGATTGTAGCAGCGAACTTATTTAGGTTTAGCTAACGATTAAATGTTAGTAGACTCTGTTCCCAAAAAGGGAAAGAGTCTATTGAGTTTGTGCAATGTCCGTCTTGCTGTCCGTCCGTCCGTCTGTCCGTCTATCCGTATGAACGCAATATTTTTCGACGCTATTAGAGCTAGAGACTTGAAATTTTAAACATAAAGTGTAAAAATTTTCCCGATCCGTCCACTAGGGGTGTAGCAAATCGGAAAACGCTTGCGCCCATAGGCCAGTAATCATATTGATGATGAGCTAGAGAGTTGCAATTTGGAAAATACACTCGCGGTGACAACCCAAGTTCAAAAAGCTATGGCGTTATATATCTTCTACACCGTTAAAGCTAGAACGCTGAAATTTGGCATCTGAATTGGATGGTTCTGTTACTATTGTCGTCCTCTATCGATGACCCAAAAATATTTTTTCATTATTCTTGGAGTGTAGGCAACCAAAATTTGCAGTTATGTTCGCCTCTGCTCTTTCTAAGAACTGGTCAAAAATTATGCGCTAACGCCCACTGGGGGCTTGGAAATGGGATGAATTATCGAACAAACAAAAAAAACTCGTATTACGTAACTAACATACGAGTGTTCATGTGAAATTTCAGCTCACTAGCTTTTGTAGTTTTCTCCTGATCAAGAATATATGTATATACTTTATAGGGTCTGCGACGTCTCCCTCTGCCTGTTTCGTACCATTTCATTTCTTACCATTTTCAATGGGCTCAGGGTATAAAAACGAACGAAAAAACAACTAATACTATCAGAATTATACCATACCTCGATCATTTGGCTATCACCTTACTATAGTGTATTACTGAAAAAAAAAATTTTTTTTAAATATATATAAGAAGAAAATTTATAATTAAGAAAATTACTAATATTTGAATGTATAAAAAATATATTATGTTTCACACAATTGCAATTTTTAATTGCAAACAGACAAATAGTTAAGAATGATCCAAACTATATTGTATAAGAAATAAGGCATGTATAAAAAAACAAATTTTTGTTAATATAGTAGGTACAAAAAATGATCAAAGCTTTATTTTAAGTTCCACCTTGGCTCGCAGGCTCGCTTTTTAAGGTGAGGGAAGTAACAACTTTGATTTGTGTGAACGAAATTGTTCAAATTGCAAGATAATTCAATTTTTTTTTCATTACCAAATATATATTTTCTCAACTTATATTGATGCATCTTCTTAAAAGGATATTTGGCCTACATACATGGCATGGATAGTAGTATTATACAACTGATAGTGACTGGCAGCACTTTGTACACATACAATATTTAAACACATTTAATTAATAAAAAGGCTATAAGCTATTTATTGAGGTTAAAATTTGTTTTAAGAAACCAATGTTAACACTTTGAAAAAATGTATCATTTCCTTTAAACTATTAATGGACCAAATTATTTGTTATTCTTAAAAAAATCCATTGTTTACATTTTATTGTTTCACAACTAAAAATCAAGTAATTGCTGGAGTTGGCAGTAATTCACGCAATTTCGCGTATATCTCTAAATATTTTGCTATTCGTTATTCATTTATACATAACATACATACTTTTTCGAAAGCTTTTTATATAGTCTAATTCGAAATTATGTAATTTTCGATTATAGAAATACGTTTCAAAATATCGTTATTCAATTGAGAAAAATTGGAAACAATATTTCTAATTTCTTTATTTTCAGCCTCCAACGCTGCAAGTCTTCCTAAAATTTCCAAACTTGAAGAGGATTCAACGGTAATATCATCAATCTGTAAACAAAAAAGAGCATATAATTTTAAAAATACTGATATTATTATTAGAAGATACATTCAATTTTATTTGAAATGAGATCTTATTTTCATTGGATAACTAGTTCATTCTAAAATTAGTTTTTCTAAAATTATATTGCGTCGTCTCTAATTCTTATTAAAAGTATTTTACATTCACAGGTTTAGTCTTAAGTTTCCACACACACATTAATATACCCATATGCCAATGCAATGCAATGTGGGATCTTATTTGATGAATAAAATTTGTAGATGGACTTTCGTAATCAAACTTTCAGACTATGCTCATGACATATATATGTACTTATGTATGTAAATGCCAAACCAAACCGTATATAGTATAAATGTAATGTAAGTGTAAAATAAAAATTTCTTATTGTTTCTACGATTCATACGTACGCGTTCATACGTACTGACAGACGGACAGGGCTGAATCGTCTCCCTGTTGTAGAATATATATAACAAAATGAACTCGTACTGCGTAACTAGCATACGAGTATTTACATATGTAAAATTTCAGCTCTCTTGCTTCTAAAGCTTCCGAAAATTCGACGCTTAATACGGACGGACAAATGAACAGACGGACAGAGCTACATCAACTTATTTTTTTTTTGCGCTGATCAAGAATATATATACTTTGTGGGGTCTGCGACTTCTCCTTTTGCCTGTTACATACATTTTCACAAAACCATTATACCCTGAATTCCCATTTTCAATGGGTTCAGGGTATAAGAAGCTATGGTAGATATTTCTAGGTCCACATGGTGCGTGGCAAACAGCAAACATTTTTATATCTCCTACAGTTTTAGAGATAGAAGCTTTAAAATAGAATGATTCAGTTACTAATGACCTACTCTATCGGTGACCCAAAAATAGCCGGCCTCTTTGGCGGCGTGGCATATCGAAAAATGCACAGTCATTTTCACACTTTTGGAGCGTGAGTATCCAAATTTGGCAGTTATGTTACCCACTGGGCGCGTGGCAAATCGGCAAAGTAGTTTGTAGCTCCCAACTGCATAATTCATATGCACGTGCATACACATAGCTTATGAGCAATTGCTAAGATGGCAGAAGCGTTAAAAAAAAAAAAAAAAAGTTTTCCGCGGGATCGGGAACCTAGGTATTTTAAAATCACGTCTTTAGTGAAAAAAACCTTTGGCGGGACTCGAACCTGCCAGCCCACGAACCGCAGATTAAGAACGCGATTGCTAAAGCTAAATGAGTTACTGCTATAGTGCAAAAATGCACAATTCAATCGGTATTCTTAGAATATTCTGGAATGCAGACTTTTGCTAAATGCATAAAATCAGTTCTGAATCTGTGCATATGTACGTGTGTATGTATAGCAAAGCACGTGCTGATTGCCAAATGTGTTTGATGATTACCAAAATATTTCGTTTATTAAATTCGAAATTAAATATGGCAACTTTGGGGCCGTGAATGAGTTTTCTACAGTCGGTAACGTACGACTGCAACAATATCACTTGCTCAAATTTAATTTTAAAATAATTGTTAGTTGTTAAAGTTGTATTCTGGAATTTTTGAGGTTGTTTTTTTTTTCGAAATCCTTATATTTAAATCATGGAATAGGTAAGTTTACTATATACATTTATACATTACCTTTTCCAATGAGCTCTGAATGTGCTCTCTTGCTTTTGCGATCTCAGAAGCTAATAGGCTACAATTCTTCGACTGGCTAGCCTGAAAAAAAATTAAATATGAAAATTATAACAAGAAAGATTTCTACAGTCAGGACTGCTCGACTAGAAGAATTTTTAAAGAACTGATATTCTACTTCATTAATACATACGTAACAGGCAACACATGCACGCTAACGTACGCACTTATACGTACGCATACACATAGAGTTGTTTGATGTTCTTCGGCATCAAAATTAACAAGTACCGTTGAAAGTACAACAGAGAATCAATTTCGAGAAGAATCTATTGATGATACTTCCGATCGGATGAGGGATTAACCGCGTATAGCAGCAACAGTATCATATAAACTACAAGCTAATCGGAGGCACCCCAAAAACAACCAATATCAATAGCTTCTCTAACGCAGCATTATTATCAAAATTCACATGACTCTCATATGGAGACTTTGACATCGGCATCGGAAACAGTGACACAAGCCAAAAACAAATGGTTATATCGAATGGGAATGCATGGGAACCACCACCTGCACAAAAGGAAACAGTTGGGTACTAATTTTTCCTGGCTGCAATACTTTCTCGGCCTCACAGATTGTTCAGACACGAAGACAAAATATACATATAGAGATTATAAGCATGGACACTTTTTGCCACGATTAGTAATAATTACAATATTAAAATTTGTCCTATATATAACCAGAGTCAGCAATTGCTGACTGTCATATTCTCTAAACCCCTTGCAGAATGTTCAAGCCAAATATATTTTAGTAATTACATTACTGGATAACCTATGCGCTAACCTGCACGTTACCGACCAAAAAATTAAAAATTCACAGCCACAAATTTAAGGCCCCTGCGCACTGGTCGGAATTAGAGGTATAAAGTCAAACATTTTATTGAATTAATTCTATTTCAATATATTCAAAGTAGAATCCCTTTATATGAAACAAGTAAGAAGGCTCTAGTGGACACGGCTCGACAACGAGATACACTGAAGTCTGCAAAAAAAACAATTGCTTCTTCTTTACGCACGTGTGAGATCTGCTAACTCGTGGTTAGTGCTAACCGTGGGTTGGGGGTAGACGCTTATAAATCCATTCCTAGATGGATGATCTTCATGAAGCTTTCAGAATATATCAATAGCATTCAAATGTGTAGTTTCCGGACGGACGGAAGCTAGATCAACTATTTTTGTATGCTGATCAAGAATATATATATTATACTTTATGGGGTCTGCGACGACTCCTTCTTCCTGTTACATAGTACATTTTCACAAAACCATTATACCCTGAATTTCCATTTTCAATGATTTCAGGGTATGTAAAAAAACAAGTAAGAACGTTGCAGATAGGCGCAACTATTTGCGAGATACTCTGTTCCCATAGGTGCATTTTATTTATTTAATAAACATTTAATTAACGAAATATTTCGGCAATTAGCAAACGTACATGGCAAACAACAAACGTTTTTCCTATACATACATACATATTTACACATGTACACACTATTTCCTATGTATGTATACAAAAGTTTGCATGTTATAATATTTTATGAATTGTGAATGAATTGTGAATTTTTCGATCGTTACTTTAGTTTTGTTAAAAGGCGCTCTAGCAGTGCCTTATTTGGCTTTAGCACTAACCATACAACATTGTATGGTTAGTGGTTTTAGTTAACGAAGCTCAAACCATGGCAGTGGCGATGGTGGTAAGTGCAATGCAAGTTGCACTTAGGTGCGTGGGTACGAATCCCGCAGAAAACTTTTTAGCCAAAAATTATTATTTTTTAAATTTTTTTTTATATTTGTGTAATTTATATTATTATATTCATTATAAAATGTTTACTGCCAGCGCCCATTATCAAATAAGATATTTATAAATATATACATTTGAATTGTGCACTTAAGCACTAGAAATTGCTTTTGCCACGCTGCGTGAGCAAGCAATTTTTCTATGCATGCGTATATGTATGTATGTGTATGCAGATGTTTGTACGTGTACACACATCAAAGTGTGTATACATATTCCATAAATTGCGATTAAATTATGTTTTTGTCACAAGCTGCTATAGCAGTGAACTTATTTAGGTTTAGCTGACGATTACATGTTATTTTAAAAAGTCCTGGGCTCAAATCCCGCTGGAAACTTTTTATTGATTAATCGAAAACTTATTTAATTTCATTAATATTTACATATTTATGTTCAAATGCTTTCTGCCATCTTAGCAATTACTACTAAGCTATTATATGCATAAATTATGCAGTTGGTCACAACAAACTTCTTTGCCGATTTGCCACGCCCCAAGTGGGCGTAGCCGCATAATTTTTGGCCAGTTCTTAGAAAGAGCCGAGGCTAACATAACGGCAAAATTGTTGCTTACATTCCAAAAATGCGAAAATTACAGGGTATTTTTCGAAGAAGCTGAAAAATTATGTATGGGTCATCGATAGAGGAGGACATTAGTAACTGAACCATCCATCTTTCAAGCTCTAAAACTGTAAGAGATATAAACTTTTGCGGTTTGCCACGCCCCCTGTGAGCGTAGATATATCTACCATAGCTTATTGATCTTGGATTGTCAACCCGAGTATACATGCCGAACTTCAAGTCTCTAGTATCAATGGTGTTCAAAATATAGCGCAATTTCCGACTTTATAACATTTGTTTACACTTTATGATTTGGGAGCATATATGAGTATGCTATGTTCAAAATTTCAAGTGTGTAGCTCTAATAACGCCGAAAAATATTGCGTTCACACGGACAGACGGGCAGCAAGACGGACATTGCACAAATCCAATATACTCTTTTCCTCTTTGGGAACAGAGTATAAAAACAATGTTGCTAAAAATTTCATTATGATCAAGCTTCAAAGTCTGGTTATTAGTCAGTTGATATTTGTCGAGAAATTTTTATTCACTTTGAGCGCTTGGCAAAAATTGCAAAAATAAAATATTGTAAATGGATTTTGAAGGATATGTAGAATGAATAACCAAAAACATGTGTTAAAATTTGTTATATGTAATTTACCTCCTCCTGTACTAACATTGTCTCCCAACTCGCTTGCTCCTCCCTCACCTTGTGTCTCTGTTTTGTCTTCATCTCCTAAATCACTTCGTGTTCCACCGCCCTGCCCTGTGGCTACGTCCTTATCGGATGATGCTGCTATTGAATCTCTTGTCCCTGATCAAAAATTGGTTTCTCCTCCAATTTTTGTTAAAACAGAGAATACCAATACGTCAACTAATTCTTCCAATACTGTCCCAACTTTATGTGTTCTCGCTCCTCGAAAGCTAGTTTTTATACCCTGAGTCCATTGAAAATGGGAAATCAGGGTATAATGGGTTTGTTAAATGTATGTAACAGGCAGAAGGAGGCGTGGCAGAACCCATAAAGTATATATATTCTTGATCAGGGTGACGAGAAAAGTTGATATAGCCATGTCCGTCTGTCCGTCCGTCCGTCCGTATGTATGAACGCGTCGATTTCCGAAGATACAAAAGCTAGAGAGTTCATTCTTTTTGTGTTAGGTCCGTATATTGCACGCGCAGTACGAGTTTGTTTCAGAAGTTGGATAATTTGTATATTTGCAAAGTTATCGATAAATGAATTTATCGGGAGCCAGTTATTAAATTCTAGCTAATTCATCTATAGAGTTAAAGTCTCCAGATTTGTCAGATTTTGGATTCTATTCCCGGAATTAAAACCGAAGAATCGTAACAGAGACACCTGTCTCGCTGAATACTCCTTCGGTGCAATCCCCATCGAAAATTGTTCCAAAAAACTAATAAATAATCAATTTTCTCCTCGGATGTCCTCGAAGACGCTGCTATCGTATATGCGATTTAGTTTTGCTATACGAACTGATTAGTTCAGTTGACTAGTCCCATTTATATGAGTCGGTTGATGTTAATGAGGCATCATCACTTTTTTACTCAACTTTAGACACTATTCTTGATGTAGTATGTGTAGTATTTCGCCGGTTTCGAAAAAGCCGCCTTGCTTTTCTAAGACTCTTTTAAATTTAAGAAATATTAAATCAAGGTATTTTAAGAAATTAAAAAGGTCTGGTTCGGTTGTTGGCTGGGTGAAATATTCTATAGCCAAGTCAAATTTTAATATCTTAAATTCTCGTTGTTATGAGAATAAGCAATTTTACACTTTTGCAAATTTGAAGCGTAAAGTAAATCTTCTGGTTTGCCAACCTCCTTTTTCTTTTGTATGGAAAAATCTTGTGAAGAACAGGTTTCTTCTGATCTATTTACAAAATCCTTCCAATCAACTTATTCTTCCGTTGACTGCTTCAATAATCGTACCCATTTTCCTTTTCTGAAACTTTTTCAATTGATGTTCCAAGGATGTCTGTAGATTCATTGGCTGCAGCCATTAGGACATTGAAATCATCCTTTTCTCCAGGAGCTGATAATATTCCAAGTTGTGTGATTAAAGAGTGTAGTGCTTCTCTTCTGTCACCATTACCAAATTTGTTTAACTTATCCTTGGATACTGCGGGTTTTCCTTCAAGTTGGAAAGAATCTTTTATTATTCCATTACATAAGAAAGGCGGAGAATCTGATATTTTCAATTATAGAGGCATTGCGAAACTTTCTGTAATTCCGAAGTTATTTGAAAAAATAATAACATCGTCATTGCAACATTTTCGTAAATTTATTAGAATTCACTTCCCTAGTTAATGATAGTTTCTCGAATAGAATGCAAACTGATGTTATTTATACGGACTTCAGTAAAGCATTTGACTCAGTTCACCATCATTTGCTAATTTTAAAGCTGGATCGCTTAGGATTTTCCCCTAAACTTTTATTGTGGATATCATCCTACTCAAAGGGCAGAACACAGAGAGGGTTGCTGAGAAATTCAATTTAAAAACTGATCTCTATTACGTCAGGTGTTCCCCAGGGTAGTCATTTAGGCCCATTACTCTTTTCCCTTTTTATTAATGACCTTCCTAGTTGTATTTCTTATTCAAAGATACTTATGTATGCAGATGATGTAAAACTTTGCTTTTCATATTCTAACTCAATTGAGCATGTTCATCTTCAAGATGATCTTAATGCATTTCACGGTTGGTGTGAGGTTTATCAATTACATTTAAATTGCTCCAAGTTATCATACACATGACCTTCTGTCGTAATTTTCCTCACTTGCTGGACTATAAAATAAAAAATATTTCCTTACAACGTATATTCACCGTCAAAGACTTTGGCGTTCTCTTTGACACTAAACTTAATTTTTATCTGCATATGTGTGCTTAGCTTTATTAAACGATGGTCTACGGAATTTAATGATCCTTTTGTTACCAAGCAGTTATATATTTCACTTGTTCTGTTATTTGGTCTCCGCAACATAAACTGTATCAGGATCGCATTGAATCGGTCCAGAAAAAGTTTCTACTCTTTGCCTTAAGGGGTCAAAATTGGAACAGTAATTTACGTTTGCCTTCTTATCATAGTAGGCTTATTCTTATTGATATGCCATCATTAATGAAACAAAGGACAATTTTAGGTATTACTTTCCTTCATAATTTAATTTTTGGTAATATTAATTCGCCCAGCCTATTAATGCGGCTGCATTTATCAGTTCCTTCCCGAACTACTAGAAACTATCGTCCGTTACATTTGCCACAGTGTACCACGGATTATTCTTTACATTCTGCTTTCCATGTTTTTTGTGTTAACTATAATAAATATTATCACGTATTCTCCATAGAGCTCTCTCTTCTGCAAATTGCTGTCAGCTTATCTTAGGGAACTTAATCCAAATGCGCGGATGTGAACATAGTTTTTTGTTTTTGTTATCTATCTTATTTCACTCTCTTCATCTCACTTTAAATTTTGTTTTTTAATATTTCCTTTTTTCTCGCTAATCTTTAGTTTAAATATTTATTTTTAAATTGTTAGTTCATAATCAGTCCTAAGAACTTTTAATATTAATTTTTAAGTTTTAAATGAACACTATTTTGTCATACTTTCTTTAGTATCACTGACCAGTCATGGCTGTGAATTGGGGCATAGCTGGCCGGACTGGCAAATAAAACACCCCCATCGGGTTGGTCATACTAATGATTATTTAAATGTTCTGTACTTGTTTTTAGACTTTTTTAATTATAATTGCCACTTTTTTGGCAATTCCGCCTAGTGTGCAGTGACTGGAAGTAGTTTTAAGATATATAAGGATTTTAAAAAAATAAACAGCTCAATATTTGAATTCGTGAAAATTGGAGTTGTTTCCTTTGAGACTTTTACAATATTCATGATCAGCCCGAAAAACTGAGTTGATATTTTCCTGTCCGTCTGTCCCATTTAAATGTTATTGGAAGACAACATATATTACAAAAACAAAAGGAGTGATTATTATTTTACGAGCAACTCAAAACATTTTTACTGGGCGCTCTGACTTTTAGACAATAATATATTCGCTTTTATCAAAATTGTCATGTAACTTCTCAGTTATGTCTTTATAGATAGTGTGCCAAGGCATTTCTATTTAAGATTAGAAATTTTTTCATGTAGCTGCGCTTTTTATACCCTGAACCCAATAAAACTGGGAATTCAGGGTATAATGGTTTTGTTAAAATGTATGTAACAGGCAGAATGGGCTCAGGATATATAAACAAAAAAATAAATAAATAAACTGCATAACTAACATACGAATATTCATGAAAAATTTCACTTCTCTCTAATGTAATGACCGGTTGAAATGTGAAAAATATTGTCGGTATAATATTAAACGGATTCACATTAAAAAAAAAATTTTTTTTTTGTATTATAACTTAGATATTTGCATCCATCAAGTTTTTTTCAGGGTATATATTATTATACCCTGAACGCATTGAAAATGGGAATTCAGGGTATAATGGTTTTGTGAAAATGTATGTAACAGGCGGAAGGAGACGTCGCAGACCCCATAAAGTATATATATTCTTGATCAGCATCGAAAAATAAGTTGATCTAGCCCTGTCCGTCTGTCCGTCCGTCCGTCCGTCCGTATGAACGTCGAGATTTTAGAAAAGCTAGAGAGCTGAAATTTCACATGAACACTCGTATGTTAGCTACGTAGTACGAGTTTATATTGTTTTTTCGATAACTCATCCCATTTCCAAGTTATCGATAAAAATAGAAAATTCGTTTACATTTTTTATGTTTTTTTTGGGTATGACTTCTACGCCGTTTTAGCTAGAGACTTCCAATTTGTAAATTTTGATAGATATTAAGGATACGCAGATTTTTTAATTTTCAGGATGCCACGCCCCCTTCGGCCCCAATTTGAAAAAAAAAAAAAACGGATTTCAAATACTAGAGACTTGCAACTTGGTAAATAGATAGATTTAGATACTCTTAATCTACTCTCAAAATTTTGTAAGGATCATCCAACTAGGAATGGAGTTATAAGCATCCAAAGTTCAGCCCAGCCCACCCCCAAGCCACGGCAGCAACTGCGCGGTTAGCAGAGCGCGCGCTCATAAGTGCGTAAATAAGAAGAGTATCACTTTTTGGCAGGGTTCAGGGTATCTCGCAGTCGAGCCGTCTCGACTAGAGCCTTCTTACTTGTTATAGCTACAATATTATTATTTATGTAATTGGTTTAACGATCGTAATGAATTGCTGGGCAGTCACTATGCTCTACCTTAACAGTGACATTTCACCTTCTGCTTCGATGGCTCAGCGGAGTTCCACGAGACTGAAGTCGCGAAGAAGCTTATCAAGCGAATGTGCGTACATGTGTACATGCGTAGAATTCCTGGAATATCAGATCGAAGATTCTAAGGGCTCAGAGAATTTATAATCGAGAATTTTAGATGGACTCTTCTTATTTAAGTACTCATATGTATATTGAATTGTAAAACGAGAAATTGGAAGGGTCTTCCCCGTAGTGGCTGTATGGCGGTCAATGGAGCTTTGGAGTTTTTGCCTCGAGCGATCGGTAGAGATGTTTGATATTTGAACCATCTCTCAAAATGCTTTATTTATACGATTGCTTCCACTCTCTCTCTCACTCTCCGACCTACAATTGCTGCTTTCTGCTCTCTTCTCTCTTAAATATATACATACATACATATGTAAATGTAAGGAGCAGTGTTGCCAACTTGGCCTTTTTCCGGACAGATTTGTCCTTTTTATACTTTGTTCCCAAAGGGAAAAAGTATATTGGGTTTGTGCAATGTCCGTCTTGCTGCCATCCGTCTGTCCGTATGAACGCAATATTTTTCGGCGCTATTAGAGCTAGAGACTTGAAATTTTAAACATATACTCATATATGCTGTGTGTTAAAATTTTCCCGATCCGCCCACTAGGGGCGTGGCAAATCGGAAAACACTTCCGCAAGTTGCAATTTGGAATGTAACCGAAGTTCAAAAAGCTATGGCGGATATATCTACGCCCATTGGGGGCGTGGCAAATCGGGAAAAACGTATCTTCTACACCTTTAAAGCTAGAACGCTGAAATTTTGCATGTGAGTTTTTGTTATGATTCTAAAATCGATCAAGAAGATCTACGCCCATTGGGGGCGTGGCAAATCGGACCTGAATATATAGTGATTTTTCAAATTGTGCTATTTATTGAACACTATTGACACTAGAGACTTGAAATTTTGCATGTATACTCGGGCTGACAACCCAAGACCAATAAGCTATGGTAGATATATCTACGCTCACAGGGGGCGTGGCAAACCGCAAAAGTTTATATCTCTTACAGTTTTAGAGCTTGAAAGATGGATGGTTCAGTTACTAATGTCCTCCTCTATCGATGACCCAAAAATAATTTTTCAGCCTCTTTGGAGGCGTGGCATATCGAAAAATACCCTGTAATTTTCGCATTTTTGGAATGTAAGCAACCAAATTTTGCAGGCATGTTAGCCTCGGCCCTTTCTAAGAACTTATGCGTCTACGTCCACTGGGGGCGTGGCAAATCGGCAAAGAAGTTTGTTGTGGCCAACTGCATAATTTATGCATATAATAGCTTAGTAGCAATTGCTAAGATGGCAAAAAGCATTTTAACATAAATATAATAGTATTAATGAATTTAAAAAATAAAATTTATAAGTTTTCGATTAATTAATAAAAAGTTTCCAGCGGGATTCGAACCCAGGTTTTTTGAAAATAACATGTAATCGTTAGCTAAACCTAAATAAATTCACAGCTGATCAGCTGGTGACAAAACAAAACAAAACAATCGAAATTTTTGCTATATGTATACACACTTGCATGTGTATACACTTACAAACATCTGTGTACACATAAATACATATATGTATGCATGCATGGAAAACCGCTTGCCACGCAGCGTGGCAAATCGGAAAAGCAGTTTTAGTTTTTGCTTAAATGCACAATTCATATGCGTATGTTTATAAATTAATTAGCAATCAATTGGCAGCAAGCATTTTATAATAATTATACAAATATAAAAAAATTAATAAATAATAATTTTAGAAAAAAAGTTTTCTGCGGGATTCGAACACCTAACACCTATAGCTTGCATACCGCTTACCACCAGCGCCACTGCCCTGATCTGAATCACATTAACTAAAACCAAATAAGGCATTGCTAGAGCGTCTCTGACAAAACTAAAGTAACGATCGAAAAATTCCCAATTCAGTCACAATTCTTAGAATATTCTGGCATGCAAACTTTTTTATGCATACATAGAAAATTGTGTGTATACTCGTATAGTGTGTACATGTGTAAATCTGTATGTATGTATGTATGTATAAGAAATTTTGTCCGTAAATTTTGACCTTTTTTAATCCTTTTTTAATTGTTAAAGGTAGTTTATAAAATTTGTCAAGTAAGTCGATATCATCGCTTTAATATTGCTTTATTGCAAGATATTTTACGATGTATCCCTGTTTCAAACGCTGTAGCCCTGTAATTACAATTCTATTTTGTATGGTTTGAATTGTAGAGTGACTGTCAAATGAGCCTTTACGGCTTGCAGCAGACATTTGTCAATACATATAAATTTCCAGATCCACTTAAATCGTTTATAACCCGCTCAAAAAATTTTGGAGGCTATGTTACTAAATTAGTTATAGTAATTTTTATTTATTAAACATAAATACATATGTATGCATATAAACATACATGATATATGCATGGGGGAAGTAGATTTGGCAGTTACAAGGCCGAACAAATCTAAGACCGTTCCCACAATTCTAAGGCCGAGGTCCACAAGAATAACAAGCTGCACGTGTTGGGCCCTGCAATTGCTACAGGCAGCAAAAGTTTCGCACACAGTCACATAAATGCTCATACATGTAGCAAGACACAGTAAATGTGTGTGTGCATCAGTGTTGCCAACTTGGCCTTTTTCCAGACAGATCTGTCCTTTTTGAAATTACAACTGCCGCAAAAATTTAGAAACAGCCCCTGTCCGGAAAAAATGACTTTTTTATATTATATTGGCCTTTTTTCATCCTTTTTTAATTGTTAAAGGTTGTTTATAAAATTTGTCAAGTAAATCAATATCATCGCTTTAATATTGCTTTATTGCAAGATATTTTACGATGTATCCCTGTTTCAAACGCTGTAGTCCTGTAATCGAAAATATATTTATCGATCGATCATTTAAGATTTCAAAAGTTTAACAAAATTGTCAAAGAAAATTTACAAACTGAAATTTAGGGCGTCGCGGTTAGACGACCCATTAAAAAAAAAAAATGGATCCGCCTCGTTCCCAATAATATTGATGAGGCATTTTGCAAATACTGCAAGTGCAGTTTAAATACAAAACTTGTAGAATGGAGAGATAAAGTAGCGTATCTTTCTGGACTGAAGTTCAGAACCACCAGACTCAGCAGGAAACAAAAACTTTTCGGACCTGGGTGCATTTGTTATCACTTTGCTGTCGTTGCCGTGGTCAAATGCTGAGGTGGAAAGGTTGTTCAGCCAAGTCAATTTGGTTAAAACCAAATTAAGGAACAAGCTGCATATTAATTTTTTTAACTAGTTAACAATTACATACAATTAAATATAATATCTTTGGATTAGGTTTGGACTACATCGGAACGGCAAATGTTGCCAAAACTATAACCTACCGGAAAATTGTGTACGCTAAATTGGCACAAATAATACATACAATAAAGAAAATGTCAATTTTGATGAGGTGCTACACCTTTTAAAGGAAAATTAATATCAAATTCCAATTTTAATAATAGAAAAAAATATTATCCGTTTTTTTTTTTTTTTTTACCTATTTTGTCCCTTTGTATACCCTGAACCCATTGAAAATGGGAATTCAGGATATAATGGTTTTGTGAAAATGTATGTAACAGGCAGAAGGAGAAGTTGCAGACCCCATAAAGTATATATATTCTTGATCAGCATAAAAAAATAAGTTGATTAAGCCCTGTCCGTCTGTCCGTCCGTCCGTCCGTATGAACGTCGAGATTTCGGAAACTACAAAAGCTAGAGAGCTGAAATTTCACATGAACATGCGTATGTTAGCTACGCAGTACGAGTTTTTGTTTTTTCGATAACTCATCCCATTTCCAAATTATCGATAAAAAATCGAAATTTCGTTTCCATTTTTTAGGTTTTTTGGGCATAACTTCTACACTGTTTCAGCTAGAGATAGATAGATATTATGTATACGCAGATTATGTAATTTACAGATTTTGGATGCTACGCCCCCTTCGCCCCAAATTGAAAAAAACGCATTTCAAATACTAGAGACTTGCAACTTGGTAAATAGATAGATTTAGATACTCTTAATCTACTCTCAAAATTTTGTAAGGATCATCCAACTAGGAATGGAGTTATAAGCATCCAAAGTTCAGCCCAGCCCACCCCCAAGCCACGGCAGCAACTGCGCGGTTAGCAGAGCGCGCGCTCATAAGTGCGTAAAGAAGAAGAGTATCACTTTTTTTTGCAGGGTTCAGGGGATCTCGTAGTCGAGCCGCCTCGACTAGAGCCTTCTTACTTGTTTGTCCTCTTTTTTGTGTCAACTGTCCTGTTTTTTGGGCGAAAAGATGACAACACTGCACACTGGGCAAAATTGCCAATAAGTGGCATAAAGTCAAAAATTTTATGGAACCAAATATGAATTCTGTTTTATTATATTCAAAGTAGAAACCCTATATATGAAGAATCAAACAATGTTTTTGCTAAAAATGCAATACTTTCATTATAATGAAGTTTCAAAGTCAGCTGATTAGTCAGCTGATTTTGGCGTCTAAATTGGTGGGAAATTTTTATTCAGTTTGACTGGTTGGCAAATGAACAAACCGCAAAAATAAAATATTGTGAAAAATAGATTTTGAAGGGCTGGGTATGTAGAATACATAAAAAAAAAACATTTTGTGTTCATTTTTTTTTTTTTTATGTTATATACGTTTACTGTTTTGTATTGTCCATAATGATAGAAAACCCATCCAAAGTGTTCATCTTGTGTGGAGTAAAACTTTACCTTCTGCGTGTTTGTGCGTTATATACTATATATCAAAATAAAGTAGAAAGTGTGTACTAAAAGTTAGTAATAACCCCGTTTGCGGCTTTTTGCGGCTCTTGCGGTACTTTGCATTTGCAGCTCAGCTTTTTTACATATAGTTCAATAGTGATCACGTATACGCATTGTTGCCCTATATAGGCTAAATATACCAAGTTTCAGCTCGATATGTGCAATATTAGACTTTACGCCACTTTTTTTTTTTTTTTTTTGGCAATTTTGCCCAGTGTGAACTGGCATGGAGGCACAAGCCCAGCACACATCTCATTCTACAGTGGCTCACAGCTTATTTGGTACACTTCAATTTTTAAATTTTCTCTTGCTGTAATTCAAAAACTATAAGTGATATCGAAATACTTTAAATGTCATTTTAGAGAGGGCAATTCCTTGTTTTATAAAACGAAAGATTTTATTTAAAAATAATACTGTTCAACAGCAAAAATAAATAAAAAACAAAATAATATAAAAATAAATTCCCTCACAGCTTATTTGATACAGTGTCAGTAAAATGCTAATATATAAGGTTAGCCTTTAATTTAATGTTTGATGTGCATTCCCTTAGCTTTTATCATAGCTTGCAGCCTATTTGGCATTGAATCCATCAGGTTTTGAGTATAGCTTGGCTTTATTTTGGGCCATTCCTCCAGTAAGGTTCTCTTTGGGTCTTCTTTGTTACAATTCTTATGTTTTCTAACGCTGTTGACTAAAAGTGCCAACAGATTCTCTATGACATTTAATTAGGAAGACTGTGCCGGCGAATTCATGACGTGGGAACAGTTCCAAATAAGCCATGTTTGAAAGAATTTAGCTTTGCGGATCGGGTCGTTTTAAACGGCTTCTTTCGAGATACTAGTACTACTCTCGAAACCTTGCCCAGTTCATTTTCAACTTTTTCACCCAACTTTACTAATACTAGTAATTTAAATACACTGACGATCGAAACTGTAACACGAATTCAATTTAGTAACTTCGATGGTCTGTATTTTTGCTTCTACTTTATGGATGATTACGATCTTAGTCTTGTTTTCTGAGTACAGTATTTTATCTAAATTTTCAAAAAAATTTAATTCATTCGGTTGGCTGGAAAAAAGATGCGAACAAAAGTGTGAAAATAGTCATGTGTTACAGTCTTGCACTCCGACTAACTTTTCAACAAATATTTTTTTTAAAGATTTTTTAATAATGGACATGCACCCCTTTTGATTTTTTTTATTCAATAATACGATTTAACATACTTTTTGTTGTCTCCTTTATAATTAATTCATACTAAATTAATTCATATACATTTATAAAGCATATGTAAATAAAATAAAATTATAAACAAAACTGCCAAATGTATGGATTAAATGGGTTTGAAGAACGAAAAATCTAAGACTGTTCACACAATTTTAAGGTTGAAGTCCGTAAGACCAACAAACTGCAAATGCTGGGAACTAAAATTACTAAACTACTTGCAGTAATTGGTGCAAAAGGAAGTCATATTAAAACATATGTACATATTTACATACATAGATATACTATGTTTTAATATATTCTATATCGCTTACTTTCATTAAGTTTTTATTTAGTAAAATAGGTTGATAATGAAAGTTGGTAATGAAATCAATTTTATTTTCACAAATATCCACTTAAAAATATATGCATACATGAACATACATACATATATCATGTATGTACATACATATATCATAGCCATTTTTTCTTTATTTATTTATTAAATACATACATACGTATGTACTATGTGGATCATGTACTGTATGTGTAATATGTATGCATGTATGTACATACATACATATGTATGTATGTACATAAATGTGCATATCATATAGTATACATATATATGTATGTACATATGTACATATGTTTGTATGAATGTACTTACTTTATATAACGATTCATGATACAGTTTTTCCGCATTGTCATAGCGACTTTTGTCTATCCAAACGTAATCCATATCTTCAAATCTATGCTGTTAAATGATGAAAGTATATACATATACTAAAATGAGATAATTGGAAAATACTACTTATGTATGTAAGTATTAAATGAGAATTACTTTACGTCCCAAATTGACAATTTGCTTGACATAAGGAACTCTTAGAAAGAACAGATATACAGTGAGGCCAAAAAGTATTGGCACACTGGAAAAATCAAACTTCTATGTGCTGTAACTTATTTTTGAACACAGCTATAAATAAATGAAAAACGGTATTTATTAAAATTATGTTTTACAATAGTATTCAAAAAATAAATAAATAAATAAATAAATAAATAAATAAATAAAAAAATAAATAAAAAAATAAATAAAAAAATAAATAAATAAATAAAATAAAAATAAATAAATTAATTAAATTTCTGCTTTTGGTTATACTAGAATATAAATATAGGAATATAGTCGGAAAGCTGTATTTGAGACTGCTCGAGCTCCCCTGAGCCCTTTTTCGAACGAATAATATTCCAAGAATGCTTCTCCACGCGTAAGAGACTATACATGCAAAAACACGAGCACTCACACACGCTGATCTACGATTGTAGGCATTTACACTAAACACTAAAATTTTGCATGAGCATGGCAAAGCCGTTTAAGAGTTCGGCATACTCTTACTAAGAATGGCAGATGGAATCATTGCGAATCGCCACTCGCGAACAAATTTCAATTTTTGTGGGCTGCTGACTTGTGCTCGCATTGAGTGAGATAGATAGAGAAAAAATAGAGAGGGAGAGTAAAGAAAAGTATCACAAGAATGTTCTCATATGAAATATGACCATGCCGGTTGAGCGATTGCAGCGCAATGAACAACTGGAACAAATTAATGTGCACACTTATTTTTTGACATTAGAACCCCATCAACTTCGTATTTGCTCGGGTTTTTACTTTTAGGGTCGGGAGAAAAAATTTCTGATGGCAAAATCATTCCGCTTCGAGCGCTCGACGGTGATGGTCGATTTTCCAAAAAGGCCTGACATGCGCCGCTCTTTCCTTTGCTCTCTTTCTCTTTCTGCCCTATGCTTTTTACTCTCCTCTCTTCTCACAAAAATATATGTATGCCGGCACAAAAGCAAGCAGCTCACAAAAATTGAAATTTCTTCTCGACGCGATCCCATTGGTTCCCTTCTGAGCGAAGAGTATACCGAATTCTTAAACGGCTTTGCCATGCTCATGCAAAATGTTAGCGTTTTCATGATTATTTGTGGAAAGGGTATGAAAGTGTTGACGTGCATAAAGAAAATTATTTCCCGATGACCACACACACACACACATTTACACTTCCTCGCTATATGTGTAGGCATTTATGTACCTGTGTGCAATATCCTTGCTGCCTGGAGTACTATTAGAACCCCAGCAGTTGATATTCGTTCGGTTGGGTAGCTGATGTGAGCATGCATATGCACACACATTTACACTTCCTCGCTATATGTGTGGGCATTTATGTGCCTGTGTGCGATATTCTGGCTGCCTGTAGTACTACTATTAGAACCCCAGCAGTTGATGTTCGTTCGTTTGGGTAGCTGATGTGAACTTTCATATGTACACACATGTGTAGGCATTTATGTGCCTGTGTGCGATACACTTGCTGCATGTAGCAATTCTATTTTCCCAGCGATTGCTGTGGGTAGCTGATGTGAGCCTTTGAATTTGAATGAATGCTCTGCCTGGGGCATTTGCATGTTTCGTGCATGGGTCTCGAATATTGGGCGTGTGCCTACCTCAACTTTGAATTAAGTAAACGATTTAGGGTAATTTTAGTAAAAGAAAACTGAAAATGATTCGTCGTGAATAAGAAGCTTACATTAAATAAAACATTTAACATAATACATGTATATTATTGTTATTAAGTGGAAAATATGACTACATAACGAATGCATAATTTTTGCATAAAAGGGCCATTTTACCTCTATATCCTATTTTTGCCTATAGGGTCAAATCAGGTACTACATATTAAAGAACAAATGATAACTAATCAAAATAATTGACCTCTCCTGCAATTCTAACCCAAAATCGTTCGCAATTACCATAAAAACAACCAATTCAGTTATGGAACAAATACAAAGACGACATATGTGTAGATATCTTGCATCACTTGCGCATCGATCGATGCAAGATGCATTTAACCAAGAATTAAATCGAGAACTGCAATACAATGTTGTCAAAATAATATGACGTTGCTAAATGAACAGCAAAAACAAGTATACGAAACATTATTGCAAGCGATGGACAATAATACTGGTGGTATATTCTTCCTGGACGCACCTGGAGGAACAGGAAAAACATTTATCATTTTATTGATTTTGGCCACTATTCGATGCGTTAGCATCATCTGGAATTGCGGCGACTTTTCTAGATGGCGGTCGTACTGCACATTCTGCACTTAAGTTGCCACTCAATTTAAACACAATTGATACTCCAACATGCAATATTTCCCGATCCAATGTAATGGGAAAATTGTTGATGCAATGCAAGCTCATTGTTTGGGATGAGTGCACAATGGCACATAAGAAAAAAAAATACACATAAACATAAACTGTATCAGGATCGCATTGAATCGGTCCAGAAACAGTTTCTACTCTTTGCCTTAAGGGATCAAATTGGAACAGTAATTTACGTTTGCGTTCTTATCATAGTAGGCATATTCTTATTGATCTGCCATCATTAATGAAACAAAGGATAATTTTAGGTATTACTTTCCTTCATAATTTGATTCATGGTAATATTGATTCACCCAGCCTGTTAATGCGACTGCATTTCTCTGTGCCTTCCCGAACTACTCGACTAAACTAAACCATCTTTTTTTTTTTTTTTTTTTTTTTTATACTTTGTTCCCAAAGGGAAAAAAGTATATTGGGTTTGTGCAATGTCCGTCTTGCTGTCCGTCCGTCTGTCCGTCTGTCCGTCTGTCCGTCCGTCCGTCTGTCCGTCTGTCCGTATGAACGCAATATTTTTCGGCGCTATTAGAGCTAGAGACTTGAAATTTTAAACATATACTCATATATGCTCCCGAATTATAAAGTGTAAAAATTTTCCCGATCCGCCCACTAGGGGCGTGGCAAATCGGAAAACTCTTCCGCCCATAGTTAAGTTATCATACTAGATGATGAGCTAGAGAGTTGCAATTTGAAATGTATACTCGGGGTGACAACCCAAGTTCAAAAAGCTATGGCGGATATATCTACGCCCATTGGGGGCGTGGCAAATCGGGAAAAACGTATCTTCTGCACCGTTAAAGCTAGAACGTTGAAATTTTGCATGTGAGTTAATGTTATGATTCTAAGAAGATCGATCAAAAAGTTATATGTCTATGCCCATTGGGGGCATGGCAAATCGGACCTGAATATATAGTGATTTTTCAAATTGTGCTATATTTTGAACACTATTGACACTAGAGACTTGAAATTTTGCATGTATACTCGGGTTGACAACCCAAGACTAATAAGCTATGGTAGATATATCTACGCCCACAGGGGGCGTGGCAAACCGCAAAAGTTTATATCTCCTACAGTTTTAGAGCTAGAAGCTTGAAAATTGGATGGTTGAGTTACTAATGTTCTCCTCTATCGATGCCCCAAAAATAATTTTTCAGCCTCTTTGGGGGCGTGGCATATCGAAAAATACCCTGTAATTTTCGCATTTTTGGAATGTAAGCAACCAAATTTTGCAGTCATGTTAGCCTCGGCCTTTTCTAAGAACTGGCAAAAAATTATGCGTCTACGCCCACTGGGGGCGTGGTAAATCGGCAAAGAAGTTTGTTGTGGCCAACTGCATAATTGATGCATATAATAGCTTAGTAGCAATTGCTAAGATGGCAAAAGCATTTTAACATAAATATAATAATATTAATAAATTTAAAAAAATAAAATTGATAAGTTTTTGATTAATAAATAAAAAGTTTCCAGCGGGATTCGAACCTAGGTCTTTTGAAAACAACATGTAATCGTTAGCTAAACCTAAATCAATTCACAGCTGATCAGCTGACCAGCTGATCAGCAGCTTGTGACGAAACAAAACAATACAATCGCAATTCTTGCAATATGTATACACTTTTGGATGTGTATACACTTACAAACATCTGTGTACACATAGAAAAACTGCTTGCCACACAGCGTGGCAAATCGGAAAAATTGTTTTAGTTTTTGCTTAAATGCAAAATTCATATGCGTATGTTTATAGATTATCATCAATTGGCAGCAAGCATTTTATAATAAATATACAAATATAAAAAAATATAAAAATAAAAAAATAAATAATTTTTGAAAAAAGTTTTCTGCGGGATACGAACCCACGCACCTAAGTATAGCTTGCATAGTGCTTACCACCAGAGCCACTGCCCTGACCTGCACTCCATTAACTAAAACCAAATAAGACATTGTAATGCATTGCTAGAGCGCCTTTTGACAAAACTAAAATAACGATCGTAAAATTCCCAATTCAGTCACAATTCGTAGAATATTCTGGCATGCAAACTTTTGTATGTATACTTAGAAAATTGTGTATACTCGTATAGTGTGTACATGTGTAAATCTGTATGTATGTGTAGGAAAAACGTTTGTTGCTTGCCATGTACGTTTTCTAATTGCCGAAATATTTCGTTAATTAAATGTTTATTAAATAAATAAGATGCACCTATGGGAACAAAGTATATCGCAGTTAGTGGCGCCTAACTGCAACGTTCTTACTTGTTTTTAAATGTTTATTTACAGCTTAACGTACCGTTACCTTTTAGGCAACTTAATCTAATTTAATTTAACCTATCTTGGTACTTTTTGGCCACTTCCTGGATTTTGTCTCCAATTTTAGTGACCTTGAGATCTCTTTCTATATCCCTGGTTCTCATGTACCCTGTGATCTTCCTCTGTGATCTTCCTCAAAGTTTTGGCTTGCAGTATACGCAGTTTATTCAAGTGCGATTTGGCGGCGATACCATACACTTGTATGGCGTAGAACAAGCTAGGAGCTAGGATGGTCTTGTATATTCTAACCTTGTTGTCCAGTGACAGTTTATTACGTGCTGCGAGCAGCGAAGACATTTTAGCGATTTCAGATTTGAAGGAGCACCGCAGTATCGTTAGCGTAGGTCGCTATTAGCACATCTCTAGCATCGAGTCCAGTGATTGCAGTGTGCGTTGGCATATCCGCAGTGAATATAGAATAAAGGGTGGGACCAAGGACGCTGCCTTGCGGAACTCCGGCTGCTATTGTTTTAGCGGAGGACTTGCATCCATCGGCCGTCACGCAGAATGTACGCCCTTCGAGAAAACTCCTTATGATTTCAAATATCTGTGGTGACAGAAGGCGCTTGGCTTTATAAAGAAGCCCAGGGTGCCATACTCTGTCGAAGGCTTGTTCGATGTCTAAAAAAGCGGCGACTGCATACTCCTTGTTCTCTAGAGCTTCTAGTATGAAGTTAACCAGTCTGTGTAGCTGTTCTGGGGTGCCGTGTTGCAATCGGAAACCAAACTGAAATTTTGGGATCGCCTCAGTTACAGCCTCGATGTTAAGAAGTCTGTTGAGATCAGCCTCTCCATCATTTTGCCCAATGCCGGAAGAAGGCTGATAGGTCTGTAGGAGTCCACGTCCGTAGGCTGTTTTCCGGGTTTAAGAAGCATTATAATGTTTGCCGACTTCCACATTTTTGGAAAATATCCAACTCTGAGTATACCGTTAAATATCAGCACTAGAAGAAGTAGAGCTTGATCTGGAAGAAGTCGTAGAGTTCTGTTGTCAAGGAGGTCCTCGCCCGGAGTCTTCTTGGGCTTCAGCTTGGATATAAGGAGCTTCACTTCATTTAAGGTGACTGGATTAGTAGGTAGTCATTTGAAACGGCGTTTCGAGGGAACCTTCAATCATTCTCCTGTGTCTTTCCGAAGCGAAGTTATGTTGACGAAAGCGTTGCTCCAGATTATTTGCAAACACTTCTGCTTTTCCTGTGGAGTACGGCACCAACCTCCGCTCTGGTTCCTTAAAGCCGAATTCGGTGTGATCTGCGATTTATAATTTCTGGTGATTCTCCAGAGAGAGAAGTTTGTGGAAGCATCAGCGCCCAAGTTTTCCAACATGTTATCCATTTCTATTTGCTTTCTGCGGGCAAGCACTTTTTGAAGACGATTTGCCAGTCTATTATGGATCCTTTGGATTCGTGTATCTCCGGTTCTCGCATATTCTCTTCTAACTTTGCGTTTTAGACGAATGAGATTAACTATTACAGAGGGAAGCTGTTGCTGTCTGTATACTGGTTGGTTTCTTGGTGTAGCTTGTATTGCTGCTTGTTTCAGGTTGTCCATAAAGCTGTTGATCGCGTTGTCAATATCATCTGCATCTTGGATGTCCATATCTAGATCGATGTGTTGCATTGTGTGCCTTAAATGTCTCTATATCAGCGCCACGACTCAGAAAACAACCTCGTTGTGGCTTGAACAGAGCCGTTGAGTGCAAGACAGCTTGTAGAGGAATGTGGTCTGATGAGAGCTCGTGTAGCGTGCGCACACTAAGTCGTCTTATGTTCAATCCGTTTACGACAAAGAAGTCTAGTGCAGATGGTGTTACCAGAGGGTTATATGAATAGAATGTCGGTTGACAGCTTCTTGCAGTACCTTGCCTCTTTGACAGGCTCTTGAGTTGCCCCACCATGTGTGCTTGGCGTTATAAATACCGCCTGCGATAAATTTGTTGCCAAGCATGGTAAATAGAGTATCAAACTCGGCTCTTATCCGACGCTGACCTGGTGGTAAGTATACTGCTGCGAGTGCGACTGGACCCTCTGTTGTCTGTAGCTGGACAATAGCTGTCTGTCGTCGGTGGAGATGGCAGCCTGGGGGCAATGACAAATGGTGGAGCGCACAATGACTGTAGCGCCACCTCTGCAGCTACCACTAGGATGGAAGGCATTGTAAGTGGAATATCCAGGAAGGAAGATTCGTTGGCCTTCACGCAGATGTGACTCGGTGACAAGCATGACATCTATATTATACGTCTTCAGAAACAGCCGGAGTTCTTCAGAGCCCCTAGGTAGTCCTCGAGCGTTCCACAATCCGATTTTTATGATTGGTTGCGTCATTTATTCATCCTTGTGATGAGAACCTGCACCAGTTCTCTGAATGCCTTATTGGAGTCCATAGTCTCTTGTACCAATTTGAACAATTGGTCCATTCTAGAGTTAATGGCGTTAATAGAGTTTTCCAGTATTTGGAATCTGTTGTCAGACGTTATGTCATGATTTACTTTTGTCTGAATGACACCGGTTGGTCTTGCAGGTCTAGCTACGTCGGCATACGATGTCTTGCCTCCGACGAGATAAAGCCACGAGAAGCATTACGAATAGTGTTGAAAGCGTTGCCATCAGTAGGTTGTCTAGATTTGGCTCTTAGTTTCCTTAATTTTTCAATCCTTACTGGACACTCCATATCTGTTGAAGAATGCTCTCCACCATAGTTTATGCACGATTTATTGGCGCTGATGCAGAGTCTAGTCTCGTGCATGCCAGAGCAATTAGCACATATTGAGTCTCTGATACAATAATTTTTAGAATGCCCAAAGATGTGACATCTCAGGCACTGTAATAGTTGTTTTCTGCGTCGAGCACGCTCTACTGTGACTGAATCTGCCCAATTGAGTTATTTTCAAGGCATCCGCTACTTTCGGTCTCTGTTTGATGTTGACAAAAAATATATTTTGCCTCGTTTTGTAATCAACAGTTCCCTCATCCTCATTTTCACCTATTTCAATATTGTGCCAATCAGTCTTTCTTGGGCAATATATGTTAAGACATTCAAAGCCTTTTTCAGCCATATCATCCTTTATTTGCATCTTCTGCACGTTTGCATGCATCCCCTTGATGACCACAGTGAAAGGCTTATCCTGCCTAAGCTGGTGGTACCAGATTGACATTTCAATTCAGTAAGCTTATCCACTGTTTTGCGGAAAGTTTCTACGTTGGACGTGTATATCCGTGACACACCAAATTTTGAAGTGCGGATAGTGTAGTTCTCTGCACTAACGCACAAATTCAACGCCTGTTGTAAGCTGTGGGGATCGCTAACACTTGGTACACATATAGCAGGAGACTTAGGAGGACCTTTCATGGCTTGGCTGAAAGAACTATCCGCAGCCGCTGCATCTTCTTCATTAATGTCTGTTTCTGGTAAGTCTTGCTCCATGAGGTTGTCTGCTTCTTCAAGTAGGTGTCAAGTAGGAAGGCGGCGTATTGGGTGCCGGCTTAGATTGCCCTGTAGCTTGCAGCTTAGCCTTACGGGTGGAGCAAGATGGCTGCTGTTCACCTTTTCTTTGCATGCTTGTGCCTATGACAGCTTCTTGAAAAGGGCATTTTACTTTTCGAGCTACATTTTCGGATATTTTTGCAAGGTATCGTTTAAGGATTTGCTACCAACCAGAGACGATGGACATACACTGCGCGTCATCAGGTTAGCGCCCCCCCTTACATTCACTGTCAATGCTCAATAAAATCTAAACCATCAGAGCTCGAGCCTTAATTTTTTTTTATATTATTCTACATTCAATTCTCTTGAAAATGAAGTAATAATGGCTTTTGTAGCAATACGGAATAATTTTTAATAAATGTTTTTGTGGCAAGCTACCAAAAATGTGTAACTAAAATCGCGTCAACAGGTTAGCGCCCCCCATGAAATTCAATTTAATTAAGTTTTTGACTAACAATGACTACATTTTATTAAATTTTAATCATTTTTAAGTAATATTAGTTATAAATAGTCCAGCTTTTGGTTGCAATTACTTTAAAAATTTGATTAGGAGTTAAATTACGAAGTTATACTCTGAATCTAGACTATCCTGCCATTAAAAAATTGAAAAGACCGGAAGACAAGGAAAAACTTTTGTTAATCTTCTTAAAAATAAGGAAAATAATAAAAAAAAAATTAATAGCCGGCAATAATCAAGTGATTTCAAGGATTTTAAGGGCGGGTGACCATGGTGGCCATGCCAGCAGATCACCTTTTTGGCCCTATATCCATGACTTCACGGATCGGGAAATAGGAATAGGTGCATTACCATGTTGGACAGTCCACTATAGGTCCTGAAAAAGGTTTTTGGAAATGCGGAAAACCCGTTTTTAGCCCGGTTTCAAGAGCTCTTTTCGTTTATGCACGATGTCAAAAATTGAAGCTGGCAAGTGCCGTAATTAGATATTGCTCGCCACACCATAACTCTCTCCACCCGGCTTTGCAACCGGTCCAAGTGTTGTCCAAATGATGTTTTTCTTTGCGTAGGACATGAATATAATAATCAAAGCCATCAGGTCCATCCAAATTAAATTTTTTTCATCTGAAAAGACAACATGTGCATAAACGACATCGTGCATAAACGAAAAGAGCTCTTGAAACCGGGCTAAAAACGGGTTTTCCGCATTTCCAAAAACCTTTTTCAGGACCTATAGTGGACTGTCCAACATGGTAATGCACCTATTCCCTTTTCCCGATCCGTGAAGTCATGGATATAGGGCCAAAAAGGTTATTTGTTAATTGTTAGTTCATAATCAGTCCTAAGAACTTTTAATATTAATTTTTAAGTCTTCAATTAACACTATTTTGTCATACTTTCATTAGTATCACTGACACTCATGGCTGTGAATTGCGGCATAGCTGGCCGGACTGGCAAATAAAACACCCCCATCGGGTTGGTGATACTAATGATAATTTAAATGTTCTGTAGAAGTATTTTTTAGGCTTTATATAATTAAATTCGTCTTAAGCTGGACTTTAGTTTTGTCAACACCTTAATTAAAATAAATGTATAGAATAATTGCTTTTCCACCAGCAGCGTGGCAAATCGGAAATGCAGCTTCTAGTGCTTAAATGCACAATTCATATGTGTATGTTTAGAAATAGCGTATGATCAATTGCTAAGCTGGCAGCAACTATTTCATAATAAATATTCAAACATAAATTAAATTAAAAAGCTAAAAAAATGTTATAAAAAATAGTCTTCAGTGGGAACCGAACCCACGCTCCTAAACTGAATTCATTTAGCTAAAACCAAATAAGACACTTCTAGAGCGCCTTCTGCAAAACTAAAGTAATGATCGAAAAATTCACAAATCAATCACAATAGAATAATATAGCATGCATGTATACTCGCATAGTGTGTACTTATGTAAATCTGTATGTATAGGAAAAACATTTGTTGCTTGCCATGTACGTTTGCTAATTTATTTCGTTTATTAAATAAGTAAAATGCACCTACGGGAACAGAGTATCACTCAATTGGTTGCGGCCATCTGCAACGTTCTTACTTGTTTTTTTTTTTCTTCTTTTTGTAGTTAAATTAAAATTAGGCACAAAATATTTCAAAATTCTGAAATTTGGCCATACAAATCGTACATTTTAATTAAATTAAACAAAATTACAGAATATACATATAAACATTTTTAGGCTCTCGCGCTCAAATAAAAGTATTTACCCGAATGTTCATCTCAGCCATCGTTCTCATCATCTCAGCTAAGCGTTCGAAGCGAAATGATTATGATATCTAATTTCTGCGTTACCCGAGCCTTAAAATATATGGCCTGACCAAAACGAAATTGGAGACTGCTAAAACTATACATTTTTGTGCCAAAAAAGTTTATTGTAGTTGTCTAGTCTACGTATTTTATGGTTAGTGATTAAAGTTTATTTATTTATTTATTTATTTTTTTTATTTATTTAAAAAATATTGACATAAACGAGATTCAAAATAGCCTACAAAAAATACAATTATTACAATAGAATCACCAACCCGATGGGGGTGTTTTATTTGCCAGTCCGGCCAGCTATGCCCCAATTCACAGCCAAATATGGTCAGTGATAACTATTGAAACTATGCAAAGAAAATGTTAAATGAAAATTTTAAATATAGATTATAAGAGATTAAATATAATTAATATAATTACAATTTAAAAATTCTTAAAATTAAAATAACAAACAAAAAATAAATAAATAAATAAAAATAAAAATAAAAAAATAAAGTAAAGTAAAATATAAACTATTAAAGAAACAAGGAAGATATTAAACAAAATTGAAAGATAGATTAAAAGAAGAGCTGTAATATAGAATATTTGATAGGATTGAGAAATCATTGCAAGCAACAATAGCAACATATTGTAGCTTATGCCTGTGAATTGCAAGTGATTTCCCTAAGGTGAGCTAAAAGCAATGATTTAATTTTAGGAAGAGAGAGCTCTAAGGAAAATACGTGATAATATTTATTAAAATTAAAAAATAGGTAAATGAAGCGGACGATAATGTCTAGTTGTTCGGGACGGAACCGAGAAATTAAGACGCATTAACAAAAAGGACGAATCAATATTACCGTTAATTACTTTGTGCAGAAAATCAATTCCTAGAATTGTTCTGCGATTCGCTAACGATGGAAGAGCAATGAGCTGAAGCCTACTATTGTAAGACGGTAATCGTAAATTACTGTCCCAGTTAAGATCTCTTATGGCAAAAAGAAGAAACTGTTTTTGGACTGATTCGATACGATCCTGATACAGTTTATGTTGAGGAGACCAAACAATTGAGCAATACTCTAAAATAGGACGTACAAGCGAAATAAATAGTTGTTTGGTAATAAAAGGATCTTTAAATTCCTTAGACCAACGTTTAATAAAGCCATGAGGAACACCAGACGAAACAAAGATAAGTTTAGAAGTAGCTGTTCTCAGCAAGACTCTTTGGGTTCTACCGTTCAAATAGGATGAATTTCCAGGACACAAGTTTAAGGGAAAAACCTAAACGTTCGAGCTTCGGAATTAATATCTGATGATTAACTGTGTCAAATGCTTTACTGAAATCAGTATAAATAACATCAGTTTGCATTTTTTTAGAAAAACTATCATTGACAAGTGCAGTAAATTCGAGTAAATTCGAGGATGTAGATGGATTCTGAATAAAACCATGTTGAGGAATGATGAAAGACTCTTTCCATATTGAAGGGAACACAGAAGTTTCCAAAGACAAGTTAAACAATTTTAGCAATGGTGAAGAGAAACACTGCACTCTTTAATGACACAACTTGGGATATTGTCAGCACCAGGGGAGAAGGATGACTTCAGCGTCTTAATGGCTGTAGCTAGAGAGGCTGCAGTAACATTAGGAGCATAAATAGAACCATAATCAGGAAGTGAATATGGATACGAATAACTATATAGATCAACAGAAGTGTAAGTGGATTGAAAAAAAATCTGCAAAAAGATCAGAGGAATCCTGATCAGTACAAGTTTTATTAGCACCAAGGACAAATGAGGACGGCAAACCAGAAGACTTACGCTTCAAGTTTAAAAATGAGTAAAATTGTTTAGGATCTCGAGCAAACTGTCGTTTGCAACGTACAAGGTAATTCTCATAACACAGAGAATTTAAAAGACTGAAGTTTGACTTGGCAATAGAATATTTTGACCAGTCAACACTTGAACCAGACCTTTAAAATTTTTAAAACATTTAGTTTTAATGTTTCTTAAATTCGAAAGAGTCTTAGTAAACCATGGCGGTTTATTTGAACGGGGCAATATGCGACAGAGAGGGACGCACACATCCAGAATAGTGTTTAAGGTAGTATAAAAAATCGATGCTGCCAAATTAATATCAACCGACTAATATAGAAGAGACCAATCTGTTCATACGGATCAACTTCAATCAACTTATTTTTTTTCTGCTGATCAAGAATATATATACTTTATGGGATCTGCGACTTCTCCTTCTGCATGTTACATACATTTGCACAAAACCATTATACCCTGAATTCCCATTTTCAATGGGTTCAGGGTATAAAAACGGAAAATAAAAACAAAAATTAAAACAGAGAGAATGTAAATATACTGAGAGAGCAAGAGCAACAACAAACAGCCGTTTGAGAGCAAGTACACAGCGAGAGAGTAATCTTGCACAGCACGAAATTAAAATTAAGAGAGGAAAAAAAAAACAACAATAGTAAGCAAGACCAAAATTGCAAGCACTCACACTAACAAACGTTTTAAGAGCGAAGTAGGGAGAGCGCCAAAAGAAAATAGAAACACTAAAGCAAAATGCAAAATAATGTTAGTAAACAAGACACTAGCTGCACCAAACTTCAAAGTTAAAAAAGCAATTTACCAAAAGCACAGTATAACACGGATCAAACCTTGCACAGGAATATGACAACACTTGCAATAATTAACACCGCGATTATGTGAACTTCCGGCGCCCGAAACACTGCTTTACCTATTAATATAGTAATATTAATAAAGTAATAAATAGAACAGTAAACAAGTCATGTTATTCATATATAGTCATAGTACAGGGTAGCTAGAGATCGGCGAGCGGCGGCAAACAGAAACGGACAGACAAACGGACAAACGCAACGACCAAATGAACGGGACAAAAGACAAGTCAAGTAATGCTAACGGCGATCAATCGCGGTACAGACTGCATTATGCGCCAAATAATGCACCTAGCAACAGCATCGAACGACAGCAAAGACGAAACGGACAGAGCTCACCGTTAGGAGAGCACAGCAACGCTCAGTGCAAGCAAGCGACGCACTATTAAGAGAGCACAGCAGCGCTCCAAGCGAGCAAGCGACGCACCGCTAAGACAGCACAGCTCAGAACGAAGAGCAGCGTAATCAGGAGAGCGCATAGCCACGTGCCGAGCCGAATGGTCCCACGCTAGGTAGCGTAGGCACGCACTGGCGCTCGGCCGGGCAGAGGCAAAAGCTCATGCGCAGCCGACTGCATGCAAAAGCATGTAGCGGCTGCGCGGCGGGCAGAACGGGCAAGCGCAGCAGCCACTCTCAAACAAGGGCGCGTGGGCGCTGCTAATCGCCGGTAAGTGATAGAACTTGTGTGTGAGCGAGCCGAATGAGATTTTGCTTGGGGAGACTTAGCGAGTGGCCGTAGATCGCTAAGCACAGAGAAATAAATAATAAAGTGAAAAATGTGCAGAAATGGAAAAGAACATCGAAGTGTTAAGCGTCGTCTGGGTGGTGTCGCCGCACATAGCAGGAGCCACGTGATCAGGCCCTGAGTGTTATACGCCAGGGCCGGATACAAGTGGAGCCGATCGGGGCTATGTTGCCGTCGACGTGCTTGTCCGTGTTTGTGGCATCGCGGTGGCGCACCGCGGCCGCCACGTGATCTGGCTCCGAGCGTTATACGCCAGAGCTGAATCCACGTGGCCGCGAGTGGGCGCGCCACTGCTTGCCGGTGTTTTGTTAAGTGTCTGTGCGTCTTTGTGGCCTCGCCGTGATCCCCGCGGACGCCACGCGATCCTGCTCCGAACGTTATGCGCCAGAGCTGGATTCGCGTGGCCGCCAGTAGTCCGGCTCCGAGCGTTATACGCCAGAGCTGGATTCGCGGTCTGGGAGGCCAGCGGCGCGCGTGCCTTTGGCATTTTCCAGGCCGCCGTCTGCTGCTTCCGTCATCGCCGACCCATTTCCTACCTATCGTTCCCCTAGCTTGTCATTCCTCTCATCCCGCGGTTGCGGCAGTTTAATGAGACGGTATGTGACCTGCGCACGAACGGCAGTGGTGAAGGATATGTTGAGCATAGTCCCTTTACTTTCTCGGGCTGCAATTCGGGCATTCAATCATTTAATTTTAGCTCAATGTATAAATAATATAGCCTAATCAGACCCATTCATTCTCTTGGTATACACATAGATATATATATATATACAAATACATACATATATATATATATATATATATATATGTCGGGTCTTCGTCGTCTGAAGTAATCGGGGGTGGTTCAACAACCACTTTTACTTTCTGATTCCGCATTTCGCTGGAGGTCAGTGCATTCCGTGCACGTGTGTTCATTGTCGCTATTTTTCTAATTGTTCCTCTCTCGAACTTTCTTTAGTTCTGGCAACCTCACTCATTGCCATTTTCCAACACTACGAACACGGACCACACTCGGCAATTAGGGTAACCCTAACTGCCAACCACAGCATGTAACTATCGATATTGCCAATCGATACCTTTATTTACATAATTCTCCGACACGGCCATACTGACAACAACACGTCCTCGTGGCTTCTCTCTTACTTCATGTGTCATCCAACACAACACTTTTCTACAACTTAGTAGTTCAACTTTCTGGCATTCACATCTCTGATGCCTCAGCAACAACATTTCATGGCAGTCACATCTCTGATGCCTCAGCAACAACATATTTTGGCAGTCACATCTCTGATGCCTCAGCAATAACATTTCATCGGCAACTACATCTCTGGTGCCACAGCAAACAAATTCATCGGCAACTACATCTCTGGTGCCACAGCAAACAAATTCATCGGTGTTTCTTTCAACATCGTTCATCTTTTATGGGTTACTTAGTTTTTTTTTCTTTTATTCTTTAGCACCTATATCTATGCCTTCACTATCATCATCTGCAGGATCCTGTTGTGTTGGCATAGGTAACAAACTGTCATGCGCATATTTATAAGTCCTATTGCCGGTTAACGATTTAAGTGTGTATCTGTCTCCATCTAATACGTCAACAATCAAAAATGGACCCTTATACTTGGGGTCTAACTTGGTTTGATGTCTCTCTTGAGCCTTAAGTAGGACATGATCTCCTATATTAAACTTTACGATTTTGGCCTTATTCTTGTCGTACCTAGTCTTGTCGTATTGAGCGTTGTATTTCATATTGTCCTTAGCTTGTGCCCTGGCTTGATTTAAGTCTACGTGATATTCATCATCGTCAACAGGCAACAGACCAAGCGGTCGAGACACCTTCCCAATCATTAACTCTAGTGGACTATAGTTAGTCGCACGATTGATTGTACTATTTATAGCTAATTGTATCTCTCCTAAAGCGTCCTGCCAAGAACGCTGACTAGTCTCAACTACTGAGAGCATATTCTTTAGCATACTCATGATTCGCTCTACTTGTCCATTGGCCTGACTAGCGCCTGCCGCTATCAAATGCAAATTTATTTTCTGGGCATTGCAAAAATTGCGAAAGTCAGAGCTTGTGAAGCATCGGCCCTGATCTGCTATCAAACGGCCCGGCACTCCAAACATTGATACTGCAAATTTCATGGCCTTTATACAGTTTTCTGAGTTAATCTGCGTGGTGTGATACAATATAACATATTTAGTGAACGAATCAATTAGGACAATTACATATTCCTTAATCTCACTTTTCCCACTTAACTTTCCTGTTATATCGATATGCAAAGTATGCCACGGGATATCAATTTTGGGTATCGAATGCAATTCTGATTGGACTTTGCCAGACTTTGATTTGGTTAATTTGCAGGTAATGCAATTTTCAACAAATTTTCGGACGTATTTTGACATGTTGATAAACCAATAATGGCAGTAGGTTTTCTCTAACGTCTTTTGCCATCCTAAATGCATTATTGCTTCATGCACGTGGTTGATGACCGACCACCTGAATGCTCTGGGTATTATTGGTAAACATAGATTTTTGCCGTTCCTTTGAATTTTTCTATACAAGACACCCGCTCTGATTTCATATGTATTTTCTCCCTGGCCTATATCTCCCTCGCGTAGTTTTGCTACAATAGCAGACAACTCTTGATCCCGCTGTTGTTCCGCAAGGAGCCAGTGCTCAGAGATCTCAGCAAAATTAATGCGTTTTTCTGTAATTTTCTCAACTGGCTGAAAGCTGTCTGGAATCAAATTTCGAGAAAAGAAATCTACGTGAGACATTCGTTCTCCTTTTCGATATTCAATTTCGAACTGAAAAGCTTGCAGATATATCCACCACCTATGGACTCTTGGAGTTAGATTAACTTTATTGAAACTCGCCTTTAACGAATTGCAGTCCGTGAATAGGACGAAGTCATTGCCAAGTAAGTAATGGCGGAAATGCTTTACTGCATTAAACACTGCCAATGTCTCCAACTCGTAAGAGTGATACTTCGACTCAGCTTGGGAAGTTCTTTTGCTAAAATACTCGACTACGTGCCGCTTTTTATCGATCTTGTGCAGTAGAATTGCACCATATCCGTCACTACTTGCATCTGTATGCAGTTCAATAGGATATTGAGGATCGAATATAGTTAATACAGGCTTGCTTGTTAAAATAGAAATAACTCGTTGCCTAATTTCTTCGTGTCTTTCACTCCATAAAAATGCATTATTTTTGGTGACAAGTTGATATAGGGGCTTCATTATTTCGGAAAATTTTAATATAAATTGACGAAAATAGGAGGCTAGTCCTATGAACTGTCTCACTTGGGTAACTGATTGTGGTGGAGGTAGCCCCACAAGAGCTGCTATCTTTCGTTCATTGGGCCTAATCTGTCCATTCGAAATCTCATAGCCTAGGTATGCGATACTGGTTCTCAAAAACGAACACTTAGTGATATTGAAAGAAAATCCAGCTTTCGACAAAATATCTATAACCGTTTGCAACCTTTCAAATGCTTCTTCTTTTGTCTGTGCAGTAATCATAATATCATCAATATAGACAATAACGTATGAATAAGACAGGTCACCTAGTGCCTTGATAACTGCGCGTTGAAACACTGACGGAGCGTTTTTCAATCCAAATGGCATCACCAAAAACTCGTATTGCCCTTCCGGTGTTACGAAGGCTGTTCGCTCTATTGAGTCTGGATGTACGGGAATTTGATAAAATCCGCTTGCCATATCTAAGCAAGAAAAGTACACTGAGCCCTTTAATCTAGCAATCTGGTCAGCAATTAGTGGAAGCGGATACTTATCGGAAACAGTATTCGAGTTTAATTCTCGATAATCGACACACAAACGGTCAGTGCCGTTTTTCTTTCGCACAAGCAACATTGGACTGGCAAATGGAGAGCAACTTGGACGTATTATGTTATTTTGCAACAGTTCATTGACCTTAGAACGCACCACCGCCTTCTCTTCCGGGCCAAGTCTATATGGCCGCCTTTGTACTACTTTATTCGCGTCAATCAAGCGAATCTCCAATTGTCCCGATGTTGCTTGTTTCTTTGGTATCCCATCTATAAAATAGTCAGAGTACTGTCGCAATATTTTTAATAGGCTATCCTTATCAGCATTACTCAAAACAGTATCGTTGCTTATATATGACTCATAATTACTATGGTTAGATAGGCTATTAATCGTCTTAACTTTATATATTTTGAGCTCATTTGGTTGGATTTCTACTCTAAATCCCTGGCTTAATATTTCTCGACCTAGCATTATGTCGTGCTTTAGATAAGCGTCATCAACTATGTGAAATAGTACTTCTATTGAGTATTCTTCAATCTTGGCAATAGATAAAATCTGGGTTGTACTACATATAGAACTGTTTCCAATGCCTTTCAAGACTACCGTGTTGCTAAATCTTTTTCCTGGAAATTTCTTGCCAACAGAATCTTTTACTAAGGTGCACTCGGCACCAGAATCGAAGCAAAATGGCACTGTCTCACCAGATACACTTAATCGTCCAAGAGGCTCTGCGACCGAACAGACGGCCACGTGCTTCTCGTGTATGGCGCCTTTTCCGTGCTTCTGTTTGCCGTTGGTACAGGACGATGATAGATGGCCTTGTTTTCCACAAGTATAGCATGTCACTGATGACCAGTCCCTTCCAGATGATGCGCCGCTTGTCTTTGATAGGTTTCCCTCCTTACTTTTCCTCAAACGGCAATCTGCAACTTTATGGCCGATTTTACCACAATGATGGCATAGAACCTGCGTGCCTGGTTTGCTCCTCTTTGCTGGAGCTGACGAGCCTGAGTCATCCGCACGATCTTTGCGTTTTCCAAATGCAAACGCTGTCAGTTGTTGTTGAAGCTCGTTTCTGGTTTTGATTTCCTTCGTAAATAGCAACTTGCTTATATTTTTGTCGATCTTCGCAAGATGAGTCAGCACAACAGAAACTGCGATCTCTTCAACATCCGTAGACTTCCATTTGGTTAGTAGCATAGTGACGAGACGTATGCCATAAACCGATAAGTTTTCGCCTTCCTTTGGAGCGCCATTGAAGAGATTCGCCAGTGTTGCTGCCGTTGTCTCCAGTCCCTCGAAGCGCAAAATGAACAATTCCTGGAACTGCTCCCAAGTCATGCCAGCGAAGCTAATTTGTGCCAACCACTGCGAAGCACTGCCTTCCAAAGCTCTACTAAGAGAAATGACGAGATCGCTACCTTGGAGCGGATTGTCTCCAATTATTAGGCCGACAGTCGTGCGCCAAGAGAAGGCATCCGCATTTGGAATGTCGGGATTAAATTTAGGGAGACAAACTTGTTCTACGTTGAGTTGTGGCCTCAATGGGGTACTTAGCTGTACTACCATTTCCTTGAGGTCCCTGATCTGCTTCTCCAAGTCGGCGCAGCGTGTTTCGGAATTATTGTTAGGCTGGACCAATCCCACTTCTGATGTCGGGTCTTCGTCGTCTGAAGTAATCGGGGGTGGTTCAACAACCACTTTTACTTTCTGATTCCGCATTTCGCTGGAGGTCAGTGCATTCCGTGCACGTGTGTTCATTGTCGCTATTTTTCTAATTGTTCCTCTCTCGAACTTTCTTTAGTTCTGGCAACCTCACTCATTGCCATTTTCCAACACTACGAACACGGACCACACTCGGCAATTAGGGTAACCCTAACTGCCAACCACAGCATGTAACTATCGATATTGCCAATCGATACCTTTATTTACATAATTCTCCGACATATATATATATAGATCAGAAACGAGAAATTATCGTACAGATGAACAGAGGAATAATCTTCGAAGTGCAAGAAGAAATGGTTTAACTATTGATTTGAATCGAGCAGCGTTTCGATATGATTGCACCATCAACTACGAATTGCATCTTTTAGTTTGCATTGGTCCAATGGACGTTGTTTGCCAGCATTGTGGCGCATTGAAGTTTGCTGGTGAAACGCCCGGTTTGTGCTGCCTTAGTGGTAAAGTGACATCGCCATTAGTGGTCCCGCCACCAGAGCCACTGCGTTCCCTGCATTATGGCGAAACACTAGAATCACGACATTTTCTAGCGAACACTCAAAAATACAATGTCTGTTTCCAAATGACTTCATTTGGGGCGGAAATTGTTGAAGAACACATTTAAGGTAATTTACGTTAAAAAAAAAAATTTGAATGTAGTTTGTAATATTTCTATGGCTTTGAATTTACATATTCAAGGCCAGATTTGCCATCGCATTGGATCATGGCAACCTATTTAAGATGCACAGTACAAATTCTTACAAATATACTTCATGGGCAATATGGAAGAACAACTTGACCGACGTCAAGGGATCAACACAGCTACGAAAAGACCGATTCTCCAAGATATGCAGCAAGTGCTTCATGAACATCATGCATTGGTCAGGCTGTTCAAGACTGCTTTAGAGCGCATGCTAAGTGATGACTATAAAGTTGTAATCAGAGCAGATATAAGACCAGCTGGAACACATGAACGCACATTTGATGCTCCAACAATTGATGAAGTGGCAATCCTGATTGTTGGTGAAAACTTGGAAACAAGTGATATTGTGCTTACACGACGCAATACTGGGCAACTACAAAGAATATATGAAACGCACCGTTCAATGACGCGTTACAATACCCGCTTTAAATAATAAAGATGTACATGACTTCAATTTTATAATTTATAATTAGGTACTCTGTATTCATTCAAATCTATCGACTGTGTAACAAACGACGAAGAAGCCACTAGTTATCAAACTGAATTTTTGAACTCCTTAGATTTGCCTGGTTTACCACCGCAGAATTTACAACTGAAGGTTGGGTCAGTAGTTATAATGCTTAGAAATTTAAAGCAACCAAAACTTTGCAATGGAACATGTTTGGTGATAAGAAAACTGATGAGTAATGTGATTCACGCGTCGATACTCAAAGGATAATTTAAAGATGGGGTAGTTCTTATTCCAAGGATTCCGATGATCTCAACAGATATGCCCTTTGAGTTTAAACGAATTCAATTTTTCTTTTTTTAATTTTTATCCTTGTAGTGGCGGCCCGATAATAAGTACAAAATCGTGGTTGTATTTCGTCGACTTTATTTAGTGCAAAAAGCTGTGTCTTTTTCTTCGTAGTTAAATGTATAGTCGTAATGCAAGGAATGTAGGAAGAATAATCCCCGATTGCGAACCAGTAGGAGAACTGCAATCGGAGTTATGCCATTAACAGCGCATAATACTGTCAATAGCACAGCGTGAGGGAGGAGCAGCTCCTGTTAATGCAATCTGACATTAACATGGAGGTGCAGGAGAGTGTGATGATCTTGGCCACATGTTATGCACCCTCCTTTGCTACGGCAGGATTGCCCAGAGTGCTTGTGAGCCAAGCAGTTCGTACAGTACTTGGTTGTAAGTACCGCACGAATCCGTTTCTTCGTCGGAAGTTCCAGGAATCGTCGGCATTTCTGAAGAGCGTGGAATCCGCTGCACACGCGACACCGGAAGGAATTGGCGCTGGATTGTGTGCTGTTTTGGGATGACGGGAGCTTTACCAGAAAGGTGAAAGGCGTCGGAGCACGAATTGCTTGTGGTGTTGGGGCTGAATGAAGGATATCCGCCTTTTATCGTGTAGCGATGTACGGAGCGCGTTCAAATCGACGAAAACTTGTGTTGGGAAGGAGAAGACAGTTTCCGGTGGCGTTTGCGTTAGTGGGCCTGAGAGTACCCAACCGAAAACAGTTTCTAGACCTAGTAGAGCTCCATAAATTTGAGGATGGCAACCTCCCTGCATAATAGACGGAAGGATATCCGCACCTATAAGGATATCAATTTCCCAATTCTTGTAAAACTCGGGATCAGCTAGCTGAATATTTGGAAGAATGTTCAATAAGTTTTACGGAATCGGAGACGAAGGGAGGTTGCCGACAAGTTCTTGAATTACGAGAGCGGAAGCTTTAATTCGCAATGTCGGTTTCAACGGAGAACCAATATCAAAGTTGCAAAGCTTTTGGGCGTTGGCCGTAATCGCTTGATTCAGGCTGGAAACGTTTTCATGGATGTGAAAGGCAACTTGATCTTACGGAATAGTCGCTCAGAAATGAAAGTTGTTTCGGACCCTGAGTCGACTAAAGCACGGGCGAGATAGATGGCTCCGATGTGGCATATATTGACCACCGCCGTGCCGAGGAGGACTCTTTGCGTATTAGCAGCCAAATACGTTTGGGTGTTCGACATAACTTCACTCGGACTAGGATGGTTTCCTTGCAAGGGCAGCTCGCACTTCATGCTTTTCGTGTCTACTTGCGTGTGGAACGATTTGACTCGGTTTGGACGGGCAGGGTTTGCGGATCTCGGAATTGAGATTGGAACTGTTGGGGCAGAAAGATCACCTTCCATAGCTTCAAGTGCGCGAGCACGTTCACTAAGGAAGTGACTAACATCCCGCCATGCTGGAATTTCCGTTTTTCGTATTAATGAGTGCTCACACAAGGATACAGTCTCAATTCTCTGTAGGGATTTGAGCATGCTCGAGTGCTGTGATACACCTATGGATAGTGCCATGCAGCTCTTTGAGAGCCGAGCCTGATTCTTTAGTGACCTTGGATAAATTCAAGAGGAGTTTAAGCTGACTGTTGACTAACAGCCGCTTATTCTCGAAACGGTCACAACAAATTCCAAGCCGATGCCAACCCGTCGTTTGTAAGAGGAAACTCTGAAACGATAGCGTTGGCATCGAATGCTGTTTTGGAATTAAGTGGAGCCAATATCCTCAGAATATTCGATGTGGGATTCAAACTTGATGAGCCTATCAGCTACGGATATAAAGTCAGACAGAGACATGTTTGCTGAGATACTTGCAGACTTTGGACTGGATCGACTTACGACCGCACTGCGTTTGAGCGTTTGAGCACGCTGGTGGCTAGCGGTTTCCCGGACGGAATGGGAGATGCAGAACAATTACGTTTAATCAACCGTGGAGCGGGTACACTCAGCTTTGCACGATTAGTACGATTGGACATGGATGATAATTAGGAGTATGCTGACCGAAATTTCTGTTATTGAGACAGAAGGTGGCTCAAAGCACGAAATAAGAAAATTGACGAAAAAATTTAGGAAGTTGTCAACAGAACGGAGAAGAAATAAGTAAATAAAAAGCGTCTTGTTAAACAAAAGAACAAAATAGAAGAATGATTTAACTAATATGTAATTAATGAATTTATTTTAATTTTAATTTAATTATAAATTGTATATCTCCTTTTATATTTTGAAGTAAACTAAAAATTTGAACAAGACGAACAACATTTATTTTATCTTATAAAATTTATTCTAAATGTTGTTTGAACTACGATGAATGCGGGAAGTGAGAACATTCTGATCGTGGAACGACTATCGATAGAAATTGTGGCGGTCGGCAAGAGCTATCGATAGTTTTGTGATTTGTTCTGAGTACACAGCTGATTGGACGAAAGAAAACAAACAATTGGATATTGGCGTTTCTTTATGGAATTTGTGTTATGTGTTATGTATGTATGTGCGTATGTTCGTACAAGTAGACAATTGAGAACACAATTAGCATATAAATAAATAAACAGATGAATATTGAATGTAGTGAAGAAATGCTAATTGAAAAATAAATAAATTAAAAACAAAAAATATTATGTTTGTTATTTAATAAATTGGATTTGTTGTGTATGTCCGTACATAGGTGCAAGTGCTGAAGTGGTTTAGGAATGGGGAAAAATTACTCCAGAAGTCACCAAAAAGTTGGTAGAATCTATTCCAAAAAGGCTTAAAATGGTAGTTATTTTAAGTTATTATAATGTTAAAAATGTTATTTCATAAGTGGTTGAAATAAGCTTTGGAACTGTCTTGGTCTCATTTTTTAGTTTTTAAACAATATTAAATAATGAAAAAATATTTAAAAAATAAATGAATCGATTTTGTAATAGTTAAAACATCACACTAACAACCTGCGTTTAAATTTTTGGGTTATTGCCAATAGTTTATATTTTATAGCCCGACAAACTTTTTTTAAGGTACTGGTTGAAATAAGCTGTAGGTGCAAGTGCTGAAGTGAAAACAGCTGAGGATCGGCAATAACATAAACAGCTGATATACAATTATATGTGATTCGCGCAGTTATAAGCAAATAAAAAAAACTAATAAAGAATATATATATTCTCAGGACAGTAAGGAGCGATCCAAAAAAAACGGCACCCAAAATACAGGAAGAACTATTTCTGCTGAAAAATTTGACTTCAACTGTGAAGCGTGGAGGCGGAAATGTCATGTTTGGGGATGTATTGCCTCGAGTGGTGTTGGAAAACTAGTATTTATAGATACTAAAATGGATAAGTATCATTATCTGGAAATTTTGAAGGCCAACCTCAAGGAGAGCGCGACTCAGCTCCAGCTAAGCGAGGGTGCATATTATTTCCAGCAAGATAATGACCCCAAACACACGTCATATCTTGTGAAGGAATGGTTGCTTTACAACACCAAGCAATTGCACACTCCCCCACAGTTACCAGACCTCAATCCTATTGAGCATATCTGGTATTTGTTGGATAGGAGGATCCGGAAGCATCAAATATCGTCCAAAGCTACTCTTACTTCGGCTTTGCGTACAGAGTGGGATAAAATTGTCGAAAATGACCGAACCGTTAGTACGGAGTATGCATCGTCGTCTGCTAGCAGTAATAGCTGCAAAAGGAGGGCCAGCTAAATACTAATAAGCATTAAGCTAAGCTTTTTATGAGTTTACTTAAACTTTTTTGGTTAGATTTTCTTGTTTAATTTTATGAATTTTCGTTTTATTTTTTATTTTTGTATGTTGAAATGGATAAACCTCTACACTTTTATGTTGCCAAATATTAAATAAATTATATCCTAGCACATTCATTTGCATTTCATTTCATTTTCTTTTGTTTTTGCCACTATTTCATCGAATTTTGTTAAGAAACCTTCTTTTACTTAAACTTTTTTTGCCCACTGTATGTCGCACAGCCGGCGGTATGTACATATGTACTAGGTAATGCAAGTTTGGAGTACTTATCTCGAAGCCTAAGAACGCTGGTGTGTGTTGTGGGTGGAAGATATCCGGCTCGAAGGGACCAAATGTTGTAGCCCGACAATAAGTACATAATCGTGGTTGTATTTCGTCGACTTTATTTAGTGCAAAAAGCTGTGTCTTTTTCTTCGTAGTTAAATGTATAGTCGTAATGCAAGGAATGTAGGAAGAATAATCCCCGATTGCGAACCAGTAGGAGAAATGGAATCGGAGTTATGCTATTAACAGCGCATAATACTGTCAATAGCATAGCATCACTAACCATACAACACATAGACTGGACAACTAGAACAAACTTTTTTCACGCACCAGAATATGAGCGTAGGGACCACTCAACTTCGTATTTTTTCGGTTTGGGCAATTCAGGTTCGGGCAGTCAAAATATGATCCGGCGAATTCATTGCGCTGTAAGCGCTCAACCGGCATGGTTGCATTTTCATATGAGCACATTCTATGAGCTATTTTTCTTTACTCTCCCTCTCTCTTTTTCTCTCTCACTCTATGCGAGCAAAAGCCAGCAACCCACAAAAATTTAAATTTGTTCGCGAGTGGCGATTCGCGACGATCCCATCTGCCCTTCTTAGTAAGAGTATGCCGAACTCTTAAACGGATTTGCCATTCTCATGCAAAATTTTAGTGTTTTCGTAATAATTTTCGGGAAGGGTATGAAAGCGCTCATGTGCATAAGCATTACTATTACTGCGTCTTGCTACATGTATGAGCAGCTTGCATTTTTTTTAGAAAAACTATCATTGATAAGTGAAGTAAATTCGAGTAAATTCGATGATGCTGATCGATTCTGAATAAAACCATGTTGTGATAATTGAATAATCGATTTGCAGAAATGTTGCAAGGTTGTTATAATTTTTTCAAATAGCTTCGGAATAGCAGATAATTTCGCAATACCTCTGTAATTGGAAATATCAGATCTTCCACCTTTTTATACCCTGAACCCATTGAAAATGGGAAATCAGGGTGTAATGGTTTTGTTATAAGTATGTAACAGGCAGAAGGAGGCGTGGCAGACCCCATAAAGTATATATATTCTTGATCAGGGTGACGAGAAAAGTTGATCTAGCCCTGTCCGTCTGTCCGTCTGCCCGTCCGTCCGTCCACATGAACGTCGAGATTTCGGAAACTACAAAAGTTAGAGAAACTTCACATGAACACTCGTATGTTAGTTACGCAGTACGAGTTTATTTTGTTTTTTCGATAACTCATCCCATTTCCAAATTATCGTTAAAAAATTCGTTTACATATTTTAGGTTTTTTGGACATAACTTCTACACTGTTTCAGCTAGAGACTTCAAATTTGTTTATTATAGATAGATATTATAGATACGCAGATTATGTAACTTTCAGATATTGGATGCCACGCCCCCTTCGCCACCAATTAAAACAAAACGCATTTCAAATACTAGAGACTTGCAATTTGGCACATAGATAGATTTAGATACTCTTAATTTACTTTAAAATCTTCATAAAGATGATCCATCTAGAAATGGAGTTATAAGCGTCAAAATTTCAGCCGAACTCACCCCCAAGCCACGGCAGCAATTGCGCGGTTAGCAGAGCACGCGCTTGTACGTGCGTAAAGAAGAAGAGTATCGCTTTTTGGTAGGGTTCAGGGTCAAGCCGTCTCGACTAGAGCCTTCTTACTTGTTTATATAGAGGAATAATGAAAGACTCTTTCCATATTGAAGTGAACACAGAAATCTAACACACGAAGAAATCTAAGACCGTTCCCACAATTCTAAGGCCGAGGTCCACAAGAATAACAAACTGCAAATGTTGGTCACTGCAAAAGTTGCGCACACAGTCACTGCTCATACATGTAGCAGTATTTTGACTGCCCGAGCCTGAATTGCTCAAACCGAAAAAATACGAAGTTGAGTGGTCCCTACGCTCATATTCTGGTGCGTGAAAAAAGTTTGTTCTAGTGTGTTGTATGGTTAGTGATAGCATGTCAATGTGAGGGAGGAGCAGCTCCTGTTAATGCAATTTGACATTAACAATTCTCATTCGACTGCTTCAACAATACTGCGTTGACATGTACGTTAAAATCGAAACGGAGCGCCTGACTTTCATCCGTTTCAATCAAGTTAAATTGCGTTCGGAAGAGTATATTCATTTACGCGATGCAATAAGCACAGAAGGAGATTTAGAAAATATTGTTCGATTGACTATTTTACCAGCGACATACACAGGTAGCCCGCGTTAAATTACATTTTTGTAATCGAAATTAATTCATTACTGTTGTGAAATGAAATTAAAAAAAAATATAAAAATAATTTTTCTTCTTTTAATCCCCAAACGAAATGTTACAAAAAATGAATCCATCTGGTGGCGAAACGGAGCTCGCCGGGTTTGCTAGTATATATAAGTTAAGCGCACACACACTACGTGAGTAGCGATTATGTGCACTGAGTTATATTCTCGCGTAGACAAATACACTTGGACTCAATGAAATAATATATTTAATATAACTTTGTATGATTTGGAATAATAGGTCTAAACTCTGTCCCGTCCGAATATAAACTGAATAGAAACAGCTCAGTACGTTGTATTCTCCTCTCATATCTGATAGTAGAATTCAGCCTACTACGTATCCTTAACTCCTTCCCGTTGAAAAATCTGCGTCCCGCAGATCAGGGTGCATTTGCTCAGATAGCGAGCGTCTTGAAAATAGTCATCAAGATTCCCTAATTGGATCCAATATTTATTGTGGCGGCATCATGATTAACTTGTTGCGGAATTCGAAGACTGTCTTCTGAGGTAGGAAAAAAAATGCTTTATGCACCGTCAGTCAGGTCGTCACTCTGGCTGGTGTGTCGGACTGCGTGACTGCCTACCGACTAAAACAACCTCCTCTTCTAGGGTTCAAATCCACCATCGAACCAGGAACTATTAACCTTCAAGGTGGAGACCCATCGTGTGCTCTAAATGAGCGTTGCTCTCTATGTGTACTTCTTCCGCCGCAGTACATTTTTGGCGAAGTCACAAACTTTTTTCCAAGCTTCTGTAGTCGTAGTAAACGGTTTCAGGACCTTCTTGTTGATCAGTTTCAGGTGAAACTTCAGTGTCCATTTGGTATAGACATTGTACTTTTGAGAACACTTTAGGTGTATCTTTCATATTGCTTTTGCCGACTCCTCCACTATCAAGATTCAGACGGTAAGACTGACCAGAACGATTTGTCTCCATTTTAATGGGTAATCTTGTATTGTTCGTTGGAAGACCGACTTGGGGATATGCAGCCGTGAACATAGGTATAGGTTTTTGATATAATGTAATCCGTTATCAAGCATATTCGTTTCCAGTATCAAGCACAATAAAGCACAATAACGGCTTCCAATGTTATTGTTGCATGGAGTAGCATAATGAGATTAATCGATTCCAAGTTGATTCACATTCATCCTTTATATCAAAATTCCATTTCCAAGTTAATTAAAACAATCCGATTTCGTGGGTTCGTCCAATATATTTCCTTGTGTCAAGTTTCATCCAAGCCTCCAAACGCACGATCTTCTCTCCGATTTCTTCGAAATACCGCCTGGCAGCCAAGGATCTTCTGACCACCACACCACGTGTGCCCAATCGTTGTGTTGCAAGAATTGAATAATGCTTCTCTCACCCGATCCTTGTGTGTGTAATATTTTAATAAACCTGATCATCGTTTTAAGGCAGCTATTCATTAAATTTCTTCCTGTGGAGATAAAGATTAGTAAACGTTTTCACAGAGTTGTAATGTGTACAAATTTTTTGATATAAATTGTGATTTTAATAATTCTTATGATTTTGACTAGTATTATTATTATTTCACTACTATTATTTTTGTTAAATTATTATTTTTTATAATATAATTGTTCGACTTATTTAGTTATATGTTTGTTTCCGATTCTTCGGTAAACGATTTTATTTGTTTATATGGCTAGGGTTCCTCTTTGGTATAAGACCTACTAAGGTGAGTGTTGTTCTACAGTCATTTGGGCAGACTCATTTGGGCAATTCTTTTCCTTTTATTTAGTTATATATTGCACAACTGAAACAAAACGACAACCAATGCCTAGCTTGGGAAGTCCTTATTTATCCTCTTTAGTTCTAGAAGAACCTACTAGGGTAAGGATGATTCCACGATCGAATGGGGCAGTCTAACGCAATTCGTTTTATATTGTTTATATTACATATTTTATGTTTTGTTTGTTTACTTATTGCACGTCTTATCCAGACAACCGCCTCAATTTTATTATATGACCACCCGCAATAAATTGCTGCAGTGGTTTATATTATTTTATAATTAAACTTACGGCACCCATCATTCGACACAGTGGAAGACGCTTTTTTATAAATTGTTATGTTTGTCTGACGGTAAGGATTTGAACCTCGATACTTGCATACGCTCAAGGATCGCTTGACATAATACAGAGGTACCACCATTTTACCTGATAACTTTTTTTATGTCATTTTATAATATTTGTGACAACACTTGCCAACAAATTTCTTTTTGTTATTGATTTGACTTACGGTAAGGATTTGAACCGAGATACTTGCATACGCTCAAGGAACGCTTGACATTATACAGAGGTACCACCATTTTACCTGCAATTATGTTATTACTTATCACTTACGTTATGTTATCGTGGCAAGGCTTTGAACCTTGATACCCTGCAAATTACAGAAGTACCACCGTTTAGCCAACAATTGTTCATCGCAAGAATGAACAATTTATTTGTTATGGTTTTTATTGAATTATCACTTATTTAGTTATTTTTGCGCCATATTTTACTTTCAATACTGTGAAGAATGTGGGTCCCTGCTCGGGCGCCAGTTAAGCGCACACACACTACGTGAGTAGCGATTATGTGCACTGAGTTATATTCTCGCGTAGACAAATACACTTGGACTCAATGAAATAATATATTTAATATAACTTTGTATGATTTGGAATAATAGGTCTAAACTCTGTCTCGTCCGAATATAAACTGAATAGAAACAGCTCCGTACGTTGTATTCTCCTCTCATATCTGATAGTAGAATCCAGCCTACTACGTATCCTTAACTTATATATATATCCTACAAATGTAACATTTTTAGTTAAGCCTAACAGATGTGAACAATTTATAATGGAGTCATAGACAAATTAAAATGTATTTTATTGTTTATTTATTATTTTATCCGTTTTACAATCACTAGTGTGTGTTGCTATTTAACAATATATCTACGTTTAATTCTAAAGGAAAATAAGTACCAAATTTAATTTTCCCAAATGCTGTGACAACAGTCTACTACGTGTTGCGGTGAGGAAGCTTTATGCTTCATGAAAAAACCTTGTATTTGAGCTGGACTAACTGATCGAGATGAGTCGATAACTTTTTTAGCAAACTCGGCAGATTTTAAAACCTCAGCATCTCCAAAGAATTTTTTAAACATTTCTTCAAGTTGATATTGAGTGCAGTATCCTATGTATTCCTTTAAATCAATTCGACCGGGACGTATCAATGCGGGGTCTAAACGATCTATATAATTTGTCGTCATAAAAACAATCCGAGCTTCAGTAGATGCTACGCCATCTAAGCAATTCAGCAATCCGCTGAATGTTATTCTGTTCAAACCATCATACGCAGATTTTTGTTGTAATGTAGCTTCTCGAGAAACAAATGCAGCATCAATATCTTCAAGTAAAATTATTGTTTGCTCAGGTGCAACATTTAATAGATGATTTAATCTATCATCAGTAAGCCCTCTTTCCGATAAATTAAGCAAGCATATTCCATATTCTAACTCCCCCGCTAATGCAGTAATAAAGCTTGATTTACCACATCCAGGAGGTCCATACAACAGATAGCCTCTTCGGTAGGGAATTCCTCGATGTGTATACCATAATGAATTTTGAATAAAATCATTACAATCAGATATAATTTTTTCAGCTATTCCAAAGTCCAACACCACTGAAGATGTAGGTCTACGTCTTCTGGGATGTCCAAATGGTCTCCACTCCGAACCCATTGCAGTATACATCAGTGTTTTTCCTTCTGTAGCCTGTAAAGCTAGTTCCCGAGCTTCTTCTAATATATCGAAATATATTTTTTTATCGTTACCAAACGCTGTCAAAGTTACAGATTCCCAAGGCACGCCCATGTGTAAGTCTAACGTTTGTTGCTCTCTTGTCCTCTCAACCTGAATCCAATTATTCTTATATTGAAATAAGTGTTTCCCAATACTAGGTATGAACTCGTAACTAGTTTTAACTTGACCATTGTCGTTTTGTAGAAATGATGTTTCTACACTTAAATGTTGTGTTTTTTTAGCGCCTCTGATGGTTATCCATTTTAGTAGCCATTGATAAGATTTATCTCTACATGGAACTTCTAATGTAATCATTAAGTGTCGGCGAAATAAAACTGCCGCTCCTTGTAAACCTTTTCTAAGTATTGCTGCGCTTGCACCAACTCCAAATAAACCAAATCCAGCGCCGAAATATGGGTTTGTCGAAAGACTCGAAATTAATTCCGTCCAGGTCATCTTGTCCTGAAAGAACAACAAAATTCGTATATATATTTATAACACGTCAGTATATATTTAACTGGTTAGTACACTACCATGCAACACATAGACCGGACATCCAGAACAAACCTTTTCCACGTTCTATAATTATGCAATAGGGACTCCTCATCTTCGTATTTGCTCGGCTCTACCGTTTTCGGCTCGGACAGCGAAAATATATGTAACTCCGCATAGTCAGTCCGTTGCCAGCGTTCGAACGAAATGGTTCCATTCTCACATGCAGCACTGTAAATATGTATTTGCAAGCTCATTGCGAAAAGTATTTCTCATGCACATAAGCGATTTCATACCCTTCCCAAAAATAATCATGAAAATAATAAAATTTTTCATGAGCATGGCAAACCCTTTCAAAAGATTGGTATACTTTTACTCAGAAGGGAAGAAATGGGATCTCGCGATGCGCCACTCGCGGACATATTTTAATTTTTGTGTGCTGCTGGCCTGAGCAGGGATGCCAAGTCAAAATTTGAGAATTACGTGGCCAGGCTAAAAAATGTTTTCCCGTAGTACAATTTTACTGAAATAAGTAGATCTACGTACTTTTTTTAAGCTTAAAAACAATCAAAAAATTAATAAACCGTTAAATTTTAAAATTAACTTTATTGTATTTCGTTGTTATTAATTTCATTTGTCGTTTTTGAAAGCAGATTACATTGTTAAAATTATATATATTAATTAAAGTACATGTTTTACAAAAATATAAGCGGAATTATATAAACGGCATTCGTAAACATATCAAAAACGGAATTTAGTGCTGCTAACCCATTATAAATCATATCATCTTTTTTATTTAATTCATAATATATTGATATCCAAAAATTTTAGTTTTTGGGTTGTTTTGCAATATTTCTTTAAAGTTTTAGTCTCTTCACACGTAGGCACGCAGATCTCTTTTAAAATACGGAGATTTAAGTGAAAAGACGGAGGGTTGGCATCCCTGGGCTTCAGCCTGCGTACATATACATACAGATACATATATCTGAGAGACATAGAGAGAGAGAGAGAATGAGTGAGAGCAAGGAAAGAATAGCACATAGTACTGCTTCAAATGAGAATGTAACCATTTGATCGAGCGCTGGCAGCGAACTGACTATGCGGTATTATATTTAAGCTGTTCTAGCCGAAAAAGGCTGAGCCGAGAAAATACGAAGATGAATAGTCCCTAATGCATACTTTCAAAGCGTGAAAAAGTTTGTTCTTAATGTCCGGTCTATGTGTTGTGTAGTTACACTGTTAAAAGACTCTGTAGGTTATGCAAAGACACTAACCATACAACACATAGACTGGACAACTAGAACAAACTTTTTTCACGGACCAGAATATGAGCGAAGCGACCACTCAACTTCGTATTTGTTCGGTTTGGGCAATTCAGGCACGGGCAGTCAAAATATGATCCGACCAATTCATTGCGCTCAACCGGCATGGTCATATTTTCATATGAGAACATTATATGTGATATTTTTCATTTTTTTTTCCCCTCTCTCTTTTTTCTCTCTCCGGCCGGTTGCCCACAAAAATTGTTCGCGAGTGGCGATTCGCGACGATCCCGTCTGCCATTCTTAGTAAGAGTATGCCGAACTCTTAAACGGCTTTGCAATTCTCATGCAAAATTTTAGTGTTTTCGTAATAATTTTCGGGAAGGGTATGAAAGCGCTGATGTGCATACGCATTGCTTTTTCGCGATGAGCATGCACACACACATTTACTGTGTCTTGCTACATGTATGAGCATTTATGTGACTGTGTACGAAACTTTTGCTGTCTGTAGCAATTGTAGGTATCAACATTTACAGTTGTATGGTTAGTGGCAAAGAGCAGTTCCGTTACATTTGATGTTAACTGTGACGTCACAGGGTCCTAAGTATGCTCTGTTATTGGATACTTGGCGGGCACTGGGGCAAAGATCCTCCAAGTGCTTATAAGCAACCAAAATAAGTTGATTTGCAACAAATTCGAATAGTAAGAACCATAAAAAATGATAATTTCTTACTTTTATTTACTTAAAATGTATGTACATGTTGAAGTCACATCAGGTAAGCTGCTGCTCACACCTGCTTCCATGTCCATGTGAAATAAAATATATGTATTAATAAAAAACCCCAGTATCACTTCAACCTCTCAAAAGACAAGACGTGCTGCATCAAAACCCCGTTATACAAACGCAAAGGAAGTGATACTCTTCTTCTTTCCGCACTTATGAGCGCACGCTCTGCTAACCGCGCAGTTGCTGCCGCGACTTGGGGGTGGGTTCGGCTGAACTTTGGACGCTCATAACTAGATAAACGACCGTCATGAAATTTTCAGAGTAGATTAAGAGTATCTATATACATCTATATGCCAAATTGAGGGCGAAGGGGGCGTGGCACCAAAAATCTAAATATTACAAAATCTGTGTAATCCTAATATCTATCTAAATATATCAATTTGTAGTCTCTAGCTAAAAAACAGTGTAGAACTTACGCCTAAAAAACCAAAAAAATTTAACGAATTTTTTATTTTTTATCGATAATTTGGAAATGTGATGAGTTATCGAAAAAACAAAACAAACTCGTACTGCGTAGCTAACATACGAGTATTCATGTAAAATTTCAGCTCTCTAGCTTTTGTAGTTTCCGAAATCTCGACGTTCATACAGACGGACGGACAGACGGACGGACGGACAGACGGACAGGGCTAGATCAATTTATTTTTTTATGCTGATCAAGAATATATATACTTTATGGGGTCTGCGACGTCTCCTTCTGCCTGTTACATACATTTTCACAAAACCATTATACCCTGAATTCCCATTTTCAATGGGTTCAGGGTATAACAAGTAAGAACGTTGCAGTTAGGCGCAACTAACAGCGATATACTTTGTTCCCATAGGTGCATCTTATTTATTTAACAAACATTTGATTAACGAAATATTTCGACAATTAGAAAACGTACTTGGCAAGCAACAAACGTTTTTCCTATACATACATACAGATTTACACATGTACACACTATACGAGTATACACACAATTTTCTATGTATGCATACTATGCTTGCATGCCAGAATATTCTAAGAATTGTGACTGAATTGGGAATTTTCGATCGTTACTTTAGTTTTGTCAGAGACGCTCTAACAATGCCTTATTTGGTTTTAGTTAAAGCGTAACAAATCAAGGAAGTGGCGCTGGTGGTAAGCGCTATGCCAGCTATACTTGGGTGCGTGGGTTCGAATCCCGCAGAAAACTTTTTTTCAAAAATTATTATTTTTTAATTATTTTATATTTGTATATTTATTATAAATCCACATCGCTCCCTTCATTCGAGTTGGCTGCATTGGTCAAAGTACGATACTTGGCAGCCAGCAGCTTGTCCATCTTGAAGTCCTCATTTGTGCTCTCGCCTCTCAGTTTTTTCATCTGTTTGGCCAGCTTTCTGTCCAGATCCTTGTTGCTCTCATCGCTGTCGTTGCTCTTTTTGCCCTTCCTTTTCTTTGCGTTACTTCTATTGATTTGCCTGCTCCGCTTCCTCCATTTGTATCATCTCACTGCGCACCTTCTTCTGAACAATCAACTCCTCACTCTCCATCACCACGATCTGCCGCAGATCGTCTTGATCTGCATGGACTCGTTATACAGATCGGATAACTGCGATTGCAAGCACTTATACTCTGACGTCTCCACGATGACCGATGCAGATCTTCAGGGACTCCGAAAATTCTTATATGCAGAATACCAGTCTCGACGCCTTGACATGTGATCAGAAGCTTCTGAGTCGATCACCCTCATGTCATTTTCTCTGCCGTCCCTTCTCGCAATCAACCCTTTCCTTGATGATTCACCTGATTCTCCTTGATTATTTTCAGCTTGACTTCCAGCATTTCTCCTTTGGTAACAGTTGTTGCTCTTGTGCCCTTTCTTTTTACATATAGTAGCACTCTTCCTTTAGATGCTCCATCATACCACAATTATAACTCTTCAGAGTTTGCATGTTATTTTCATTTTCACTTCTAACAATGTTGTCTCTTCGCGTACCACTTCTTCTTCATTTGACCTTATTTCTTCCGTCATTAAACAAGTCGTTAAATTGTCCTCGACCGAATCCCATGCATTATGAAAATAGTTAAACTTTTGAGGTAAAGAAGATACGATTCGCGACATTAATATGGTTTCAGGCACTGCACTTTCATCTTGCTCCACAGAACATCCAACTTTGAGATATTATAGTCCCTGTTTCTGAATTGCTGATAAATTTTCTTATGATTTCATATCATTCACTGAATTTAATTTAACCCACATTTCTCTTGCTGTTTTGCAGCTTACAACCAATTCCATCGATCTTCTCTTAATAGAATGAATAACTATATATACTTCTTGCAGTCTTATAAGCTTTCAATAACCTTTTCGAATCTCTTTCATAAAACACCATAAATGGCAATTGTCTTTGTCAAGTAATCGTTCAATTTTCAGTATCTTTATTTTCCTTACAAATTTGCCACTAATTCACTTTTACACTTGCACTCAATTCTACACCACATTACAAATTTTGCTCTGGACCCATAACCTGCTGAGGCTTTCTTGAAACAAATAAAAAAGTTTTGTAAATGTAGGTGCAATATGAAAAGATTATTTAAAAATAGAAATAAGTAACAGGAGTTCAAGTACCGCGACACTTTCACAATATTCAACTGAACTACTGACTGACATGCTATTATACTTGCTTCTTTACATAAGGAATATTCTATTTAGTATATAAATTCTTATTTTTTTTTTAGAATATGATGATGAGTTTACTAAATTATTTATAGTCATTATACTCTGTTCCCAAAGGAAAAAAGAGTATATTTGTTTTGTGCAATGTCCGTCTTGCTGTCCGTCCGTCCGTGCGTCCGTCCGTCCGTCCGTCCGTCTGTCCGTATGAACGCAATATTTTTCGGCGCTATTAGAGATAGCAATTTTAAACATATACTCATATATACTCCCGAATTATAAAGTGTAAACATTTTCGCGATCCGCCCACTAGGGGCGTGGCAAATCGGCAAAGAAGTTTGTTGTCTCCAACTGCATAATTCATGCATATAATAGCTTAGAGTAATTGCTAAGATGGCATAAAGCATTTTAACATAAATATATAAATAATAGTGAATTCAAAAATTAAATTCATAAGTTTTCGATTAATAAATAAAAAGTTTCCAGCGGGATTCGAGCCCAGGTCTTCTGAAAATAACATGTAATCCTTAGCTAAACCTAAAGTTATTCACAGCTGATCAGCTGGTCAGCTGAACAGCAGCTTGTGACAAAACAAGACAATACAATCGCAATTCTTGGAATATGTATACACACTTGGAAGTGTATACACATACAAACATGTGTGTACACATACATACATACATATATGCATGCATTGAAAAACTGCTTGCCACGCAACGTGGCAAATCGGAAAAGCGGTTTTAGCTTTTGCTTAAATGCACAAATTATTATCAATTGGCAGCAAGTTTTATAATGAATATACAAATATAAAAAAAAATTTAAAAATAATAATTTTTGAAAAAAAAAAGTTTTCTGCGGGATTCGAAACCCACGCACCCAAGTATAGCTTGTATAGCGCTTACCACCAGCGCCACTGCCCTGATCTGATCTTTGTTAACTAAAACCAAATAAAGCATTGCTAGAGCACCTTTCGACAAAACTAAAGTAACGATCGAAAAATTCACAATTCAGTCACAATTCTTAGAATATTCTGGGATGCAAACTTTTGTATGCATGCATAGAAAATCGTTTGTATATTCGTATAGTGTGTACATGTGTAAATCTGTATGTATGTATAGGAAAAACGTTTGTTGTTGCAAACCAATAGGTTGAAGGATGGCAAAGATGACAGGAGCGCGCACAAATTCTGGGCCCCCTGGCAGTATGTTCAAGCGTGAACATGCGACACAAATCAACGCGGATTTGTGTTATTGTGCCGGTAAATCCATATTCCCAAAAAGTAGATCGGAACATATAAACAAAAATTAAAATACTAAAAATTTTAAATTTACAGCCACAAGTTAAATATGTTAAATTAAACATTAACCTGCGCGTTACCAAACAAACAAAAAAAATTTTAATTTCCAAGCCACAAATTTTAGGCCCCTGGCAGTATGTTCAAGCATGAACATGGCACATAAATAAATACATTCTGTCAAGAAACACTTTACACAGTGGAAAAAATCTCAATTTTTTTACTTTATGGACAAAAATAAAGAGTTTTTGTTTAATTTAACTAATTTTTTTTAATGGTTAACTGTTTAATAGGTATTTTTAAATCAAATTATAAAAAACAGAAACAAAAACAATAAGGGTGGAACTTAAAAAACAACAAAAACTTAGATTACTCATATTTGACACTGTCAAGAAACTCTTTACACATTTTGTTCTCTTCAGCTGTTTTGCTCTCATTCGAAGAAATAACGGGGCTTTACCGTTAACTATGCTTTTAGAATCTCTTTATACATCTCTATTTTTGTGTTTATTTTTCACTTTGTGCGAAATTTGGCTGAGTACACATGAAAAAAGCAATTAAATATTTTATTAATATTGCCCGGAAAGAGATTCACCTTCGATGTCGTCCAATTGATCTTCTACAATCGGCAGTTGGGCAAATCACTTCCAGAATTAGTGGAAATGTTTTCCGTATCGAGAAAAACATTATACAACGTTCTCAGTCGCTCGGAAAACGAGGGAAGACTTGAGGCAAAGGGTGTGGGTGGTCGGAAACAAAAGATATCTGATCGGGCAAGACGCCTTAGGATGCGAAAGATCAAAGGAGCTCAAAGAAGAGTGTGGGTATGGGTATTCTTCGAAAGTGGCACGTAAGAAACCCTTGCTGTCGTCGACAAATTTGGAAAAGCGCTTCTCTTTTACTCTTACTATGCTTAGGCACCCAGAGGAGTATTGGAAGGACGTTATATTATGCGACGAGACCAAAATAATTTTGTATTACAACGAAGGTCCGCCCAAAGTATGGCAAAAGTTCTCTACAGCTTACGACAAAGCGAATATCATTCCAACAGTGAAATTTAAATAGCTGTCGGTTATGGTTTGGGCCTGCATATCCAGCCAAGGAGTCGGTGAACTGGTATTAATTGAACACACAATCTAATACAATAATCTGTACTGTGGTTTGGTTTTTTGTAATTATCTTAAAAATGCATCAATTTTAGTGCTGAAAATGGCAAAAAACTTCATTATTTTGACAAATAGTTCAATATATTGATTAGTACTAAAATTAATCCGTTTTCAAGATAATTACAAAAAACCAAAGCGTCGAACGTGACAAAAAGTTGACTTTTCTGGAGAATTAGCCATATGGATAAATCAGAAAGTATAGATAAGAATGTATGCGTGTAACGTTCAAAATGTACATATGTACATGTATATATAATTGCATTGCCAAAAAAAAAAAAATAATAATAGATGGCGCTTATATTAGTTGAAATTCGAAAGTTTTTATATTATTAAATATCATTAAAAATAGACCCAACAAATAGACGTTCTTCGATTAACACGCATCACCTTAATTAACACAGACACTTCATAATTGTAAAAGAAATATATCAATGCCACTCAAAGCTGTAATAGCCATAATAAATAAGTTCACTGCTAAAGCGCCATCTAGCAAGTTTAAATTCTTTGACCATGCTAGCACCACTAACCATACAACACATAGACTGGACAACTGGAACAAATTAATGTGCATACTTATTTTTTGACATTAGAACCCCATCAACTTCGTATTTGCTCGGGTTTTCACTTTTAGGGTCGGGAGAAAAAATTTTCTGATGGCAAAATCATTCCGCTTCGAGCGCTCGACGGTGATGGTCGATTTTCAAAAAAGGCATGACATGTGCCGCTCTTTCCCTTGCTCTCTTTCTCTTTCTGCCCTATGCTTTTTACTCTCTGCTCTCTTCTCACAAAAATATATGTATGCTGGCACAAACAGCAAGCAGCTCACAAAAATTGAAATTTCTTCTCGACGCGATCCCATTGGTTCCCTTCTGAGCGAAGGGTATACCGAATCCTTAAACGGCTTTGCCATGCTCATTCAAAATGTTAGCGTTTTCATGATTATTTGTGGAAAGGGTATGAAAGTGTTGACGTGCATAACGAATATTATTTTTCGATGACCATACACACACACATTTACACTTCCTTGCTATATGTGTAGGCATTTATGTGCCTGTGTGCAATATTCTTGCTGCCAGTAGTACTATTAGAACCCCAGCAGTTGATATTCGTTCGGTTGGAGGGTAGCTGATGTGAGCATGCATACACACACACATTTACACTTCCTCGCTATATGTAAAGGCATTTATGTGCCTGTGTGCAATATTCTTGCTGCCGCCTGCAGAGCACTTTTAGAACCCCAGCAGTTGATATTCGTTCGGTTGGGTAGCTGATGTGAGCATGCATATACACACACATTTACACTTCCTCGATATATTTGTAGGCATTAGTACTACTATTAGAACCCCAGCAGTTGATTTTCGTTCGTTTGGGTAGCTGATGTGAACTTGCATACGCACACACATGCACATACACATTTACACTTTCTTGCTATATGTGTAGGCTTTTATGTGCCTGTGTGCGATACACTTGCTGCATGTAGCAATTCTATTTTCCCAGCGATTGCTGTGGGTAGCTGATGTAAGCCTTTGAATTTGAATGAATGCTCTGCCTGGGGCATTTGCATGTTTCGTGCATGGGCGTGTGCCTACCTCAACTTTGAATTAAGTAAACGATTTTGGGTTCGAATTGCAGGAGAGGTAAATTATTTTTTATTACCTGTTGATCAGTTTCAGTTATCATTTGTTCTTTAATATTTAGTACCAGATTTGACCCTATAGGCAAAAATAGGACATGTTATTCACATAACTACAACAGGCAGCAAAAGTTTGGCACACAGTCACATAAATGCTCATACATGTAGCAAGACACAGTAAATGTGTGTGTGCATGCTCATCGAGAAAAAGTAATGCCTATGCACATCAGCGCTTTCATACCCTTCCCAAAAATCTTTACGAAAACACTAAAATGTTGCATGAGCATGGCAAAGCCGTTTAAAAGTTCGGCATACTCTTACTAAGAATGGCAGACGGGATCGTCGCGAATTGCCACTCGCGAACAAATTTCAATTTTTGTGGGCAACTGGCTTGTGCTCGCATAGAGTGAGATAGAGAGAGAAAAAAGAGAGAGGGACAGTAAAGTAAAATAGCGCATAAAAGATGCTCATATGAAAATATGACCATCCCGGTCGACCGCTGGCAGCGCAATGACTTTGTCGTTTCATATTTTGACTGCCCGAGCTCGAATTGCCCAAACCGAACAAATACGAAGTTGTGCGGCAATTCGCTCATATTTTTGTGCGTGAAAAGTTTGTTCTAGTTGTCCAGTCTATGTGTTGTATGGTTAGTGCTCTAACTCTAAAGATGAATTAGCTAGAATTTTATAACTGGTTCCCGATAAATTCGTTTATCGATAACTTTGCAAATATACAAGTTATCAAATTTCTGAAACAAACTCGTACTGCGCGTGCAATATACGGACCTAACACAAAAAGAATGAAATATCTAGCTTTTGAATCTTCAGAAATCGACGCGTTCAAACATACGGATAGGCAGAAAGACGGACATGGCTATATCAACTTTTCTCGTCACCCTGATTAAGAATATATATACTTTATGGGGTCTGCCATGATTCCTTCTGCCTGTTACATACATTTAACAAAACCATTATACCCTGATTTCCCATTTTCAATGGGCTCAGGGTATAAAAATGTAACGTGAGACGTGACAAACATCTGTGCACTTGTGTGCATGGAATTAATTGTAGCCTTCCAGTGCCTGGAAGAATTTTTAAGGTATATAAGCACTAGGATTTTAAGGAATAAACAGTTCAATTTTTGAATTCGGCAAATGTGGAGGTGTTTTTATTTTAACTCTCTAACAATGCTTGACGAGCTTGCCGTGGATGCAGGGCCATTATAGCAGGTGACTGGACTGCTCAACACTGGTACCTATGCTCATGGTCTGGTGCGTGAAAAAAGTTTGTTCTAGTTGTCCAGTCTATGTGTTGAATGGTAAGGGGTGCTATGCAAGCTGCACGTATGCGTGGGTCGATTCCTGCAGAAGACTTTTTTATATCAAATTTTTAACTTTTTAATTTTATTTATATTTGAATATTTACTATGAAATGGTTCTGCCAGCTTAGAAATTGTACGCTATTTCTTAACATACGCATATGAATTGTGCATTCAAGCACTAGAAGCTGCATTTCCGATTTGCCACGCTGCCAGTGGGAAAGCGTCTTTTCTATGCATGCATAGACACATGCATACAGATTTTTGTACGTGTGTACATATGTACATATATTCTAAGAATTGTGAATTGTGAGTTTTGTCAGACGCTATAACAGCGAACTTATTCAGGTTTAGCTAGAGAGTTCTAGATTAGGGCAGTGATGTTGGTGGTAAGTGCTATGCAACTTGCCTGAGTGGCGTGACTTCAAACTTTATTTTTAAATTTTTTGCCGCCAAAATCGACAAATCGCTCATAGTGCACTGTTTGCACATATGTACATGCACACATACATACATATGTACATACATAAATACATACATGTGTACATACATACATACATATGTATGTATGCATAGTACATGTATGTATGTATGCATGTTTTCAGCCCATGAATTCTCCTTTTGAAGGTTTCGTTATTTTGCTTCTAAAATGCAAAGGAGTAAATTCGTATAGATAGTATTGTAATTATTTGAACATGTTATATTATGTACATATGTATGTATGTTATTAATTAACTTTCCTTTAAGCTTTCTTCTTAACATATCCGGTTGCGTGTAAAAACATGAATACATATGTATGTAATCTACATATTGTCTTTGAAGTTTATAATGTGAAATGTTCGTAGATATTCATATTAAAATTTTTAACAGATAAACAATTGTTTTCGCATTTAATTAATATTTAAGTACCTTCTTAGAGCCGGATATAAATATATTATCGTTTATATTTGTTATGTGTGATTAAGTAATAAGAGATAAGATGCATGATTGCCATAAACGAATATCGATTATTATTCCGGATAAATTAAGTTAATTTTATCGTTACCAACAATAATAGCTTGTATTTCCGACTCAATTTTAGTATTGTTGCAAATAATATTGTTAAAAAAAGAAAAGAAAAAAAGTTACAAATGAGAAAGACATCACGACCAGTGCTGCCGTTTTTATCCGAGCAAAAAAAGTTGAACTAGCAAAAAAAAAAAAAAATAAATAAATAAATAAAATAAAATAAAAAAAATAGCCAAACTAATCCCAGAAGAAAATAGCTGAAAATAGGCTAATTTCTTAGACGTTTTTTATACCCTGAGCCCATTTAAAATGGGAAATCAGGGTATAATGGTTTTGTTAAAAGTATGTAACAGGCAGACCCCATAAAGTATATATATTTTTTATCAGGGTGACGGGAAAAGATGATATAGCCATGTCCGTCTGTCCGTTCGTCCGTATGTACGAGCGCGTCGATGTCCGAAGATACAAAAGCTGAAGAATTGATTCTTTTTGTGTTAGGTTCGTATATTGAACGCGCAGTACGTGTTTGTTTCAGAAATTCGATAAGTCATTATTTCCAAAGTTATCGATAAAAACCTTTATCGGGAACCTGTAATAAGATTATATCTAATTCATCGTTAGAGTCTTCTGCATATATACATATATAGATACTAATTTATTACAATCTAGGTTTTTGTCAGATTTCGGATTCCGTTCCCCGATTCTAGTATAGTTTCTAACGTGTGGAGAATCGAAACGAAGCATTCTTCGAATATGATTCGTTCGAAGAAGGCCTCAGGGGATTTCGTGGTCGAGCAGTCTCGACTACAACTTTCTTATTTGTTTTAAATTGTTTTATATTGTAAAAAAAAATATTATTGTGACTTGTATATCTATGAAGGTCATCGTAAAAATGGACTGCCAAAACATTTTTTTTTGTGTGTGATGCGCACGATGCCAAAAGCAATACTGCTATCATAAATTTTTGTAGAACATATGTTAAACTCTAATACAAGTTACTTACTGTTAACTAAAAATCACATTGAAATAATTTGAAAGGCTTGTCCGACTTGGCGTTGGAGCCACTGCATGTTGCTCAGATGGTCAACAGAGCTCCTTGCAGTATGTTTCGCCACAAAAAGACACAGTTCCTGTTCTATGGTCTTGACCGGCATTCAAAAAAGTAAATTTTTGTTCTTTTGAGCGAAAGCGTTAGGGGCGCAGGTGCGCTTCTTAGAAATTGCATTTAGTGTTGATGGAACATTTGCAATAGATGCTATAAACTCTACCACTCCTTGAATTCCGAGCTCTTAACCCCTACGTTTCTAACTTTTTGTTTATAATTATCTTTGGACATTTTAAAAGAGAGACAGACTATTTCAACAATTTAGTAACATATGAAAGTATTGCAGAATTAGTGATGTAAGACTTCAATAGTTGCCAGATTGTTAATTTGTCAATTGATCGGTAAATAAGAAACTTTATTGTAAAAGCAAAAATGGAATATTAAAAATACAAAAATTTACTATTCATAAATCAGCCATATTTTCGGCTATCCGCGATTTTCAAATTTTTTCCGCAATCGCACTTATGAAAAATTCAGTGTGGCCGAAAATAAGCCAAAACGACAACGCTGATCACCACTAGAGATGGCAAACTATCGATAGCACCATCGATATATCGAATTTTCACTTTTTTGCGCCACCATCGATATTTTTATCCACTATCGATAGGGATCGAAAATAACGCTCGCAGTTTGACACATCACTCGTTTTGGCGATTTGGTTATACGAAATTTCTTAAAATATAATCCGGTATAAGCTTTTTGGTTAGTGGTATAGAACAAATTTGGCATGGACAAATAAATGCAATCAAGTCTCAAGGTGATATCTCCGAATCTCCGCTTCCTAATTTGCCACCGTCAACAACAATAGAAAAACCCCAGCAACCACTGTTTCAATTTGTAAAAAAAAATATTGAAAATTTGCCCAGGACAAATCGTTCAGAGTCTATTGTTCAAATTCACAAATATTTTGGAATCGAGCACTCCTCTGAAGATATAGATCCCCTTAAATATTGGCAGGTAATTTTTTATTGAGATTCAATGTCATGCTAAATAAGTAATACCTATTTATTATTATATTTTAAGCACAATGATTCATGTTTGCGGGATGTCGCTAAAAAAATTTTATGCATTCCTGCAACATCCACCGATGCTGAAAGAATGTTCAGCAAAGCTGGACTAATAATCGCCGATCGCCGAGCTTCATTAAAGCCAAAAGCAGCTTCATCAGCTACCCAAACGAACGAACATCAACTGCTGGGGTGTTAATAGTGCTACAGGCAGCAAGAATATCGCACACAGGCACATAAATACCTACACATATAGCGAGGAGAGGAGATGTTGACGTTGTCGCGGAGTACGGTCGGTGTTTTTGTGATGCGGTATCCGATATTTTGTTTTCGCTGTGAAAGTGGAAATAATTAAAGACAACGTGTATGCTGCGGACTATACTTACTCAGCTATCCCTAAGACTGCGAGATAAATGCTTAAGCGTGTGTAAACGCTCCGTGGCGGCGTCGCGAAAGTATTTGCTTGGCCGAGTGTGGTGCAAGAAAGAAGCGGGGAGTAGCGTCACTTTTGGCTTTCCATCTCTTTTTTCGACACTGGGCAGGAAATTGTTGCACTTGTGTGTCACATTTGTCACACTTGCACAAATAACAATAATCAGGTGCACTCACACCTGCTGGAAATTGCAGCGGACATTCAGCTGTTAACTTTTTGAGTAGCTTGGTCTTAGCAAAAACAGCAACCTAACTTCTGCGGCGAAGTTGCAGTAGCTAAAGTACTGCATACTTTTAGACGCAGTCTAAAGTAGTGCATACTTTCGTCCTATTGTCTCGTTTTAAATTACTGAGGTCACTAAATCCAAATTTTAGTAGTCATTCCCCACTACAGGCTCCACGCCGCGGTAGTCGGAGCAAGTATGGACGCAATGATGGAGGATGAGCTGCAAGCTTTCGCTCGCCGCTCTTCGCTGCAGCGGTCACCGCAGCAACAACTGAGGGCGTTGCCGCAGCCGGTAGCACCGAGATAGTCCCCAGTGGCTGTCTGTCAGCCACCGAAGTTTTTAAAGGAGGCGTTAGCTCAAATAGGAGTTACTCTAGAGGGCTTGTCTGCCTTATTTGGTGGTCGGCGGCATATAAATGCCCTAATGAGAGAGGAGTTGACCAAACTGGTCAATCTTCACAAGGCGGCCGAAAAGTTCTGCAACCGACCAGCTAAAAACTGCGAGGTGCAGACCACGCCGCCCAAGAAAGCAATGGAGAAAGCTAAAAAAGCGAGCATTAGGTGCTCAAACAGGTAGCAATACGCCCAAGCGGCCAAGGGAAGTATCCACCGAAGTGAGGAAAACTTCTTCAAAAAAGTCCAGGCCGAACAAAAGCTCAACGAATCCGGTAGAACCAATAGCACTAGGTGCTGCCGCTAGGAATGCAAATCAGGCAGACCCACAGACTAATAAGAGTAGCTGGACGGTCGTCAAGGGTCGCAAGCCCATACAAAAGCGGTCCAGAACTGACGCAATTGCGATCAAGGCAAGGCATTGGGCGACAGAGCGGTAATCAAAACACTTACCGAAACGGCGCACATTGAGATTCGTGATCTTGATGAACTAGCGAGCAAAGAGGAGATACTAGAGGCAATTAGGGTGGAAAGATAGCTCACTTCCGAGATGGGTCACAGTGCAAAAGCATGCACCAAGCCGCCCAAATGTAGCCTCTGCGTCCGTAAAGGCGAAAAGCAGACGGACCATTCAGCAGGCAGCTTCAAGTGCCCATCCTACCGTGAAGCTGCGCATAAAATGAAATGTTAAGGTTTCTTCAGCTTAATTTAAATTATTGTGTAGCTGCACAAGATCTACTAGAGCAGAATGAGCCGTATCCTTCTGGAGATCTTCGCGACATGAGATGTTGCATTGCTCAATACTGGCCACGAGTACACCTTCAGTAGGGATACGGATCTGTAATTGACATTACTTTTGTAACTTCATCCCTTTTTCGGGAAGCAACATGGAGTCATTGCCATAGCTATACGGGCAGCGATCATACGACACTTCTGTTCACTATAGGGGCGTCAAACTTGTGGAGAGAATCGTTTCAGCTGGATACTTTCAATCCCTTGGCCTTTCAGAGGCCATTCAGTCGCTGGGCACATCTGGCAATGCTGAGGCCAGAGCATGCCAAATGGTAGCCCAAATTCAGAGTGCCTGCAGTAGTAGCATGCTACGCCGCAATCGGTTCATGCGACAACATACGCCTATGTATTGGTGGAATGCACAAATAGGTGACATTCGACGCAAATACATCCAGGCGAGAAGAAGCTACCAACGCTCCCGCTGTAGGCCCACATTTTTAAGAAAACAAGTAGTATACCAGGCGGCTAGAAGACAGTTGAAGAAGGCCAAACAAAAGAGAATGCTTCTTAGAATGGTGCGACTCAGCCGAATATGACCCTTGGGGCAGGGCATATAAGATAGTTGTTAAAAGACTATACGCAGGTAATCAGGTGCAGCCTATGGATCGTATGTAGCTTAAATCGATTGTGGAAACGCTCTTCCCAGAAAGATTAAGCTCCATTCATGCCCCTGAGACCATGTCTGCTGATCAGGGCTCAACGAGCACCCACATTGACTTAGTAACGGACGAGAAAATATACCATCGCATCTAAGAGGGCAATAAAGTATTTTGGCGTCATGATAGACACAAGATTAACTTTCCCCGAGCACTTAGAATATGTGCATAAGAAGGCAGCTGATTCTTGTAGAGCTCTCTCAAGAATTGTGCTTAACACGCGGGGACCAAGACAACGACGTCTCCTCTTAATGAGCGTCATTAGGTCCGTCATTCTCTATGCTGCACCGATATGGTCAAGTGCGATGGAAACGCCGAGCTACAGCCAAGGCATTTGTGCCATCTACAGAGTGAGCGCAATCAGAGTCAGCTGCGCTTTCAGTACAGTTTCCGATGACGCAGCGCTCGTCATTGCCGGAATGGTGCTACTGGAGGACTGGGTCGCCGAAGCCGTGGAGCGGAACACACATGAGCCCGCACGACGCAACGTTATCAGGGCAAACAGCATTATACGATGGCAAAGAAGGTGGAACCGCTCAACAAAAGGGCGATGGACGCACACGCTCATCCCGGAGCTCGAACCTTGGCTAAACCGTAAATTAATTAATTTTTATCTTTCGCAGATTCTCATGGATGCTTTCGGAGCTATTTGAAGCGCTTTGGCCACGACGAAACGTACGAATGCCCCTGGTGCGGGCGAGATCTGGTAGAAGATGCCAAACACGTCCTGTTTAAGTGTGGACGCTTCCAGGAGGAGAGGTGTCGCCTAGAAGAGGCAGTTGGCCGCTCCATTAGAGCGGACAATATCGTCAACACCATGCTGGAATCGGAGGCAGCTTGGAATCTAATAAGCACCTTCACAGCCACGGTCATGATGGAGCTCCGCAGAGTCGAACATTTGAGAAGAAGAGCTGTCCCAGTCTAAGATAGTGCAAAGTGCTTGCGAAGCAATGCTTCACGGCCGTCCCGCAAGCATCGTGCATTATTCCTAGCACCTATAACTCAATGCAGTGTTACATTTTTATATACTAGTTAATAAACGAATAAACAAAAACAAAAAAAAAACATATGGCGAGGAAGTGTAAATGTGTGTGTGTATAGTCATCGGGAAATAATATTCGTTATGCACATCAACACTTTCATACCCTTTCCACAAATAATCATGAAAACGCTAACATTTTGCATGAGCATGGCAAAGCCGTTTAAGAATTCGGTATACTCTTCGCTCAGAAGGGAACCAATGGGATCGCGTCGAGAAGAAATTTAAATTTTTGTAAGCTGCTTGCTGTTTGTGCGAGAATACATATATTTTTGTGAGAAGAGAGCAGAGAGTAAAAAGCATAGGGCAGAAAGAGAAAGAGAGCAAGGGAAAGAGCGGCACATGTCAGGCATTTTAGGAATATCGACCGTCACCGTCAAGCGCTCGAAGCGGAATGATTTTGCCATCAGCAATTTTTTTCTCCTGACCCTAAAAGTAAAAACCCGAGCAAATACGAAATTGATGGCGTTCTAATGTCAAAAAATAAGTGTGCACATTAATTTGTTCCAGTTGTTGAGTCTATGTGTTGTATGGTTAGTGGTATTAGGTATCCAGATCATTGGCCTTGTAGCTCAGCAATGTGTCAAATTAAATAAAATTAATTGATTACGGCTGTTTGCCGCAGACTTGCAGTAAGTAGTAAGTGCTATGCAAGTACATAGGTGCGTAGGTTTGAATTCTGCAGAAAAAAACAAATAAGAAAGCTGTAGTCGAGACTGCTCCACTACGAAATCCCCTGAGCCCTTCTTTGAACGAATAATATTCCAAGAATGCTTCGTTTCGATTCTCCACGCGTAAGAAACTATACATGCAAAAACACGAGCACACACACGCTGATCTATGCTTGTACGCCTGTATGTGTGTGTGTGGGTTTTGCTGCAAAAACTTTATTGTTTAATAATTCTGTTTCTAGATGGACAATCGTATTGATCTCTTCAGATTATGAATATGATATTCATATCTATATGCTAAACCAAACTGCATGTCTCTAGTATTTGAAATGCATTTTTTACATGGACATGGCTTTATCAACTTTTTTCGTCACCCCGATTAAGAATTCTTCTTCTGCCTGTTACACACATTTTCACAAAACCATTATACCCTGATTTCCCATTTTCAATGGATTCAGGGTATAAAAATTAATTTAAAACAAGTAAGAAGGTTCTGGTCGAGACGGCTCGACTACGAGATACCCTGAACCCTGCAAAACAAAACTAATACTCTTCTTCTTTACGCACTTATGAGCGCGCGCTCTGCTAACTGCGCAGTTGCTGCCGTGGCTTGGAGGTAGGTTGGGTTGAACTTTGGACGCCTGTAATTCCATTTCTAGATGGAGGATCTTCATGAAATTTTCAGAGTAGATTAAGAGTATCTAAATGTATTTATGTGCAAATCGCAAGTCTCTAGTATTTGAAATGCTTTTTTTTCAAATTGGTGGCGAAGAAGGAAAATTACATTATCTGCGTATTCATAATATCTATCTAAATAAAAAATTTGATGTCTCTAGCTAAAACGGTGTATCGATAATTTAGAAATGAGATGAGTTATCGAAAAAAACAAAATAAGCTCGTACTGCGTAGCTAACATAAGAGTATTCATGTGAAATTTCAGCTCTCTAAATAAAATAAATAAATAAAAATAAAATAAATAAATAAAAATAAAATAATAAATAAATAACATAAATTACATACATATATATACAATACAATATACATATGCATACATTTGCATACATACGATTGAATTGTAATAAAACAACAAAAAAAATATTAATCTTGTGGTTAAGGAGGATGGTGCCGTGTATTACGTGGTGAAGTTGGTGCCGAAATACATAAAGCCACGCCACCATTATCTTACCTAAACTTAGTGTGCCATTATACAAGTACAAATGACGAGGCTGTGCGTTATGTCTGTGTGGATTCTATCGCTGAGGCCGCTATCGTGTACGATCAGGCATCACACCACGTCAAATTTGTATACACGACAACTTTGACTAATATCCCCAATATCCGTCATCCTTTTCCTAATTGCCTACAACCTTTCCAACACCATCGGCTTACATAAGGAGCTGCAATTCAGCGCCTATGCCGATGATTTTTTCCTGTTTATCCCCCTTAGTAAACAAACAAACCTATCCCACAACCTCGACAGACTCTTTTCCCAAATCAACGAATGGTGCTCATATTCAGGAGCATCACTCGCACTCAACAAATCCAAACACCTCCACATTTGCCGAAGACATAATTGCATTTGCACCATAGCGTCCAACAACACCCCCATTCCCTCCGCCTCCAGCCTAAAAATCTTAGGCCTAACCCTAAACAATAAATATAGATGGGACTCCCATATAAAAGCTATACAACCGGCCCTAACAAAAAAAATAAATATATTAAAATTCCTGGCAAATCCCAAACCAAATTGCAGCACACATACACTTATAAACATTGCAAAAGCTACGCTGATATCAAAAATAGAATACGGTATCTTCATATACGGCCATGCCTTCAAATCAACCCTCAATAAACTCAAAACTTTATTTAACGCCGCAATCCGCATATCCCTTGGAGCACTACGCTCAACCCCTATCCCCAACTTACTTTTCGAGTCAAATATACCTACAAAAAAGAGACCTCATTACAGCCAAAACCTACAAAACACTCCTAAGTTGTTCAGACTCACCACTCCATAGATATATCAAATGTAGCTCAACCAAAGAAACAGCAAATTAACATCAACAGTGGAAAAAATAATAAATGCCTGCAAAGAACACAATATCCCCTACCTTCCACCCCCAAACAAAACAACCACTCCCCCATAATTATTTCCCACTTCCCTCATCAACACCACATTACATCAATTTAGCAAAACTCACACACCTCCAAACATATATAGATTACAATTCCTTGATCTCAAAGACCACACTTTCATTTACACAGACGGCTCACTGCTAAATGACACAGCTACTTTTGCCATCACTCTGTAGTGAAATGTAGTCCTAAAAAGATGTATCCTACCCCATTACTCATCCGTCTTATCCGCCGAAACCATAGCCATTCTCCATGCAATAGAACTGATCCAAAAAAAAAAAAAAAAGAACAGGGAAATACATAATTTACTCAGACTCCCCCTCGTCCCTAAAATCCATCTCCAACACCAACAACAACAACTTATATCCCGTAACGATAAGAACTCTGCTGACAAAATCTGTCCCCAAATCCACAGACAAAATGCCCCTCCACTACACCCCTAACTACAACTCCAAAGATATCAATAAATTCCTTGCCAATGAGTTATCGAAAGAACTATACCAAAATATAGAAGAGTGCAACAGTTGGTATAAAAAAAAAAATTAAAAAATATAAAACAAGAAATTATAACACGCACCGACCAAATAAAAATACTAAGACTCCGACTAGGACACACAAGACTCACAAAACAACAATATATCAGCCCGGACAACATAACCCCATGTCCCAACTGCAACACCACAACAGACCTCACCATACAACATATTTTCTTTAACTTTCCCGCAACTTCCCACCTTAAAACCCAAATCTTCCACAACAGTGGCCCCATATCCTTACTCTCCAACCCAACCCCAAAAAACATATGCTTATTAATCAAGTTTCTGAAAATAACCAATATATACCACCTCATTTAGTCCCCAACAAAAATTCAATGTAAATATGTACATATATGTAAACCCATAGGTTAAGTTAAAACTGAAGGCCCTAGCAGCCAGAAACAAACAAAAACAATCATAAATATACACACACACGATTATCAATATACACACAAGTGTACATACATTTGACAAAAAAAAGTAATAATAAAATAAATGCACAACTTCATAGCCTGTCGCTACAAACAATTATATATATATACATACATATATACATATATTCATAAATATAAACTATTTTAATAATGATCACACAGATTACAGACAACACACCGAGTTCGAGGATACAACCCGATCACAACACAACAACGCAGACTATACTCAAGATAATCTAATTTGACAAAAAAAAAAAAAAATTATTAATTAAGCTAACGTAAGAAAACACACAAAATTCAATACTCAATGTCAAAAAATTATTTCCAAAGATTCTCCCAAATACTAGGGAAAGAACTAGGTCAGGACTTAGTATCCAAAATCTTCCGCTAGTAGCCGAACAAGAAGAAGAAATAGTTGAGATAACCCATCAGAAAGAAACGATCCAAACTTCACAAACAGGAATGGACTCGGGCAGATCCTCGGTCCCACTGGCCCCAACTGTTAGTGCTATCACAAACATATCCACAATACTCACTCCAACCGACATTTTAGTCTTTGTAAAAGAACTGCCAAAATTTGACGGAACACCAACAACATTAGACAAATTTATTACAAACGTCGAGGAAATTATTATGTTAATAAGGGGCACGGAATAAGCACCTTATCAACAACTTGTGCTCCGAGCTATTCGTAATAGAATTATAGGAAGAGCTGACGAGGGATTGACACTAGCTAACACCAGCCTAGTTTGGGATAATATCAAGGAAAATTTGTATAGGCTGTATGGCAACAAAAAACCCGAAGCCACTTTACTTAGGGAAATGCAGACCCTCCTAGATGGCCTATCTTTGGGACAACTTTTCTTCGGTATATGCAAAATTAGGGAGCAACTTTACTCTTTGCCGAAAGCCCAGAGGGTCAAGCTATAAAGAAACGCCTTTACAACGACGTTGCTCTTAATGCATTCATTATGGGACTACGCGATCCCCTCAGATCGGTTATCAGGGCTAGAGACCCCAGTACTTTAGAACGGGCATACGAAATATGTCAAATCGAACTTACCTACTCAAAACCGAGGTACACAGACGGGCGCAGAAACTATAATTATAACAACCAGAGGTCTAACAATTACAGCCACTATAATAAAAAATCATTCATTTAATAAAAACCATTCACGTACACGAAATCTGTAGCTTTAGCAAGACATCATTACCTTTGCCAGTCCAAACGCCAGACGGCGATTTCTATTTACCAAAAACAACACTAGGAAAACACCTTACCATTTCTGGTGGATTATGCAAACCTAGAATTGGTCAACGAATCATTCGACGATCAAGTTATTTGCATCAACGATCCTTTACCCACACAACCTTTCAATAACAACGAGTTCATCCAACTCTACAACCTCGTGAATGCACCAACCCTCGAAAGCCTTACACAGTCTAAACACACCATTCTGGGTACGGAAAACCTAAATAAAGAGGAGAAATCACAGCTCATTCAAGTTTGCTCAGACTTTTCAGACATATTTTATAAAGAAGACACCCAAGTAACCTTCAGTAGCGAAATAACACACTCGATCCCAACCACAGATAATATTCCAATCCACGTTAAGTCTTATCGCCAACCATTTATTCATAAACAAAAAATAAAGAAGCAAATCTCTGAACTTCTTGATAAAAAAATAATCAGAAATAGTTTTTCGCCTTGGAGCGCACCCGTATGGGTTGTCCCAAAGAAAACAGAGAAAGGGATACAACAGAAATGGCGACTCGTTATTGATTACAGAAAACATAAAGAAAAAACAAGGAGTTAACAGCGAATAATAATACGCTGTTCCCCTTGGCACCTAAAGCTGACTACGATAATGACTGCCAGCTGGCACTCACTCAACTCACTCAAGAATATACATATGTGCGCATCTACATTGAGTGCGCATTGTTATCGAAGAAAAACAAAATAAACTCGTACTGCGTAACTAACATAAGAGTGTTCATGTGAAATTTCAGCTCTCTAACTTTTGTAGTTTCCGAAATCTCGACGTTCATACGGACAGACGGACGGACGGACGGACAGACGGACAGGGCTATATCAACTTTTCTCGTTACCCTGATCAAGAATATATATACTTTATGGGGTCTGCCACTCCTTCTTCTGCCTGTTACATACTTTTAACAAAACCATTATACCCTGATTTTCCATTTTCAATGGGTTCAGGGTATAAAAATAAGAAAATGTAACAAAATAATTTTGATTTTATGCCACTAAAGGGGCATTCGCGCCCATAGTGCGTTGGTCAGCGAGACGGACATACAGTTATAGAGACAAACACACGGACAGACAGCCACACCGAGGGACAGAGTGACAGTCGGACGGACATGGCTATATTAACTTTCTGCTGATCAAGAATATATATACCATATAGTTTCATCCACGCCTCCTTCTGCCTGCTATATACATATATCGACTCTGCTCGTCGCCCTGATCAAGAATATATATAATTTATATGGTCATCTACGCCCCATTTCGCCTGTTATATTTAACAAACCCATAAGAGTTTGATTTCTCATTTTCAATCGGGTTATAATAAAAAGAGATCTTTAACAAGGCCTGGAAGAACAAAATTAAATTAACTGGCGCCCAACAGGATAAAGATTAATTTAGAAGATCCCTAACCCTAAATAAAATATGTAAGTGACTGTTCGCTAACAATTTAAAAAAAAATGAAATATATATTAATATACATATATATATAACTAACATCATAGGACTTGCATAGGGTGAGCAACTTGGCCTTATTATATTGCATTTTAATAATTCTTTTATTTTTTCGCGTACCAACTCTCTTTCATTTGGGCTAAGTCTGTATGGTCTTCGCTGAACAATTTTTCTGGGGTCTGCTAATTTAATTTTCATTTCACCTGTTCTGACTCTAGACGAAGGAATTCCCTTTGTAAAAGATTTCGAGTATTTTTCCAATAAATTGTTTAATTTATCTTTGTCTTCACCGACAAGATCAGTATTCAATTTAGAAAATATATCATCATTTGATCAACAGTTTACAGATTTAGATCTAATAATTTCAAATTTTCCAGGTGACATAATGACATGAAAACCCTGCGAAAGTATTTCTCGACCAATCACAATGTCGTTCTTTAAGTATTCATCGCCTACAACATGAAATAACATTTCTATGCCATGGTTATTAAGTTTTACGTTGCAAAGTATTTGCAGTGTACTACAAATACTGTCGTTGCCAATACCTTTTAAAATTACAACATTGTCAATTCTTTTACCAACTAACTTCGCACTTATTTTATGTTTAATTAACGAACATTCCGCTCCAGAGTCAAACATTGTCGTAAACGTCTCGCCTTGATGAATCATCTCTCCTTTGAGCTCAACAACTTCGCACAGTTGCACTCTCTTCACCTGATGCGTATCTTTCTCCATCTTTGCCTTACTGCACTGAGTTGTCCAACCTCACCACACTTAAAGCAGGTTACATTTGATCGCTGATGACCAAAAACGCTCTTGCCGCTACGCTCTGCGACACGGGGAGGAAGATTTTGCTTCTGCCTAGCTCGGCATTCAGTCATCTTGTGACCCAATTTTCCACAATAATGACATTTTATTGTTGAGAATTTGGACCGCTTTATGTCAGATGCAGGTTCTTCCTCTTTTAAAAATTTCTTTCGCTTTTTAAACGTAAAAGCTTTAAGCTCGGTTTGTAGTTCACTCCTATTGCGCACGTTTGAAGTAAAAGCTAGTCGCTGCAATCTAGTATCAGAGTGAGTCAGCTGAGCAAGTGTCACAGAAACCGCAATCTCCTCTACATCCATCTCACGCCATTTAGTGACGAGTGACGTCACCATGCGACTAGCATAATTTGAGACACATTCTTCTTCTGATGGGCTCGTAGATTACATAGTCCAAAAACATATTAGCTGGTGTTTCTACGCTAGTAAAACGCTGCATGAAAAGCTCCTTAAACTCGGCCCAATTTATGTCTGGATAACATATTTGGGAGAGCCACTGCGACGCACTGTACAGCCGTATCCCACTTCTGATGTCAGGGTGCTATTATTATTGTCCTCTTGGTCGGCAGACATAGTCACTTTTATAAATTGCCTATGGCGAATAATCCTGAGTGCCCTCATCATCAATACCACATCGCTCACACACATTCTTTTGTAATAGAATATATAGCGATCTCTTTCTCTCTCAGTGACTCAGGATTGCACGCACAACAATTATCTCCTGTGTAACCCTTTCCTCAAACCTCCTTCCAACCTTATTTGGTCACGTACGCCACTTAGAACCTTTCGCAACATTTCTGCATATTTGCATCGAACAACGCTGACCATCTGGCGAATAACGGAACAAAGCGCATTCACCAATTGCCAAATATGTTCGACTAGAGTGTCGTTTACTAATTACGCCTCGACATATATATATATAATAAAACATATATATGTTGCTCGAAATTTCAAATAAATAAGCAGCGTAAACGGCTGCAGTGTTATATTACAATGTCGCTGTGAATTTATTCTGCCGCAGGTGCGACAAAAGTGCAAATAACAATAAAAAAAAACTGATTCCGCTTTACTGATTGCTCATGAGTTGGGCTTATAGGCAAGTTAAAGTTGAATACGATAGCGAAGAAGATCAAGAAATATGTTTAACCCAGAAATTAACAGACAGACAGATAGATATGGATCCATTCACATCGCTCTTGTCCAATAAGATAGGCGCTTAAAAAGTGAATTTCGTGCAGAACTCGAAGCTGTCAGAGGTCAGGTAAACGCCCTGCAAATAGAATCACCACAAGTAGAAGTATACCAGAGAGTGCCGTAGCTGCATATGAAATATTCAAGCGATACGCAGGTAGCGAGGTGCATTACGAGGCTTTGGCCATTTAAAGAAACAAAGTAGGTGGATACAGTGATCAATTTTGACGCGATTATAGCTAGACTTTACTAAATATATGCAGACAAGACATCTTTGCGTGTTCTAAGACAGCAGCTAGAACTTGTCAGGCAAGGTGATCTCGAATTGATGGACTACTACGACGAAGTAGAGAAAAAATTGACCCTGGTAACAAACAAAGTAGTGATGACTCATAATAATCAAGCTGCGGCTATTATCTGTCCAGAAGTCAGGGATGATGCCCTACATGCCTCCACGGCAGGCCTAAAGAGGTACCTGAAAGCCTTAGTCATCCCAGCAAAGCCCAAAGATTTGCCGTATGCTTTAGCAGCGGCTCGTGAGGCTGAAAATAGCATTGAAAGGAGTGCTTTCGGTGCATATGCGAGAGTTGTAGAGGAAATAAACCATGCCCAGGAAAATGATAGGAATGGGAATCGCAACCAAACTATACAAAGTAGAGGACAGGAGAGAAATCCACATTTTGTGGACAGAACAAAGCTCAATAAAATTACCACATGTTGAGGCCCAATGACAAAGACTCACAATATAAGAGACAGGTCCAACCCATGGACGTCGATCCTTCGACATCCAAATTTCGGCAGCCCACAAATTGGGGAAAACTACAGGGCCATGTTGCGCAAGGTGAAGCCCAGAAGAGGAATAACATCTCGGAGCGTACGTCAGGCTTTAGACGCCAAAAGACAAATAACATCACCCAGGAAACTCTGAGCCAAGAAAATGAGTACGATGGCATAGCCGAGACAGCTTGTGCTGAAATCGATGAAGAAAGTGACACGCCAGGGGATAATAATCTCCTTATTTTTTTTAGGGAACATTCCCAATTGCCGTTCGTCGAGCGACAATTGGCTGGCAGAACACTACAAATTCTCATCGACACCGGGGCGGCAAAAAATTACGTAAAACCCGTAAAGGACTTAAAAAACGTAACAGCCGTCGACACCCCATTTCTTGTGAACTCCATTCATGGTTCCAGTAAAAGTCAACAAAAATGTTCAGTGGTAATTTTTGTGGAAGTTGCTACACTCTTCATATTGGATATCCTTAATCTGCTAACGCAAGCGGGGGTAACCATAGATCTAATGGGGAATAGCATAAACTACGGTAACACATCAGAGATACTTAAACACTATCCCTGCGATAACGTAAATTTCACGCGTATCGATGATATCGTAGTCCCAAATTCGGCAAAAGGCGATTTTAAGAACACGCTAAAGAAGAGAATTGTTGCATTTTCGACCTCTAACGAGGCGTTGCCCTTTCAATCGTCGCCACAATCCGCACCGAAGACAAACAAGAGGTATACTTAAAGTCTTATCCATATCCTATTGGCGTTGCAGATTTTGTGAACAAAGAAATAACTCAATTGTTAAAAGATGCCATTATAAAACCATCAAGATCTGCATACAACAGTCCAGCTTGGGTTGTTGACAAGAAAGGTGTGGATATCGATGGCAACCAGAACAAACGTCTTATCATTGACTTTAGGAAGTTTAATGAGAAAGCTATTGCCGACCGTTACCCGTTGCCGAGCATCCAAATGATTCTAGCGAATCTAGGGAAAACGAAGTATTTCACCACACTGGATCTTAAATCCGGGTATCACCAGATATATCTTGCAGAAAGCGACCGTGAAAATACTGCCTTTTCAGTAAATGGAGGAAGTAAACCGCTGCCCAATATGTCCGCCATATCGATACAGTTCTTCAACAATTTACGAAGCAAACATGAGAGTCTCTAAAGAGAAGAAAAATTAAAAAAAAAAAAAAAAAGTGTCGAATACTTAGGGCTTCTCGTTACCAGCGAAGGAGCAAGAACTGACCCAGAAAAAGTCAAAGCGATCCAAGATTACATCGAACCAAAAAAATGTATACGCTTTAAGATCGTTTTTAGGGTTAGCCAGCTACTATAGGGTATTTATTAAAGACTTTGCATCCATAGCAAGGCCTTTAACAGATATGCTAAAGGGAGAAAATGGTACTGTAAGTAAGCACTTTTGAAAACCTTCTGACTTAACAACAGATGCTTCTGCAAATGGCATCTCACTACGCAACAATCGAGAGGGAGCTGTTAGCCATTGTATGGGCCCAAGGCAAGTTGCAAAACTACCTATATAGTACTAGGGAATTGCACATTTTCACTGATCACCAACCCCTCACATTTGCAGTATCCGGAAAGAACATTAATGCAAAGATCAAAAGATGGAAGGCCTTTATTGAGGAACACAATGGCAAGTTGCATTATAAGCCAGGGAAAGAAAACTTGGTAGCGGACGCATTGTCCAGACAGGAGCTTAACGCTCTCCAAGACGAACCACACTCGGACATAGCCACTATCCACAGCGAGGCTTCCCTAACATACACAATACTAACGTCGGAAAATCCCCTAAATTGTTATAGGAATCAGGTGATCCTTGAAGAATCATGCTACATGTTACATCGTAGACTCATCCTATTGGCAAAAAAAACTCGTCACTTAATTCAATTTACGGATAGAGACAGCCTTCTAGATACATTGAAGCTTGCGATAAATCCCGACGTTGTGAACGCATTACATTGTGTTGGAAAGCCCTAGCGGCCATTCAACACGAGCTAGTTTTGACATTCCCAACAACTAAGTTCTGGTATTGCAAGAACGTTGTCCAGACATCACCTATAAAGACGATCAGGTAGAAATAATTAATGTCGAACATAATCGTGCACATATAGCAACACAAGAAAATGTCAAACAAGTATAACCGACACACAAAGAAACAAGAGCTCGGAGAACCGCCAGTCCCGTCATGTTACACATAGACATATTTTCTACCGACCAAAAACTTTTCCTGACGTGTATCGTTAAGTTCCCTTAATTTTCAATCGTTCAACTTTCAACGTCTCGAGCAATATCAGATATAATCAACCCCATTTTGCTAATCACTAATAATTTTCCCAATACCAAAACAATCTACTGTGACAATGAGCCATCTTTTAATTCTGAAACAATTACTTCGTTATTAAAGAATCAATTTAACGTTCACATCGGTAATGCTCCCCCGCTCCACAGCTGCTCGAATAGCCAAGTGGAACGCTTTCACAGTACACTAATAGAAATTGCCAGATGCTTAAAAATAGACAAAACAAATGAGAAAACTCTAGTCGAAAGTGCTCGACTAGAAACTACCCTGAACCCAATTTTAATAAAATAAAATAATAATCTGTACTGTGATGGCAATCGCAAGTAACAAACTAATCGTTTTACAGAACACAATTGAAGTTTCTTTAGTTATTGCACCACATAAATGAATGATAATCAATCAGACAATTGCTGATAGGTGATTGTATGTTTAGATTGTCGTTGTGTGTAATTATTATACGCTTATTTATCACCATAGCTTGAAAATACAGATATTTTTTAAAATCAAAACTCAGAACAAATGCATTTCACTAGTGATACTTTAACATATGGATAAATCAGAAAGTATAGATAAGAATTTATGCGTGTAACGATCAAAATGTACATATGTACATGTATATATACATATGTGTGTATGCATTGCCAAAAAAAACAATAATAGATGGCGAAACGCGCTTATATTAGTTGAAATTCGAAAAATTTTATATTATTAAATATCATTCAAAATAGACCCAACTAGACGTTCCTCGATGAACACGCATCACCATAACTAACACTGACACTATGATTGTAAAAGAAATATACCAATACCGCTCAAAGCTGTAATAGCCATAATAAATAAGTTCACTGCTAAAGCACCATCTAGCAAGTTAAAATTCTTAGACCATGTTAGGCTACTAATTTTTAATGTACATGTGTGCATACATATAGGAAAACTCTTACCGCAGATGTCACGTGCGTTTGTTATTTGGGCAAACTTTCTGTTCATTATTATACCCTGAGCCCATTGAAAATGAGAAATCAGGGTATAATGGTTTTGTTAAATGTATGTAACAGGCAGAAGGAGGCGTGGCAGACCCCATAAACTATATAAATTCTTGATCAGCATACAAAATTAAGTTGATCTAGCCCTGTCCGTCTGTCCGTCCGTCCGTCCTATATAAATTCTTGATCAGCATAAAAAAATAACTTGATCTAGCCCTGTCCGTCTGTCCGCCCGTCCGTCCGTCCGTCCGTCCGTCCGTCCGTCCGTATGTATGAACGCGTCGATTTCCGAAGATACAAAAGCTAGAGAGTTTATTCTTTTTGTGTTATGTTCGTATATTGCACGCGCAGTACGAGTTTGTTTCAGAAATTCGATAACTTGAATATTTGCAAAGTTATCGATAAACGAACTTATCGGGAACCTGTTATAAAATTCTAGCTAATTCATCTTTAGAGTTAGAGTCTCCAAGTCTTCTGCATATATGTATATAAATACTAATTTATTACATTTTCGGGTTTTGTCAGATTTTGGATTCCGGTCCCCACTTCGCCCCACCACCCCCAAATGTGAAAAAAATGCATTTCAAATACTAGAGACATGCAGTTTGGTTTAGCATTTAGATATGAATATCATAATCATAATCTGAAGAAATCAATACGAATTGGTAATCATCAAAGTTTTCTCATCAAAACCCATGCGACGCAGCAACAAAGCAGCGAGACAGCAAGACGCTTGCAATGCTTACACACATGCATACACACATACATGCCTACAAGCGTAGATCAGCGTATATGCGTGCAAAAACAAATCGAATAATTCTTGGAATATTATTCGTTCGAAGAAGGGCTCAGGGGATTTCGTAGTCGAGCAGTCTCGACTACAGCTTTCTTACTTGTTTTCTGTTGACTTAACGGAATAAAATATAATTGAAACAAAAACACTTTCAGAAATTATGCTATTAAATATTTGAAAAAAAAAAAAAAAACGCACTTATTCACAATTAGTTAAACTAGCAACTGACTTTCAAAGGTATAAAATACAAAAGAATAAATAATAATAAAAAAAAATAAAAATAAATAATAAAAAAAAATGTAAAAAAAAACAAGTAAGAAGGCTCTAGTCGAGGCGGCTCGACTACGAGATCCCCTGAACCCTGCCAAAAAGTGATACTCTTCTTCTTTACGCACTTATGAGCGCACGCTCTGCTAACCGCGCAGTTGCTGTCGTGGCTTGGAGGCGGGTTGGGCTGAACTTTGGACGCTCATAACTCCATTTCTAGATGGACTATCTTTATGAAATTTTTAAAGTAGATTAAGAGTATCTAAATCTATCTATGTGCCAAATTGCAAATCTCTAGTATTTCAAATGCGTTTTTTTCAAAATCTGTAAATTACATAATCTGCGTATCCATAATATCTATCTAAATAAATAAATTTGAAGTCTCTAGCTGAAACAGTGTAGAAGTTATGCCCAAAAAACCTAAAAAATTGAAACGAATTTTCTATTTTTTATCGATAATTTGGAAATGGGATGAGTTATCGAAAAAACAAAATAAACTCGTACTGCGTAGCTAACATATGCATGTTCATGTGAAATTTCAGCTCTTTAGCTTTAGACGGACGGACGGACAGACGGACAGACGGACGGACGGACAGACGGACAGGTCTCAATCAACTTATTTTTTTCTGCTGATCAAGAATATATATACTTTATGGGGTCTGACACGCCTCCTTCTGCCTGTTACATACCTTTAACAAAACAATTATACCCTGATTTCCCATTTTCAATGGTCTCAGGGCATAAAAAGGAGTGTCTGTCAATTAATAATAAACACGGTTTTAGTGACATCAGATCCATTAATATCAATTTCACAAAAGACTTCAGTACACTCTACAAAAATTATTAAATTAGATCAAGGAGTTATTTATTTAATTTTTTTTTATTTTTTATTATTCTGAGTCATGATTTACGTTACCACTGTATCCCGGCGACTACGGCTTCCAGGTGCGACTACGCCTACCCCAGCTTAAAATTCCCGGAGAGAGCGTGGTATATTATATGTTGGCTGGTATTGGTTTTTTTTTTTTTTTTTTTTTTTTTTGAGTAAAAATAATGTATACGTGTGCAATGATAATTTCAATAAATAAGGATCGCGCGCAAATCAGTGGTAATCAGCAGTGCAACCGTGCCCAGCGTGCTGAAAGCTCTAAGGGCCCACGCTGTGGTAAAGTTGCACAGCCAAAACCTAAGGGAGTTTCTCGGCCAAGGCGGGACGCCGGCTCAAGCGCACACGAGAAATCAGTCTTGAAAGAAAAGCAAAAATGATACAGTCTCGAGCTGGAGAAGTGAGTAGATGTTCTTAACTGCGAGCAACGACGACACGATCGCGTAATGTTTAATTACCATTAAGTATGGAAGATGAACTTTGCCTGAGCCTGTATTGTTAATAAAAGTAGTCATAATTCCCCCGTTTAATACTTACTTGCGGTCCGAACCCTCGTTTAACACTAACTGGTAGTATGAACGTGGCTACGCTACTGAACCTGCTGAAAATTTATCGTGTGCATTGCAGACGACTTGCCGTCTCACTTGCTCTGCCACGTGCTGCGAGAATTTATTTAATTAATAATTGTGTTTCTAGACAGACGATCGTAATCAATCTTTCAGATTGTGATTATGACATTCATATCTATATGCCAAACCAAACTGTATGTCTCTAGTATTTGAAATACATTTTTTACATATTTAGGGGTGCGGAGGTGGGTGAGGGGCCGGAATCCAAAATCTAGGAAAACCCGAAACAACCATACGGACACGCGGACATGGCTATATTGACATTTCTCGCCACTCTGATCAAAAATAGATATACTTTATGGGGTCTGCCACGCCTCCTTCTGCCTGTTATATACTTTTAATAAACCTAGTATTTATAAATTTAAATGTATTACCCAACAAGAAAGCGTATACGACGATAATGTAAACATAAACTGGATATTGATAATTATCATTATATAGAAGTGCCGATTTATCAATACTGCAATCAAAGTTACGAATATCCAAAACTGACCAACAGAATTCTAGCCACGATACCAACACCCATATGAACATAATTTCGAAAATTTGTATTTATCAACCTCCACACCTGCGATTATATATACCTTAAAGTTTAAGAACAAACGCTGTCGCTGTCTAATTGATACCGGTAAGTCAAACAAGTGGAAAGTTCCAGTCGGGATTGCTCGTCCACGAGATCCCCTTAACCCTCTGAAGAACCAAGAATATTCCAAGAAATTTTCGATTCGTTTCTGCACGTGTAATACACAATACATGCACAAACACACACACACGCTGATATACCTCTTTGCGCATGTATGTAAGTAGGCATTGCAGACGACTTGTTTCATTGATAATTGTGTTTGTAGACAGACGATCGTAATCAATCTTTCAGTATTTGAAATACATCTTTTACATATTCAGGGGTGTGGAGGTGAGTTGGAGCCGGAATCCAAAATCTAGCAAAACCCGAAACAACCATATGGACAGACGGACATGGGTATATCGACATTTCTCGTCACCCTAATCAAAAATATATATACTTTATGGGGTCTGCCACGCCTCCTTCTGCATTTTACATACTTTTAATAAACACATTATACCCTGATTACCCATTTTCAATGGGTTCAGAGTATAACAAGTAAGAATGTTGCAGTTAGGCGAAACTAACTGCGAAATACTTTGTTCCCACAGGTACATCTTATTTATTTAATAAATATTTAATTAACGAAATATTTCGGCAATTAGCAAACGTACATGGCAAGCAACAAACGTTTTTCCTATACATACATACAGATTTACACATGTACACACTATACGAGTATACACACAATATTCTATGTATGCATACAAAAGTTTGCATGCCAGAATATTCTAAGAATTGTGACTGAATTAGGAATTTTTCAATCGTTACTTTAGTTTTGTCAATAGGCGCTCTAGCAATGCCTTTTTTTGGCTTTAGTTAACGAAGCTCTGGTCAGGTCAGTGGCGCTGGTGGTAAGCGCTATGCAAGATATAATTAGGTGCGTGGGTTCGAATCCCGCAGAAAACTTTTTTTCAAAAATTATTATTTTTTAATATATGAATCATATGAATTGTGCATATAAGCAAAAACTAAAACAAATTTTCCGATTTGCCACGCTGCGTGGCAAGCAGTTTTTCTATGCATGCATATATGTATGTAAGTGTACACAGATGTTTGTACGTGTAACACATCCAAGTGTGTATACATATTGCAAGAATTGCGATTGTATTGTTAACGACTTCATGTTATTTTCAAAAGACCTGGGTTCGAATCCCGCTGGAAACTTTTTATTTATTAATCAAAAACTTATAAATTTTATTTTTTAAATTCATTAATATTTTTATATTTATGTTAAAATGCTTTCTGCCATCTTAGCAATTACTACTAAGCTATTATATGCATGAATTATGCAGTTGGCCACAACAAACTTCTTTGCCGATTTGCCACGCCCCAATGGGCGTAGAAGCATAATTCTTAGAAAGAGCCGAGGCTAACATGACTGCAAAATTTGGTTGCTTACATTCCAAAAATGCGAAAATTACAGGGTATTTTTCGATATGCCACACCCCAAAGAGGCTGAAAAATCATTATTGGGTCATCGATAGAGGAGGACATTAGTAAGCTTCTAGCTCTAAGACTGTAGAAGATATCAACTTTTGCGGTTTGCCATGCCCCCTGTGGGCGTAGATATATCCGCCATAGCTTTTTGAACTTGAGCTGTCACCTCGAGTATACATTCCAAATTGCAACTCTCTAGCTCATCATCTAGTATGATATCTTGCCTATGTGCGCAAGAGTTTTCCGATGTGCTACGCCTCTAGTGGGCGGATCGGGAAAATTTGTACACTTTATATATGAGTATATGTTTCAAATTTCAAGTCTCTAGCTCAAATAGCGCCGAAAAATATTGCGTTCATACGGACAGACGGACGGACAGCAAGACGGACATTACACAAACCCAATATACTTTTTTCCCTTTGGGAACAAAGTATAAAAATATAATGAGCCATCATTTCTTTAACCTACCCATAACATAAAATCCTACAGCAGCTCGAGCATTGTGTGGATTAGGAGCTATGCAAAAGTTCTTAGTCCTCAGAATAAGCTAGAAGTTCTTAGAATATGCTAGAATGCAAACTTTTGCTTGTATGCAGAGGGAATGGAAAATGATGCAAATATTTCGTTAATTAAATTCTAAATTAAATCGGAAGTGATTATGACAGCGTTAGAACCGTGAATGAGTCTTCTGCAGTCGGTAACATCCGACTGCAACGTTGTTACTAGTTAGACTCATTCACGAAGTGAAATGAGTATATTGTTTTTTATACTTTGTTCCCGAAGGGGAAAAAGTACATTGGTTTTGTGCAATGTCCGTCTTGCTGTCCGTCCGTCTGTCCATATGAACGCAATATTTTTCGGCGCTATTAGAGCTAGAGACTTGAAATACTCATATATGCTCCCGAATTATAAAGTGTTAAAATTTTCCCGATCCGCCCACTAGGGGCGTGGCAAATCGGAAAACTCTTCCGCCCATAGTTAAGTTATCATACTAGATGATGAGCTAGAGAATTGCAATTCGGAATGTATACTCGGGGTGACAACCCAAGTTCAAAAAGCTATGGCGGATATATCTACGCCCATTGGGGGCGTGGCAAATCGGGAAAAACGTATCTTCTACACCGTTAAAGCTAGAACGCTGAAATTTTGCATGTGAGTTAATGTTATGATTCTTAGAAGATCGATCAAAAAGTTATATGTCTACGCCCATTGGGGGCGTGGCAAATCGGACCTGAATATATAGTGATTTTTCAAATTGTGCTATATTTTGAACACTATTGACACTAGAGACTTGAAATTTTGCATGTATACTCGGGTTGACAACCCAAGACTAATAAGCTATGGTAGATATATCTACGCCCACAGGGGGCGTGGCAAACCGCAAAAGTTTATATCTCCTACAGTTTTAGAGCTAGAAGCTTGAAAATTGGATGGTTGAGTTCCTAATGTTCTCCTCTATCGATGCCCCAAAAATAATTTTTCAGCCTCTTTGGGGGCGTGGCATATCGAAAAATACCCTGTAATTTTCGCATTTTTGGAATGTAAGCAACCAAATTTTGCAGTCATGTTAGCCTCGGCCTTTTTTATGAACTGGCAAAAAATTATGCGTCTACGCCCACTGGGGGCGTGGCAAATCGGCAAAGAAGTTTGTTGTGGCCAACTGCATAATTCATGCTATAATAGCTTAGTAGCAATTGCTAAGATGGCAAAAAGCATTTTAACATAAATATAATAATATTAATAAATTTTAAAAAATAAAATTGATAAGTTTTTGATTAATAAATAAAAAGTTTCCAGCGGGATTCGAATCTAGGTCTTTTGAAAACAACATGTAATCGTTAGCTAAACCTAAATCAATTCACAGCTGATCAGCTGACCAGCTGATCAGCAGCTTGTGACGAAACAAAACAATACAATCGCAATTCTTGCAATATGTATACACACTTGGATGTGTTACACGTACAAACATCTGTGTACACTTACATACATATATGCATGCATAGAAAAACTGCTTGCCACACAGCGTTGCAAATCGGAAAAATTGTTTTAGTTTTTGCTTAAATGCAAAATTCATATGCGTATGTTTATAGATTATCATCAATTGGCAGCAAGCATTTTATAATAAATATACAAATATAAAAAAATATAAAAATAAAAAATAAATAATTTTTGAAAAAAGTTTTCTGCGGGATACGAACCCACGCACCTAAGTATAGCTTGCATAGTGCTTACCACCAGCGCCACTGCCCTGACCTGCGCTTTATTAACTAAAACCAAATAAGACATTGTAATGCATTGCTAGAGCGCCTTTTGACAAAACCAAAGTAACGATCGAAAAATTCCCAATTCAGTCACAATTCTTAGAATATTCTGGCATACACACTTTTGTATGTATACTTAGAAAATTGTGTATACTCGTATAGTGTGTAACTGTATAAATCTGTATGTATGTGTACATACATACATACCATGTACGATTTCTAATTGCCAAAATATTTCATTAATTAAATGTTTATTAAATAAATAAGATGCACCTATGGGAACAAAGTATATCGCAGTTAGTGGCGCCTAACTGCAACGTTCTTACTTGTTTGGCAATGTCCTCGTGTGGTCCGTCTGTCCACCCGTTCGTCTGCCTTTCTGTCCGTATGAATGAAATATTATTCGGCGCTACTAAAGCCAGAGACAAATTGGGACCACATACTCATGACTCAACAAGTAAGAAGGCTCTAGTCGAGACGGTTCGACTACGAGATCCCCTGAACCCTGCCAAAAAGTGATACTCTTCTTCTTTACGCACTTATGAGCGCACGCTCTGCTAACCGCGCAGTTGCTGTCGTGGCTTGGGGGCGGGTTGGGCTGAACTTTGGACGCTCATAACGCCATTTCTAGATGGACTATCTTTATGAAATTTTTAAAGTAGATTAAGAGTATCTAAATCTATGTATATGCCAAATGGCAAGTCTCTAGTATTTGAAATGCGTTTTTTTTAAATTGGTGGCGAAGGGATCCAAAATCTGTAAATTACATAATCTGCGTATCCATAATATCTATCTAAATAAATAAATTTGAAGTCTCTAGCTGAAATAATGTAGAAGTTATGTCCAAAAAACCTAAAAAATGGAAACGAATTTTCGATATTTTTATCGATAATTTGGAAATGGGATGAGTTATCGAAAAAACATGTTCATGTGAAATTTCAGCTCTCTAGCTTTTGTAGTTTCCGAAATCTCGACGTTCATACGGACGGACGGACGGACAGACGGACAGGGCTCAATCAACTTATTTTTTTATGCTGATCAAGAATATATATATACTTTATGGGGTCTGCGACTTCTCCTTCTGCCTGTTACATACATTTTCACAAAACCATTATACCCTGAATTCCCATTTTCAATGGGTTCAGGGTATAAAAATAATCTTTCGGCGTCTCTGTAAACGTGTAAGACCGAAAAATACACTAAGTACCCTTCGCACCTAAGCGCAGCTTGTATAGCATATACCTCCAGCTGCCCTGATCTACTTTGTGGGAGCTAAAACCAAATAAGAGCACCTTCTGTCAAAACTAAAGTAGCGATGCCTGTCATGCCTGTATGCATGGAATCAACGCTGTAAGCGTTTGAAGCTTGCCTAATGCTTTCAGTAATTGCCTGAATATTTCGTTTATTAAATTTGAAATTAAATTACAGTCAGTAACATCCGACTTCAACGTTCTTACTTGTATTTAGCTCGGTCAATAAAAATATGGTTGAGACTTTTAATTAGTAAAGATAGCCTGAGTCTGGAAGACAGGTTATAGGTTGTATAATGGCACTAACCATACAACACATAGACTGGACAACTGGAACAAATTAATGTGCACACTTATTTTTTGATATTAGAACCCCATCAACTTCGTATTTGCTCGGGTTTATACTTTTAGGGTCGGGAGAAAAAAATTGCTGATGGCTTCGAGCGCTCGACGGTGACGGTCGATATATACTTTTAACTCTCTGCTCTCTTCTCACAAAAATATATGTATGCTGGCACAAACAGCAAGCAGCTTACAAAAATTGAAATTTTTTCTCGACGCGATCTCATTGGTTCCCTTTTGAGCGAAGAGTCTACCGAATTCTTAAACGGCTTTGCCATGCTCATGCAAAATGCTAGAGTTTTCAGGATTATTTGTGGAAAGGGTATGAAAGTGTTGATGCGCAGAATATTATTTCCCGATGACCATACACACACACATTTACACTTCCTCGCTATATGTGTAGGCATTTATGTGCCTGTATGCGATATTCTTGCTGCCTGTAGCACTATTAACACCCCAGCAGTTGATGCTCGGTCGGTTGGGTAGCTGATGTGAGCTTGCATACGCACACACATTTACACTTCCTCGCTATGTGTAGACAGTTGATGTTCGTTCGTTTGGGTAGCTGATGTGAACTTGCATACGCACACACATGCACATACACATTTACACTTCCTTGCTATATGTGTAGGCTTTTATGTGCCTGTGTGCGATACACTTGCTGCATGTAGCAATTCTATTTTCCCAGCGATTGCTGTGGGTAGCTGATGTGAGCCTTTGAATTTGAATGAATGCTCTGCCTGGGGCATTTGCTTGTTTCGTGCATGGGTCTCGAATATTGGGCGTGTGCCTACCTCAACTTTGAATTAAGTAAACGATTTTGGGTTCGAATTGCAGGAGAGGTCAATTATTTTTTATTACCTGTTGATCAGTTCTCATTTGTTCTTCAATATATAGTAACTGATTTGACCCTATAGGCAAAAATAGGACATGTTATTCACATGTCTAGATATACAGGAAAAATGGCCCTTTTATGCAAAAAATATGCATTCGTTATGTAGTCATATTTTTCACTAAATAACAAAAATATACATGTAAGTTAAAAAACGATTTGTTAATTTTCTTTGTCGCAGCGAAGCGACTTATTTATTTGAATAATAAAACGAAACTAAACTCTATTACAATATTAGGTGGCTTAAGTATCGACTACAGCGGATGTGCCGACGGTTGCGCCAGCGGTTGCGCGTGTTGTTTTCGCAACCACAATTCTTAAGAATTGTTTTGCTGCTTGGAGCGGATGCATTGCAGACCGTAGGTCAGCATTTTTGGCGCAGCGCGTGCAACGCCTACCAGCAATGCTAGTAAACCAATGCTGTTAGTAGCGGAGTGTGTCTGTAACAGATTTAGGTGCTTGGTGTTGTTTATCTGAAGGTTATCTAATGTTTTTAGACTGAGGACCCGCAAACGCTTGGCCTCGGATACCGACATTTGTATAATCGGGGTTCTGGGGTTGATTTGTGTTTATTCTGTGTTTGAGAATATTCGGTCATCGATCATGATGGAGCAGTTGTGGTATTTTAAAAGTAAAGTGCCTTGGACAAATTGATTAGTGTCTTCCCACTTTTATCTTTTACTATGTTTAATTTTGCCCATAGTATGGCATATTTTATGTTTGTTATTTCCTCCTTTTGCCCATAGTATGGCATATTTTATGTTTGTTATTTCCTCCTTGATGAGTCGGGTTTGTATTTGTATGTTAGTGTCTAAATTGTTTACTAATGAATGCTTTTGGATGGCGTTGGTTAGAATATTACTGATTTGAGTGAGATTGCTTATTCGTTGTTGAAATTGTCTGTTTATGATGGTTTGTTGGTTAGTATTCTGCATGAGATTATTTAGGTTACCTTCTATAGCAACTAAATCATCGTTATCGGGAGAGCCGGCCACAAATTTCCAGGCTGTGCCTAAAGCATTTATGGATCTTGCGTGTCTAGTTTTATTTGGGTATAATAGAGAGTGAAATATTGATTTTGATCGTTCCACTTCAAAATGTAGAGTATGATGTAAGTCAGACGACTATCTATGTGATTTGCAAGTTTGTTCAAAGCTTCCTTTAGTTGTAATACGTCTATCAGATGAATTATTCTGTTCGAGGATCTAGTAATTTTGCCTAACCCGTCATGAAGGGTGAGTGTGTGACTATTTGTATAATAAGTCATTTCCACTTGTGCCTGATTACTCTCAGTATCCTGTAGAGAAAAGTCATTTTTAATATTACTTTTATGGCCTATTTTTCCTGATTCTGTCTTTATGGTTGTGTCTTCTTTAACTATTTCTTTTTTGTACCTGGATGAGAGTTTAGACCCTAATCGTGTGTTGATTTTTACGTAAATAGTCTGTCCAGGTTTGTAGGTTTGTATGGGGTTTCTAGTTTGGTTATGATATTTGAGGTCTTTGATCTGTTGTTATTTTAATTTTGTTATATTATTTTTTCGTTCCTGTTCAAGGTCTGCGGTAATCTTTCTGCCAAAGAAAATATCTAGTGGGCGTTGTTTAGTGTCTGAATGTATGGAATTGTTATATTCGTAAATAGCTCTTTGCAGGAGCTCTGTAAAGTTTCTATCTTTGCCTTCTCTTTTGAGACACCTCATTATTTCTGATAATGTGGAGTGTAGTCGTTCTATCTGTCCGTTTACTGAACTCTTATATGGTGGTACTTTGAAAACTTGAATGTTGAGCTGATCTTTCATCATGAAAGAGATGGAAGCTAAATTAAGTGATTTTTCGTTATCTACTACTACAAATTTTGGTACTCCATAATAGAAAAGTATTTCGTGTAATGGTTGTCTGATATCTTCTATAGCTTTGGATTTAATAATTCTACCTTGCGCAAGTTTTGAAAATTTGTCTATTGCAGTGAGCACGAGGTGCTTTTCGGTAGAATAAATATCTACGTGAATAATGTGCCTCGGATACTCGGGGTGTTTCTTTTAAATTTAGGTTTGTTGGTCGTCTATCGTATTTCTCTTCTTTGCAGACCTTACATTGTTTTACTATATTTGTGATCTTAGCTTTCATTCTTGGGAAGTAGTATTTTACCGCGATTTGTTTTTGGTTTTCGTATGCGTTTCTATGTGCTCTATTATGTGTTTTTAATATTGCTTCCTCTTGATCCGAGTCTTTTTCTAAGTCTACAATTCTGTTTTGGGAGAATCGTATCTTGAAAGTATTGAAGAGAGATGGGAAGATATTTTGTATCTTGCCCATGATATCTTCGGATGTGAGAATTCCGTTTATGACGGATGGGCTCAAATATTTTTTCAGTACGCTGAGAATTGCTCTTTTGCAATGTAGTGTCTATGGAAGGTGGGGAACGGAATACTGAATTCGTACTTTTCTTTATTTTACTTTGCAATTATAATTTGATTCTTGTAGACATTGATAGGGGCTTCTAAGCTTGGTATCAGTAGATGACTGGAACTGTTTGCACTGTGAATGGTGGATGTCATTGAATTGATTTGGTTGTTTAATTGGTTACGGGTTCTGGACAAGGCATCAAGATTGCCTTCCACCTTTTAATTTTGGCGTTCCCATGCCAACTACTAAGGGAATATGTAAGAGGTTGATGGTCTGTGAATATTTTTACTTTAGAATTTCCGTAGAGATAATTCCTAAGAGACCTTAGAGCCCAAACGATAGCTAACATTTCCCTTTCATTTGTTGCGTAATTTTCTTCTGCTTTAAACAACGTTCTAGATAGGAAGGAAATAGGGTGTCCATCTTGGCATAGAACTGCACCGATTTCGTGATTCGATGCATCGGTAGTCAGGTGAAATTCCTTTTTGAAGTCGGGATATTTGAGAATAACATCTTCTGATACTAGTGAGTTTTTCAGTTTATTAAATGCCTCGAGGGCAACGGGATCTAATTTTATTGATTTCTTATTTGTAGTAGCGATGTGAGAGGTTTTGCTAATTTTGCATAATCTTTGATGAAACGGTGATAGTAGACGGATAGGCCGAGAAATGACCGAAGTTCTTTAAGTGTGGTGGATGGTGGGTAGTTGGCTATTTTTTCTACTTTTTTTTTGTTTGTTTCTATGCCTTTATTGGAAATAACAAAGCCTAAGAATTCTACCTTAGTTTTAAAAAATTCATACTTGTCTATTTGGCATTTTATGTTAGCTTCGTGGAGCGTATGGAATATTGTTTCGAGGTGCTCTAGATGGGTTTTTTCGTCTTTGCTGAACACGACTATATCGTCTATGTAAACATAGCAGATTTTTCCTATATGTTGCCTTAGTATGTCATCTAAAGCTCTTTGAAATATGGATGGAGCATTTTTTTAACCAAAGGGGAGTCGTTTAAACTCGTATTTTCCATTTTTTATGGAGAAGGCGGTTTTCTCTATGTCTTTTTCTCTTAATAGAATCAGATGAAATCCGCTTTTCAAATCAAGTATAGAATATTTTGTTGTCTCCTAATTGTGCTAATACCTCGTTTATTTCTGGTATGGGATACCGATCGGCGATGGTTACGGAGTTCAACATTCTAAAGTCAATGACTAATCAATATTTCTTTTCGCTAGATGCATCTAAATTTTTTGGTACTATTATGACAGGGGAGTTGTATGGAGAACGGGAGGGGCGAATTAAGTCGTCGTCTAGCAGTTTTTGTATTTGTGCTTCTACTTCTTGTTGTAAAGACATGGGGTAAGGGTAATATTTCGTATAAATTGGAGCATCTGAGGTGGTTCTTATTTCTGCTTGCACGCAGGTGGTAAATGATAGTCTGTCGTTGGGTTTTGAAAATAAGCTCGAGAATTTCTCTGTTAATTTTGTAATGCTAGTGCATTGTTCTTTAGCCATATGTTCGTTTCTAATGTTTAAATTATTAACTGCTTGTATTCGTTGTTCTTTGATTGGAATGTTGTATTTGTCGCAGCGTCGTTACTCTTCTGAGTCTCTTCCATTATATCGTCACACACAAACTAACTTAGAGCGAAGTGAATTCCGACCGGCGCGTGTAATCGTCTGAATGCGACTCACTTTGCATTGCTTCTCGATCACGCATTGATCTGCGCTTCCCTTAAATACGCAGGCCGGACTACACTCAGCGGCAGCGCAACAACGCCGTCGCCTCACTCGTACGGTATATTGGCGCCAGACACATTCTATGCTGTATGATATGCCAATTTCTACGCTGTAGTCAAATTCTAAGAACGGTTTTACAATATACCAAACTCATTACGCAGTTGCGTCTTGCAAGCACAGTGGGCGAACTGTGCTTATAATGTGACAGACATGTACAGTGGTATAAATTCGATTATAATGCGACACGGCCTTCCTGACAAAGCACACGTCCTCGTGCGCCCATTTTTCTCTCAAATATTTTCTTTTCTTTTTCATTGCATTGTCATTATTCTGTACGACTCAACCAATCTGTAATTCTATTACATTATCAATATTCTGTAAAACTCAGTCAATCTCAAATTATATCACATTATCAATATTCTTTTAAACTCAGCCAATCTGTAATCTCTTTAACACATTTTATGTCTTATACCACTTGCATTACATAACACTTCTTATTTCATTTAAAACAGTGCCATATCGATCCCCGCCATAAGACTTCTCTTTTGTTATGGTGCGATCCACATTCGACTCCCACCGTAACTCCCTTGTTACGGTGTAGTCTTCTGTTACATTGTTTCTTCTCTGTTTTCTTTCTATTTCCTCTTTCATTACATTATTTACATTCCGTGAAAGGAACTTCAAACATTTATCTCTTTTACAGCATACCTTTCTTTACAACGTATAATTTCATTCAACAGTGCCATCTTGACCCCCGCCACAACACTCTCGTTGTGGTGCGGTCCTCTGTTGACCCCCGCCACAACACTCTCGTTGTGGTGCGGTCCTCTGTTATTGACTCACTCTGAGTTTTATCTTTTTTTATACTTTGTTCCCGAAGGGGAACAAGTATATTGGGTTTGTGCAATGTCCGTCTTGCTGTCCGTCCGTCTCTCCGTCTGTCCGTATGAACGCAATATGTTTCGGCGCTACTAATAGCTCTAAAGCTAGAGACTTGAAATTTTAAACATATACTCATATATGCTCCCGAATTATAAAGTTTTAAAATTTTCCCGATCCAGATGCATAATTGATTCATGGACATGATTTATGATTGCCCATCTAAAGGCCCTTGGGATTACAGGCAAATACTTGCTTTTACCATTTCTTTGAATTTTTCTATGTAGTATTCCACTACGCAGCTCATATGTTTTGCTTAGACTTTCTGGCAACTCATTATTCTTTAGTTTCGTGGATACATCTAATATTTTAGAATCCCGCTGTTGTTCCGAAATCAACCAATTATCGGTTATCTCAGTCAAATGAATTCTCATTTCGATTGTTTTGTTCAGACACAAATTTTTCTCAGGTAGTGGATTCCGAGAATGAAAGTCTACGTGCACCATTCGCTCTCCTTTTCTATACTCTATATCAAAATCATAAGACTAATTATTACGATTAGCTTTCAGCGAATTGCAGTCTGTGTATACAATAAATTTACGCCCTTGAAGACAATTAAATGTTGAAGCTATTAACTACTGCTACCGCCTCAAGTTCATATGAATGTTATTTACATTCGACCGGACCATGTGTAACAAAATCTCACAACAATATCCTCAATATTTATATTACATAATACTTGCTGGGTACTAAAAATAGAATCGTTGCTTATACCATTTAATATAAAAATGTTATTATTTCTTTTCCCATTGAAATTGTCAGCAACACTTTACTTTGCTGAAGAATAGTCAGAATAGTCTAGAGATGAAGCTAAATGGAACGGACTCACCAGCTATGCTTATTGTTCCTAATGCACATTACCGATCTCTTAACACTTGTCAGGGACTCTGATATTTCCACTTGGAAAAGACATGATTCCTATCTTTTAGTTTACCCTTCTCCAAACGAGCACGACATTCTGCATATTGCCTTCCGAACTAGTTGCATCACCATCGTTGTCTGAATTGCACTCCTTGAATGAGTGCGCTTGCAGCTGCTGTTGCAGCTCATTACGAGTTATGGATACAGCTATTTCTTCCAAGTCTTTGGCTTTCCACTTTGACATGAGCAGCGTAACGATGCGCCTGCCATAGCGATGCCTTCTCCAGATTTTCGTCGACCGTTTAGAACATTTCTAAATGTCTGATGTCTCGATGCCCACAAACCGTTCGATAAATAAATCCTTAAATTGTGGCCACGTAAGATCGGCGAAACATATTTGTGGCAGACATTGTGATGCGCTGCCTTCCAGCGCCTTGCTCAACACGATAATTAGGCCGCTGCTTTTGAGCTCGTTGTCCGCGAAAATAAGGTCTGCCGTTGTGAACCAAGCTGAGGCATCCACTCCAGGAATATCGGGGTTGATCTTGGGCAGCGATATGTGTGTTGCCCTTCCATCGTTTTCCTGGGCTCTCGGTGCTTGCATATTTTTTATTATATCCATTAGATTTCGGTTTTGGATTTGCAACGCACTCAAATAAGAATTGGTGATTTCGTTAGTAGGCATGGCGGATCCCACTTCTGATGTCACAACGTCGTTACTCTTCTGAGTCTCTTCCATTATATCGACACACACAAACTAACTTAGAGCGAAGTGAATTCGGACCGGCGCGTGTAATCGTCTGAATGCGACTCACTTTGCATTGCTTCTCGATCACGCATTGATCTGCGCTTCCCTTAAATACGCAGGCCGGACTACACTCAGCGGCAGCGCAACAACGCCGTCGCCTCACTCGTACGGTATATTGGCGCCAGACACATTCTATGCTGTATGCTATGCCAATTTCTACGCTGTAGTCAAATTCTAAGAACGGTTTTACAATATACCAAACTCATTACGCAGTTGCGTCTTGCAAGCACAGTGGGCGAACTGTGCTTATAATGTGACAGACATGTACAGTGGTATAAATTCGATTATAATGCGACATATTTATATTTTAGAGTCATAATGTTGTCGTTAGAGAAGATTACTGCGTTTAGCTGCTTAAGACTGTCGTTTACTAGAATGGCGTCGAATGATTTTAGCGTAGGTAGTAGAAAGAATTTGATTCTTACGTCTTTGATGTTAAATAGATTTGCTTCTACGTGCTGTGTTATTTTAATGTTGCCTCCTACCGAGATTGCATCGAATGATTCTACATTTTCTTTCGGGTTTCTTACTAAATTTGGTCTGATATAATTGTTGTTTGAGCCAGTGTCGATTAAAATTTTTAGGCTCTTTCGTCCTCCAAGCTTGCATTCAAAGTATGGAAGTGATTTGCTAGATTTTCTACAGGGTAACTGTAGTTGGCGGTTGGAGGAATTGTTGTTCGAACGGACGAGGATGTAGTTTGACTGTTGATGGAATTGCTGTCCGTTAGGTGTCATTTTATTTTGTGGAAAACTGGGGTTTGGCCTATAAGATTGTATTAATTGCCGTAGATTGTTATTTTGTGTTATTGGAGGAGCTCGGAATGATTGCAGACGGCCTTTCTGGTTGGCTTGGGAGGCGACATACTTTTTATTCCCTAATTTGAGGCACAAATGAAGGGCTTGTGGCAAGTCCGTGGGCTCTTTCATTCCCAGAAGTCTAGGGAGATCACCTTGGAGACCTCTTACAAAGGTGTCGAGTGCCTTATCACGATATACTTTGGTTAGGACTCTTTATTCACATTCATACAACCCACTTTGTTAAGAATAAGTGACAATTGTTTATAAACAACTGAATGGAATTCTTCAACAGATTGATTACCTTGCGTCAGTCCAGTCATTTGATATTCTAGGGTTGTTATATCCCTCTTATCGGCATAATGTAAAGTCAAGCACTTAGTAATGGCATTCCAGTCGAGAGGTACGTTGTAGGATTCTGCTGGTCCAGTTATTTTGTTTCTTATTGTATGATGGATGCAGAAATATCTAGGGCTGCCTTCCTGTCCTGTATAGATTTGCATTATTCTGTCAACACTCTTCTTCCAGGAGCTAAACTCAGTTGGATTTCCATTGAATTCTCTTAGACCTTTAACTATATCTGGAACCTTGTCTAATTCGTTTTTCTATTACTATATTCCGGTCTAATTGTTACGTCAGGGACGTCAAAAGGGCATGGTTTGATTGATTCGGCTGGATTTAATGACAGAGTTTCTATGACAATTTTGGAAATTAATTGCATTAGTTGGTCTATATTCATTTGAGCGTGAGTAGGATGTGCTGATCGTGAGGATGACGCATCATCGGACAACAATGATGGTCTTATTAAGTTACTTGGGTTTGCCATTATTAATTCAACTTTTTGTTTGTTTATTTATTATTATTACTTTTTTTTTCTTAACTATTCTTTTTTGGATTACTTTATACTTTTCTTTTTGTAATTTTCTTTTTAATTACTTTTTTAATCTATTCTTTGAAGAAAAAAAATTTTTTTAACAATTTCTTATTTTAACTTACAATATAATAGCAGCTATGGTCATCCTCTGCGGAAGGTCGAAAGTATCCTTTTTTGTGTCTTCGGTGTCCTACTAAGGTATCGGCGACTTCACTTCGTCCAGGGTTTTGGCTAGGAGCGGGGCTTGTAGCCTGACGGTTGCTGTTTGACTTTTAATGATTGTTTTATTGTTGTGCCTCTTTTTTTTCTTTTTCTTTTTATTTTATTTTTTTGTTTAGCACTTGCAAATGCCAATGCAAGTGATACTCGGCGATTGTGATTATCACATCACAGACGTACACTTATGTATGTGTGTGTGTAGGCTCACATCAGCTACCCACAGCAATCGCTGGGAAATTAGAATTGCTACATGCAGCAAGTGTATCGCACACAGGCACATAAATGTCTACACATATACATAGCAAGGAAGTGTAAATGTGTATGTGTATGTGTGTGCGTATGCAAGTTCTTCACATCAGCTACCCAAACGAACGAACATCAACTGCTGGGGTGTTAATAGTGCTACAGGCAGCAAGAATATTGCACACAGGCACATAAATGCCTACACATATAGCGAGGAAGTGTAAATGTGTGTGTGTATGGTCATCGGGAAATAATATTCTATATGCGCAGCAACACTTTCATACCCTTTCCACAAATAATCCTGAAAACGCTAGCATTTTGCATGAGCATGGCAAAGCCGTTTAAGAATTCGGTAGACTCTTCGCTCAAAAGGGAACCAATGGGATCGCGTCGAGAAAAAATTTCAATTTTTGTAAGCTGCTTGCTGTTTGTGCCAGCATACATATATTTTTGTGAGAAGAGAGCAGAGAGTTAAAAGCATAGCGCAGAAAGAGAAAGAAAGCAAGGGCACATGTCAGGCCTTTTTGGAATATCGACAGTCACCGTCGAGCGCTCGAAGCCATCAGCAATTTTTTTCTCCCGACCCTAAAAGTATAAACCCGAGCAAATACGAAGTTGATGGGGTTCTAATGTCAAAAAATAAGTGTGCACATTAATTTGTTCCAGTTGTCCAGTCTATGTGTTGTATGGTTAGTGATAATGGTTAGTGATAACTAACGACACCAGCAGAATTTTTTTCCGAAATTGAATACTTTCTTTAAGGTACATAAGGTATATAAGTATTATAAAAATCATCGTGCCATCTTAGCAATTTTTTAAAGCTTTTTATACACGCTTGGATATGCAATTGGTCGCAAGAAACTTCCGAGGGTACACGTACCCGTAAAATTTGGAGCAACTAATTTAGATTTAAATTCAGCATCTAATGAAGCTTCTAGCTTTAAATATAAGTTTTTGCGGTTTGTCACATCCCCTGAGATATGTATATCTACAAAAACTTTTTGATCTTAGGTAGTCAACCTGACTACATATGCCAAATTTTAGATCTCTAGTGTCAATAAAGTCCAAAATATAGCACGATACTATATATTTAAGTCCGATTTTCTACGCCCCATTGATTGAGAGAATTGTAACATTAACTCGCATGCCAAATTTCAGTGATCTAGCTTTAATGCTGCAGAGAATACGTTTCTCCCGATTTGCCACGCCCCCAAGGGGCGTAGATATGTATATCCGCCATAGCTTTTTTAACTTACATAGGTTGTCAGCGCGAGTATAGTACATGCGTACATGATAATGGCTCACTTGCACTGCAATATGGGTTATGTAATGGGAACTTATTATTTGATGAATACATTTTCTTTAGATTGACTAGCGTAATCAAATTTTTAAATCAAGGTCATGACATCATGTACATATGTATGTATGTATACATACATATGTATGTACACGACAACTTATTCATTAAATAAATAAATACATATATACATACATATGTATGTACATATTATTTCGTGTTAGTGTTTACTGGCTTCCAAGCATACCACTGTATGTGTGTATGTATGTGTATTCTTATAAATAGATAATACATACATATGTATGTACAGACTGTCAACAATTAGTTGGCACACTGGCAAAAAATGTATTTTGATTTTGGATACAAAACATGTACATTTATGTACATATGTATGTATGTATGTACATATACTTGCTCACATAACTCTGCGTACACTCAAGTTTGACCATTAATAGCGCTTGGTATAAACAAGATATCGAATTTTTATACTTTGTTCCCAAAGGGAAAAAAGTATATTGGGTTTGTGCAATGTCCGTCTCGCTGTCCGTCCGTCTGTCCGCCTGTCCGTCCGTCCGTCTGTCCGTCTGTCCGTCTGTCCGTATGAACGCAATATTTTTCCGCGCTATTAGAGCTACAGACTTGAAATTTTAAACATATACTCATATATGCTCCCGACTTATAAAGTGTTAAAATTTTCCCGATCCGCCCACTAGGGGCGTGGCAAATCGGAAAACTCTTCCGCCCATAGTTAAGTTATCATACTAGATGATGAGCTAGAGAGTTGCAATTTGGAATATATACTCGGGGTGACAACCCAAGCTCAAAAAGCTATGGCGGATATATCTACGCCCATTGGGAAAACGTATCTTCTACACCGTTAAAGCTAGAACCCTGAAATTTTGCATGTGAGTTAATGTTATGATTCTAAGAAGATCGATCAAAAAGTTATATGTCTACGCCCATTGGGGGCGTGGCAAATCGGACCTGAATATATAGTGACTTTTCAAATTATGCTATATTTTGAACACTATTGACACTAGAGACTTGAAATTGTATGTATACTCGGGTTGACAGCCCAAGACCAATAAGCTATGGTAGATATATCTACGCCCATTGGGGGCGTGGCAAACCGCAAAAGTTTATATCTCCTACAGTTTTAGTGCTAGAAGCTTGAAATTTGGATGGTTGAGTTACTAATGTCCTCCTCTATCGATGACTCAAAAATAATTTTTCAGCCTCTTTGGGGGCGTGGCATATCGAAAAATACCCTGTAATTTTCGCATTTTGGAATGTAAGCAACCAAATTTTGCAGGCATGTAATTGCTAAGATGGCAAAAAGCATTTTAACATAAATATAATAATATTAAAAAATTTAAAATAAAATAAATAAAAAGTTTCCAGCGGGATTCGAACCCAGGTCTTTTGAAAACAACATGTAATCGTTAGCCAAACCTAAATAAATTTACAGCTGATCAGCTGACGTACACATACATACATACATACATATATGCATGCATAGAAAAACTGCTTGCCACACAGCGTGGAAAGCATACAGCAGTTTTAGATTTCGCTTAATTGCACAATTCATATGAGTATGTTTATAAATTAATTTGCAATCAATTGGCAGCAAGCATTTTATAATAAATATACAAATATAAAAAAATTAAAAAATAATAATTTTTGAAAAAAAGTTTTCTGCGGGATTCGAACCCACGCACCTAAGTATAGCTTGCATAGCGCTTACCACCAGCGCCACTTCCCCAAATTGTGACGCTTTAACTAAAACCAAATAAGGCATTGTTAGAGCGCCTTTTGACAAAACTAAAATAACGATCGAAAAATTCCCAATTCAGTCACAATTCGTAGAATATTCTGGCATGCAAACTTTTGTATGTATACTTAGAAAATTGTGTATACTCGTATAGTGTGTACATGTGTAAATCTGTATGTATGTATAGAAAAAACGTTTGTTGCTTGCCATGTACGTTTTCTAATTGCGGAAATATTTCGTTAATCAAATGTTTGTTAAATAAATAAGATGCACCTATGGAAACAAAGTATTTCGCTGTTAGTTGCGCCTAACTGCAACGTTCTTACTTGTTTTTAATAGTTTCCTTAGTTATTAAAATTATGAAATATTAATTTTCATCACTTCATTTATGAAAAAAATAAAAACCATAACAAAAAAATACCTTCCAAAAGTCTGCGTACATACGACTAGACTAGACATAGACTAGTTTCTGAAACAAGGTCATATTTTCGGTTCAGAGCAAGTTTTGTATATTTGGAATTAAGAGTAAGAAAATGATTTGTAGGTGAAGAGAAGCAGAGAAGCTAGTCGGCTTGGAAACGTGCTCTTTGGCGAAGTCCATACGCTTTATTTTTGTTTTGCTTTTGAAATATGGGCAATTCTTCCATTATTCGCCGCCTCCTTCCAAATGCGGAGAACAGTTTGATCGGACATTGTTCTGCTGAAACGTTCCGCGACTTCAAGACTTCCTTGGTGGGCAGTAATCCTTGGATTTGGAGGCACCAGCTGAACAATTCGCATTTTCTCAATGTCTGTCAGCAACGAAGGACGGTCAGATCGGGGCTTCTATAATATGAAGCATGTTGAAATGTATTTGCATTTGTTGTATATTAAATATTAAGTTTAACAACTAACGAAACTAATAAAAAAGAAAAAATATTATATCTTTTTTATACCGAGCGCTATTAATGATCAAACTTAAAAAAAAAAAAAAAAAAAAAAAAAAAACAAATATTTTCCTGAGTGTACGCAGAGTTATGTGAGCAAGTGTATGTATCTATGTAAGCCATTATTAATGCATACAGACAATTTAAAAACAAGTAAGAAAACTCTAGTCGAAAGTGCTCGACTACGTAATACCCTGAACCCAATTTTAATAAAATAAAATATTAATCTGTACTGTGATGGCAATCGCAACTAACAGACTAATCGTTTTTCACAACACAATTGAAATTTCAATGTTGGATAATGTCTAAAATCTGTTAAACATGTTTCTTTAGTTCACATAAATGAATGATAATCAATCAGACAATTACTGATAAGTGATTGTATGTTTAGATTTTCGTTGTAATTATTATACGCCTATTTATCACCATAGCTTGAAAATACAGATATTTTTAAAATCATTACTCAATAGTGATGATACTTTAACATATGGATAAATCAGAAAGTATAGTTTATAATGTATGCGTGTAACGTTCAAAATGTACATATGTACATGTATGTGTCGCATTATAAACGAATTTTGACCACAGTACATGTCTGTCACATTATGAGCATAGTTTGCCCACTGTGCTTGCAAGGAGCAACTGCGTAATGAGTTTGGTATATTGTAAAACCGTTCTTAGAATTTGACTACAGCCACTAACCATACAACACATAGACTGGACAACTGGTACAAGTTAATGTGCACACTTATTTTTTGACATTAGAACCCCATCAACTTCGTATTTGCTCGGGTTTATACTTTTAGGGTCGGGAGAAAAAAATTGCTGATGGCTTCGAGCGCTCGACGGTGACTGTCGATATTCCAAAAAGGCCTGACATGTGCCCTTGCTTTCTTTCTCTTTCTGCGCTATGCTTTTAACTCTCTGCTCTCTTCTCACAAAAATATATGTATGCTGGCACAAACAGCAAGCAGCTCACAAAAATTGAAATTTCTTCTCGACGCGATCCCATTGGTTCCCTTCTGAGCGAAGGGTATACCGAATTTTTAAACGGCTTTGCCATGCTCATGCAAAATGTTAGCGTTTTCATGATTATTCGTGGAAAAGGTATGAAAGTGTTGACGTGCATTACGAATATTATTTCTCGATGACCATACACACACACATTTACACTTCCTCGTTATATGTGTATGTTTATATTGCTATATTTTATGTGCCTGTGTGCGATACACTTGCTGCATGTAGCAATTCTATTTTCCCAGCGACTGCTGTGGGTAGCTGATGTGAGCCTTTGAATTTGAATGAATGCTCTGCCTGGGGCATTTCCATGTTTCGTGCATGGGTCTCGAATATTGGGCGTGTGCCTACCTCAACTTTGAATTAAGTAAACGATTTTGGGTTCGAATTGCAGGAGAGATCAATTATTTTGTATTACCTGTTGATTAGTTATCATTTGTTCTTTAATATGTAGTACCAGATTTGACCCTATAGGCAAAAATAGGACATGTTATTCACATGTCTAGATATACAGGTAAAATGGCCCTTTTATGCAAAAATTATGCATTCGTTATTTAGTCATATTTTCCACAAAATAATAAAAATATACATGTATTTTATTAAATGTTTTATTTAATTTAAAATTCTTATTCACGACGAATCATTTTCAGTTTTCTTTTACTAAAATTACCCTAAATCGGGCAAAAAGAATATTATTTCCCGATGACCATACACACACACATTTGCACTTCCTCGCTATATGTGTATGTGTATATTGTATATGTGTATATGTGTATATTACAATAATCATCACCATCTATTATAATTGTGATCATTAAAAAAAAAAAAGCGCGAAACCAAAAACCAAGTGAAAAAATAAAGAGAAGAAAATATTTCGAGCGGGTGGGTTGGTTACGGGTTGCAAAATTTTTGTAGCTTTCGGGTACGGGTAAAATTTTGCTCTTCGGCCCATGGGCTGGGTCGGGTGGGTGCAAAATTTCGGCCCATGCCCACCTCTAGCCTACACATATAGCGAGGAATTGTAAATGTGTGTGTATGGTCATCGAAAAATAATATTCGTTATGCACATCAACACTTTCATACCCTTTCCACAAATAATCATGAAAACGCTAACATTTTGAATGAGCATGGCAAAGCCGTTTAAGAATTCGGTATACCCTTCGCTCAGAAGGGAACCAATGGGATCGCGTCGAGAAGAAATTTCAATATTTGTGAGCTGCTTGCTGTTTGTGCCAGCATAAATATATTTTTGTGAGAAGAGAGCAGAGAGTAAAAAGCATAGGGCAGAAAGAGAAAGAGAGCAAGGGAAAGAGCGGCACATGTCAGGCCTTTTTTGAAAATCGACCATCACCGTCGAGCGCTCGAAGCGGAATGATTTTGCCATCAGAAATTTTTTTCTCCCGACCCTAAAAGTAAAAACCCGAGCAAATACGAAGTTGAGGGGGTTCTAATGTCAAAAAATAAGTGTGCACATTAACTTGTACCAGTTGTCCAGTCTATGTGTTGTATGGTTAGTGCTACAGCGCAGAATATGTCTGGCGCCAAAATACCGTACGAGTGAGGCGACGGCGTTGTTGCGCTGCCGCTGAGTGTAGTCCGGCCTGCGTATTTAAGAGAAGCGTGATCAAGAGCCATTGCAGTCAGTCGCATTCAGACAATTCCGGTCGGAATTCACTTCGCTCTACAAAAGTTTGTGTGACAATATGACGGACGAGACACCGGCAAATACCGACGCTGCGACATATACATATATACATATGCATATATGCATATGTATGCATTGCCAAAATAAAATAAGAATAGATGGCGCTTATATTAGTTGAAATTCGAAAAATTGTATATTATTAAATATTATTAAAAATAAACCCAACAACGTCTATACGTTCTATGGTTAACACGCATCAACTTAATTAACACAGACACTTTATAATTGTAAAAGAAATATGTATATCAATGCCGCTCAAAGCTGTAATAGCATTAATAAATAAGTTGGGCAAACTTTCTGTTCATTATTTTCTGTTGACTTAACGGAATAAAATATAATTGAAACAAAAACACTTTCAGAAATAATGCTATTAAATATTTGAAAAAAAAAAAACCACTTATTCACAATTAGTTAAACTAGCAACTGACTTTCAAAGGTATAAAATACAAAAGAATAAATAATAATAAAAAAAAATAAATAATAAAAAAAAATGTAAAAAAAAAAAAAAAAATATGAATGGCTCAGGCGAGACAAGAACCTGCGGCACCCTAAATGCGTTGCATCTGCCTAGCCGTCTACACCACGGTTCACCTAACGGCAGAGTAGCGAAAACGAATGAAATTCGCCATATACGAAAAAAAAACTAAAGCAGTGGCTGAAAATACAAATACAATTCAAAGACAATGCTAACACAATTCAAAAACAATTGTGATTCTTAGAATATACACGCATGGCAACATAGAAAACGGCCCAAGATTTTTTGTGTGTATATGTGCACACGCATACGAAAATTGATTTGCATTGCTCAACGTTGCTTGCATTTCCATTGTTAATTGTTTTAAAATTTTAAAAATATATGGAATGTAATGAGAGTTTCAGCATATGATCTACATATTCTATTTAATATTTAACGTTTTTTTTTAGAAATCATAACTCTTTTACAATTAGCTTTACATGCACAAATATGTATGTACGTTCGCAGCCACACGCTGATCTACGCTTGTAAATATGTATATCCATATATATATATATATATATATATATATATATATATATATATATATATATATATATATATATATATATATATATATGTATATATATATACATATGTATGTATGTACGCCTGCAATGCGTCTTGCTATCTCGCTGCCTTGCTTGCTGCGCCACATGGGTTTTGCTGTGAAAACTTTATAGACTAATAATTCTGTTTCCAGATGGACAATCGTATTGATATGTTCAGATTAAGATTATGATATTCATATCTACATATGTATATGCCAAACCAAACTGTATGTCTCTAGTATTTGAAATGCATTTTTTTCACATTTGGGGGTGTGGGGGCGAATTGGGGATCGGAATCCAAAATCTGACAAAAAACGAAATTGTATTAAATTAGTATCTATATATATATGCAGAAGACTTCAAAGATTTAACTCTAAAGATGAATAAGATATAGTTTTATAACTGTTTCCCGATAAAGTGTTTCATCGATAACTTTGGAAATATACGAGTTATCGAATTTATGAAACAAACTCGTACTAGAATGAACTCTCTAGCTTTTGTATCTTCGGAAATCGACGCGTTCATACATATGGACGGACAGACAGACGGACATGGCTATATCAACTTTTCTCGTCACCCTGATCAAGAATATATATACTTTATGGGGTCTGCCACGCCTCCTTCTGCCTGTTACATACTTTTAACAAACACATTATACCCCGGATCCCCATTTTCAATGGGCTCAGGGTATAAAAAAAAAAAGAAATTCTTTTAATATTAGTTCATTATTTTAAATAGAACAATTAAGAACGTTGCAGTTAGGCGCAACTAACTGCGAATACTTTGTTCCTATAGGTGCATCTTATTTATTTAATAAACATTTAATTAACGAAATATTTCTGCAATTAGCAAACGTATGTACATGGCAAGCAACAAACGTTTTTCCTACACATACATACAGATTTACACATGTACACACTATACGAGTATACACAATTTTCTAAGTATACATACAAAAGTTTGCATGCCAGAATATTCTATGAATTGTGACTGAATTGTGAATTCTTCGTTCGTTACTTTAGCTTTGTCAAAAGGCGCTCTAGCAATGCCTTATTTGGTTTTAGTTAACGCGGCTTAGATCAGAACAGTGGCGCTGATGGTAAGCGCTATGCAGAAAACTTTTTTTTTTCAAAAATTATTATTTTTTAATTTTTTTATGTTTGTATATCTGTTATAAAATGCTTGCTGCCAATTGATAATCTCTTATATAAAAATAAGTCGGGTTTTCTGTTCTGATGATTCTTAACTCCAAACGCACTAACCGATTTCCACGGTTTTGCATTTGTTGGAAAGTTCACGGGATCCATGAGGTTAGTAGATAAGAAAAACATAAAAATAAGTTGGACTTCCCTTCCTGACGGTACAAATTCAGCTCATAACACTCTGTTCAGTTAATTTAATTTCATTATGTTTTTTCAAACGCTTAGTTCACTATGACGCTTACGTAAAATCGGTACTGTGAAATTGGGTATTTGAGATTAAAGATATTCGTTTCCTAACAGTTCGTTTGGAAGCATTAAATTAATCACGTGTATTGTGAACATTTTTATTCAGTTTCAACAGCAGGTATTTGTTCTTAATGTGGTAAGTTGAACTGTGTAAATTATGCGGATCGTGCATTTAAGGTTAAATTCACCAGACTCTCCGTAGTCAAAAAGCCGAAAGCACGACGTTCAAGCATTGGCCGCCGTACTAGACATGCAAGACATGCAGTGTATTCACAGAACTTAAGCGAAGAAAGACTAAATATAATAAGAGAAAATAACCGATTGAGACGACGCGTGAGCACACGAAGATCATTGGCATCATACAATCGCTTGGCATTCCAATATGATCCCACTGCGAACTACAGTGATGATGACAATTTAAAAATTGGACCAATGACAACTGTATGCCGATATTGCAATGCCTTAAAGTTCAAAACAGAAACGGCTGGATTGTGCTGCGCAAGAGGAAAAGTCAAACTGGATCCATTACTTACACCACCACAGCCACTGAAACAATTGTTCGAAGGAACTGATCCCGATTCCAACCATTTTCTTCAACGTATCCTTGAATACAATAACTGCTTCCGCATGACTTCTTTTGGAGCGAATCTCATTCGAGAAGGCGGTTTCAACCCAACTTGCAAGGTAAAAGATACAAAACACACAACCAATCACTCACACTAATCAATCACACCAACACAATCAATTGCAAAATGTAATTATTCTATCTTAATTGTGTGCCATCACAGATACAAGGACAAATATATCATTTGCATGGTTCAATGGTGCCAACACCAGATGAACCGCATCAGTTTCTGCAAATATATTTCATTTCGTCAATGGTGGATCAGCTGGATGTGCGATGCAATATGCAGGGAACACAACAGTTAAAGAGACGAATTATTGAACAGTTGCAAGCATTTTTACACGCTAATAACACTGTGGTTAATATGTTCAAAACAGGATTGGAACGAATGCCATCGGATACACACAAATTTGTCATAAGAGCAGATCGGACCCCAACAGGTGAACATGTGCGACGATTTAATGCACCCATCGTTGATGATGTTGCTGCAATTATTGTTGGTGATCCAACCACATCACGGGACATTGTCGTTCAGCGCAGAAGTAATATCATGCATCGTGTAAATGAGACACATCGTTTGTACGATGCGTTACAATATCCAATCATTTATTGGCAAGGGCAAGACGGATACGACATCACGTTGAAGATGGTCGATCCAATTACAGGTATAATATTAACACACTAATTATTGCTATTATTGGTTTCCATTAACAATCCATTTCATTTTGCATTTTCAGGCATATCAACGAACCAAAATCTAAGTGCAATGAATTACTATGCGTATCGTATGATGATTCGTACGCATGAGGAGAATGTCATTCTGAAGTGCCGTCGGCTCTTCCAGCAATTCGCTGTCGACATGTATGTCAAAGTCGAGACCGAACGTTTGGCGTTCATTCGATTCAATCAGGCAAAGCTACGAACTGAGGACTATATACACTTGCGTGATGCAATTCATTCAGATGGTAATGTTCAGGATATTGGACGCCTGACGATTCTCCCATCATCTTACATTGGAAGCCCACGCCACATGCACGAATACGCTCAAGACGCTATGACGTACGTGAAAAATTATGGAACTCCGGATTTATTTATTACGTTCACATGCAATCCGAAGTGGAGGGAAATTGAACGTGAGTTGGACCAGGGCCAAAAACCGCCAGATCGCCATGACATAATCGCCAGAGTCTTTAAGCAAAAACACAAAGTTATGATGGATGTTCTTAGTAAGTATAGAGTTTTTGATGACACACGTTGTCATATGTACTCGGTGGAATGGCAGAAGCGTGGACTACCGCATGCGCACATCCTAATTTGGTTGCGGAACAATCTACATTCAAATGAAGTGGATGACATAATATCAGCAGAAATTCCCGATCCAATCACTGATCCCCATCTACACTACATTGTGACGACTCAGATGGTCCATGGACCGTGCGGTGCATTAAATCCATTATCGCCTTGCATGGCTGAAAGTGCACAAAACGATATCCGCGACCGTTAGTTGCTGAAACAGTCACAGGGAACGATGGATATCCAGTTTATCGTCGACGTTCAAAAGAAGATAATGGTCGAACTATCAAAGTTAAAGTTAAAAATCAAGAGATTGAGATCGGAAATGAGTTCATTGTACCATATTGCCCGCTGCTATCACGAATTTTCGAAGCACATGTGAATGTTGAGAGTTGTCATTCGGCCAAGTCAGTAAAATATTTGTGCAAGTACGTTACAAAAGGCAGCGACGTGGCTGTGTTTGGTATTGCGTCGGAAAATGCCAATGACGAAATCAGTAACTTCCAAATAGGCAGATACGTCAGTACTAATGAAGCTCTGTGGCGATTATTCTCATTTCAAGTTCATGAAAGATATCCCACAGTTGTACATTTAGCAGTGCATTTGGAAAATGGACAAAGAGTTTACTTCACTGAGGGTAATACGGCACAACGAGCTGAAGGACCACCATCGACAACATTGACAAAACAAAACAAAAAAACAAAAAATGTGGTTTACCAACGAGCACTTCAATGAAAGGGATAATTTGCGGACACGCTTTGATTTTGGATTCACTTTCAGAGAAGTTCAACTAAATTTCATTTTTGTAATCAAAATGAATTCATTACTGTTGTGAAATAAAATACAGTTTTTCTTTTTCAAATATCGAAAAAAAAAAAAAAATTATCTTCATCTTTTAATCCACAAACGAAATGTTACAAAAAACGAATCCATCTGGTGGCGAAGCGGAGTTCGCCGGGCTTTCTAGTAATTTATAAACATACTCATATGAATTTTGCATTTAAGCAAAAACTAAAACAAATTTTCCGATTCGCCACGCTGCGTAGCAAGCAGTTTTTCTATGCATGCATATACATATACATATATGTAAGTGTACACAGATGTTTGTACGTGTATACACATCCAAGTGTGTATACATATTGCAAGAATTGTGATTGTATTGTTAACGATTACATGTTATTTTCAAAAGACCTGGGTTCGAATTCCGCTGGAAACTTTTTATTTATTAATCGAAAACTTATAAATTTTATTTATTAAATTCATTCATATTATTATATTTATGTTAAAATGCTTTCTGCCAATCTTAGCAATTACTACTATGCATAATTCATGCATATAATTATGCAGTTGGCCACAACAAACTTCTTTGCCGATTTGCCACGCTCCCTGTGGGCGTAGATATATCTACTATAGCTTATTGATCTTGGGTTGTCAACCCGAGTATACATGCAAAATTTCAACTCTCTAGTGTCAATAGTGTTAAAAATATAGCACAATTTGAAAGATCACTATATATTCAGGTCCAATTTGCCACGCCCCCAATTGGCGTAGACATATAACTTTTTGATCAATCTTTTTAGAATCATAACATTAACTCACATGCATAATTTCAGGGTTCTAGCTTTAACGGTGGAGAAGATAGGTTTTTCCCGATTTGCCACGCCCCCAATGGTCGTAGATATATCCGCCATAGCTTTTTGAACTTGGGTTGTCACCCCGAGTATACATTCCAAATTGCAACTCTCTAGCTCATCATCTAGTATGATAACTTGCCTATGGGCGCAAGAGTTTTCCAATTTGCCACGCCCCTAGTGGATCGGGAAAATCTTTACACTTTATAATTCGGCAGCATATATGAGTATATGTTTTAAAATTTCAAGTCTCTATCTCTAATAGCGCCGAAAAATATTGCGTTCATGCGGACAGACGGACGGACAGCAAGACGGACATTGCACAAACCCAATATACTTTTTTCCCTTTGGGAACAAAGTATAAAAATATAAAACAGAAAATTCAATAGGTAAAAATTAAAGAAGTGAAAAAGCTGTAGTCGAGACTGCTCGACTACGAAATCCCCTGAGCCCTTCTTCGAACGAATCATATTCCAAGAATGCCTCGTTTCGATTCTCCACGCGTAAAGGGGCCCATCCACTTCCGAACATTTTTGTCGAACAGAATCGGTTTGCCCACCAACTGAGCAAACATTTTTCGTCGAAAAACATTTTATAAAATTGTTCGAGAGGTAACCATGTCTGAGGAGCGAAATAAAATCGTTGCCCTAATAATTGCACTGTTGCGCTTTCATCATGTTCTTTGAATTTAAGAACAAGAGTTGCCCAAGATTATGTTCTCATATTCTTGTCCTTGTAACTATGGTTTTTTTTTTTTTTGCTACAAACATGGCTCATTTTTAAGAAATTCAATGAATTCCTTTGGAAATGCATTGCTCATTTTGCACGTGTTGATTTCACAAAGATTTTTTTCAAATGATGTTCGTGCGAACATGCCAATCCACTGTCGAACATGTTCGCACAAACACGCGTAAAATAGAAACATTTATATTCTTCGCGAACACGGTCGACGAACAAAGTGTTCGTGCGAACACCACCATCCACATGCAAACATTCGACGAACACAAAATGTTCGGCGAACATATTCGCATATGGATGGGCCCCTTTAGAAACTATACATGCAAAAACACGAGCACACACATACGCGCTGATTTACGCTTGACATGTATGCGTGTGAGCATTGCAAGCGTCTTGCCGTCTCTCTGATTTACTTTATTGATTAATATTTCTGTTTCTAGACGGACAATCGTATTCATCTCTTCAGATTATGAATATGATATTCATATCTATATGCTAAACAAACTACATGTATTTAGTATTCGAAATACATTTGGGGGTGTGGGGGCGAATTGGGGACCGGAATTCAAAATCTGACAAAAGACGAAATTGTATTAAATTAGTATCTATATATATATGCAGAAGACTTCGAAGATTTAACTCTAAAGATGAATAAGATATAGGTTTATAACTGTTTCCCGATAAAGTGTTTCATCGATAACTTTGGAAATATACGAGTTATCGAATTTCTCAAACAAACTCGTACTGCGCGTGCAATATACGAACTTAACACAAAGAGAATGAACTCTAGCTTTTGTATCTTCGGAAATCATACATACGGACGGTCGGACGGACATGACTATATCGTCGACGTATCGACTCGACACCCTGATCAAGAATACATATATATATAAATATATATGGGGTCTGCCACGCCTCCTTCTGCGTGTTACATACATTTAACAAAACCATTATACCCTGATTTCCCATTTTCAATAGGCTCATGGATAAACAAGTAAGAAGGCTCTAGTCGAGGCGGCTCGACTACGAGATCCCCTGAACCCTGCCAAAAAGTGATACTCTTCTTCTTTACGCACTTATGAGCGCACGCTCTGCTAACCGCGCAGTTGCTGTCGTGGCTTGGAGGCGGGTTGGGCTGAACTTTGGACGCTCATAACTCCATTTCTAGATGGACTATCTTTATGAAATTTTTAAAGTAGATTAAGAGTATCTAAATCTATCTATGTGCCAAATTGCAAATCTCTAGTATTTGAAATGCGTTTTTTTCAAATTGGGGGCGAAGGGGGCGTGGCATCCAAAATCTGTAAATTACATAATCTGCGTATCCATAATATCTATCTAAATAAATAAATTTGAAGTCTCTAGCTGAAACAGTGTAGAAGTTATGCCAAAAAAACCAAAAAATTGAAACGAATTTTCGATTTTTTATCGATAATTTGGAAATGGGATGAGTTATCGAAAAAACAAAATAAACTCGTACTGCGTAGCTAACATATGCATGTTCATGTGAAATTTCAGCTCTTTAGCTTTTGTAGTTTCCGAAATCTCGACGTTCATACGGACGGACGGACGGACAGACGGACAGACGGACGGACGGACGGACGGACAGGTCTCAATCAACTTATTTTTTTCTGCTGATCAAGAATATATATACTTTATGGGGTCTGACACGCCTCCTTCTGCCTGTTACATACTTTTAACAAAACCATTATACCCTGATTTCCCATTTTCAATGGGTTCAGGGTATAACAAGTAAGAACGTTGCAGTTAGGCGCCACTAACTGCGATATACTTTGTTCCCATAGGTGCATCTTATTTATTTAATAAACATTTAATTAACGAAATATTTCGGCAATTAGAAAACGTACATGGCAAGCAACAAACGTTTTTCCTACACATACATACAGATTTACACATGTACACACTATACGAGTATACACAATTTTCTAAGTATACATGCAAAAGTTTGTGACTGAATTGGGAATTTTTCGATCGTTATTTTAGTTTTGTCAAAAGGCGCTCTAGCAATGCATTACAATGTCTTATTTGGTTTTAGTGAATGAAGCGCAGGTCAGGGCAGTGGCGCTGGTGGTAAGCACTATGCAAGCTATACTTAGGTGCGTGGGTTCGAATCCCGCAGAAAACTTTTTTTCAAAAATTATTTATTTTTTATTTTTTTGTATTTGCATATTTATTATAAAATGCTTGCTGCCAATTGATGATAATTTATAAACATACGCATATGAATTTTGCATTTAAGCAAAAATAAAACAATTTTTCCGATTTGCCACGCTGTGTGGCAAGCAGTTTTTCTATGCATGCATATATGTATTTATGTGTACACAGATGTTTGTAAGTGTATACACATCCAAAAGTGTATACATATTGCAAGAATTGCGATTGTATTGTTTTGTTTCGTCACAAGCTGCTGATCAGCTGGTCAGCTGATCAGCTGTGAATTGATTTAGGTTTAGCTAACGATTACATGTTGTTTTCAAAAGACCTAGGTTCGAATCCCGCTGGAAACTATTTATTTATTAATCAAAAACTTATCAATTTTATTTTTTAAAATTTATTAATATTATTAAATTTATGTTAAAATGCTTTTTGCCATCTTAGCAATTGCTACTAAGCTATTATAGCATGAATTATGCAGTTGGCCACAACAAACTTCTTTGCCGATTTGCCACGCCCCCAGTGGGCGTAGACGCATAATTTTTTGCCAGTTCATAAAAAAGGCCGAGGCTAACATGACTGCAAAATTTGGTTGCTTACATTCCAAAAATGCGAAAATTACAGGGTATTTTTCGATATGCCACGCCCCCAAAGAGGCTGAAAAATTATTTTTGGGGCATCGATAGAGGAGAACATTAGTAACTCAACCATCCAAATTTCAAGCTTCTAGCTCTAAAACTGTAGGAGATATAAACTTTTGCGGTTTGCCACGCCCCTTGTGGGCGTAGATATATCTACCATAGCTTATTAGTCTTGGGTTGTCAACCCGAGTATACATGCAAAATTTCAAGTCTAGTTTCTAGTGTCAATAGTGTTCAAAATATAGCACAATTTGAAAAATCACTATATATTCAGGTCCGGTTTGCCACGCCCCCAATGGGCGTAGACATATAACTTTTTGATCGATCTTCTTAGAATCATAACATTAACTCACATGCAAAATTTCAGCGTTCTAGCTTTAACGGTGTAGAAGATACGTATTTCCCGATTTGCCACGCCCCCAATGGGCGTAGATATATCCGCCATAGCTTTTTGAACTTGGGTTGTCACCCCGAGTATACATTCCAAATTGCAACTCTCTAGCTCATCATCTAGTATGATAACTTGACTATGGGCGGAAGAGTTTTCCGATTTGCCACGCCCCTAGTGGGCGGATCGGGAAAATTTTAACACTTTATAATTCGGCAGCATATATGAGTATATGGTTAAAATTTCAAGTCTCTAGCTCTAATAGCGCCGAAAAATATTGCGTTCATACGGACAGACGGACAGACGGACGGACGGACAGACGGACAGACGGACAGACGGACGGACAGCAAGACGGACATTGCACAAAACCAATATACTTTTTCCCCTTCGGGAACAAAGTATAAAAATAACAGTGTGAATGGTTTGTTGAATATGTACATATGTATGTATGTACATATGTATGTAAATACATACATTCATATACATATGTATGTACATATGTATGCAAGTATGCTAAAATACTAAAATTCAGATCCGATCGCGTTCCTATTTCATTCTTACCAATATATGTATGTAAATATTAAAGTGTAAATGGCCTATACAAAATTGCGATAAGAACAGGGAAACCATGTGTTTTGAAGCAGTACTCAACAAGGGATTGACGCGTAAAAACCGATTTATTAATAATGAGTTTTAAAGTTCAACCAAAGGGCTTTGCCACTAAATCTATTCATGCCGGTCAAGATCCGGAGCAATGGAAGAGTGCTTGCGTCATTCCGCCTATATCATTGAGTACTACTTTTAAACAAGATGCACCCGGAGAACATCGTGTAAGTCACATACATACATTTCTTCATATGTACATATACATACATATGTATGTAAGTTCAATTTGTCCCTTTCATCGTTGTACCATGTACAGTAACTCCAACGCCAAATCTATGTAGCCCTGTCCGTCCGTCCGTATGGGCGTAGAGATTTCGGATACTGCAAAAGCTATAGAGAGAAATTTCACATGAACTCTTGTATGTTAGCACTAACCATACAACACATAGACTGGAAAACTGGAACAAGTTAATGTGCACACTTATTTTTTGACATTAGAACCCCCTCAACTTCGTATTTGCTCGGGTTTTTACTTTTAGGGTCGGGAGAAAAAATTTTCGGATGGCAAAATCATTCCGCTTCGAGCGCTCGACGGTGATGGTCGATTTTCAAAAAAGGCCTGACATGTGCCGCTCTTTCCCTTGCTCTCTTTCTCTTTCTGCCCTATGCTTTTTACTCTCTGCTCTCTTCTCACAAAAATATATGTATGCTGGCACAAACAGCAAGCAGCTCACAAAAATTGAAATTTCTTCTCGACGCGATCCCACTGGTTCCCTTCTGAGCGAAGGGTATACCGAATTCTTAAACGGCTTTGCCATGTTCATGCAAAATGTTAGCGTTTTCATGATTATTTGTGGAAAGGGTATGAAAGTGTTGACGTGCATAACGAATATTATTTTTCGATGACCATACACACACATTTACAATTCCTCGTTATATGTGTAGGCTAGAGGTGGGCATGGGCCGAAATTTTGCACCCACCCGACCCAGCCCATGGGCCGAAAAGCAAAATTTTACCCGTACCCGAAAGCTACAAAAATTTTGCAACCCGTAACCAACCCACCCGCTCGAAATATTTTCTTCTCTTTATTTTTTCACTTGGTTTTTGGTTTCGCGCTTTTTTTTAATGATCACAATTATAATAGATGGTGATGATTATTGTAATATACACATATACACATATACAATATACACATACACATATAGCGAGGAAGTGCAAATGTGTGTGTGTATGGTCATCGGGAAGTAATATTCTTTTTGCACGATTTTGGGTAATTTTAGTAAAAGAAAACTGAAAATGATTCGTCGTGAATAAGAATTTTAAATTAAATAAAACATTTAATAAAATACATGTATATTTTTATTATTTTGTGGAAAATATGACTAAATAACGAATGCATAATTTTTGCATAAAAGGGCCATTTTACCTGTATATCTAGACATGTGAATAACATGTCCTATTTTTGCCTATAGGGTCAAATCTGGTACTACATATTAAAGAACAAATGATAACTAATCAACAGGTAATACAAAATAATTGATCTCTCCTGCAATTCGAACCCAAAATCGTTTACTTAATTCAAAGTTGAGGTAGGCACACGCCCAATATTCGAGACCCATGCACGAAACATGGAAATGCCCCAGGCAGAGCATTCATTCAAATTCAAAGGCTCACATCAGCTACCCACAGCAGTCGCTGGGAAAATAGAATTGCTACATGCAGCAAGTGTATCGCACACAGGCACATAAAATATAGCAAAATACACATACACATATAACGAGGAAGTGTAAATGTGTGTGTGTATGGTCATCGAGAAATAATATTCGTAATGCACGTCAACACTTTCATACCGTTTCCACGAATAATCATGAAAACGCTAACATTTTGCATGAGCATGGCAAAGCCGTTTAAAAATTCGGTATACCCTTCGCTCAGAAGGGAACCAATGGGATCGCGTCGAGAAGAAATTTCAATTTTTGTGAGCTGCTTGCTGTTTGTGCCAGCATACATATATTTTTGTGAGAAGAGAGCAGAGAGTTAAAAGCATAGCGCAGAAAGAGAAAGAGAGCAAGGGCACATGTCAGGCCTTTTTGGAATATCGACCGTCACCGTCGAGCGCTCGAAGCCATCAGCAATTTTCTCCCGACCCTAAAAGTATAAACTCGAGCAAATACGAAGTTGATGGGGTTCTAGTGTCAAAAAATAAGTGTGCACATTAACTTGTTCCAGTTGTCCAGTCTATGTGTTGTATGGTTAGTGATGTTACGCAGTACGAGTATATTTGGTTTTTTCGATAACTCATCCCATTTCCAAATTATCGATAAAAATTGAAAATTCGTTTAAATTGTTTAGGTTTTTTAGCATAACTTCTACACCGTTTTAGCTAGAGACTTAAAATTTATATATTTAGATAGATATTATGGATACGCAGATAACGCCCCTTCGCCACCAATTTGAAAAAAAAAAACGCATTTCAAATACTAGAGACTTGCAATTTGAAAACAGATATATTTGGATTATATTAATATATTCCGAAAATTTCATGAAGATCGTTTTATATAATATATAATTAAAAAATTCATTAATTCATTCAACCGAACGAAAATCAACTGCTGGGGTTCTAATAGTGCTCTGCACAGTCCAGCAAATCGAAGATGATTAGGATTAAACATGAAGCGGAAATCTGGTGCGTGGAAAAAAATTGTTTTACATGATCGTTCTATATGTTGTAAGGTTAGTAGTTTGAGCTAGAAACTTTTTGGCATTACAACTATCCCAAATATGGTATATTTGGGTCAAATCGTTTCGAAAATAGTTTTAAGATTCGAATTTTGTCCACATTTTTAGTTGTATCCAAAGTATAATGAAAATGAAAATGTTAGTTAATATTATATGCATAATTTTAAAACACTATTTCAAAGATGTGCGGGATACAATCACAGCTTTAATAAGATTGGAGGAGAATTATGAAACAATGCATTGGTTTAATGGGCTAAACTGAAAGGAATATAACTGAATATATAAATATTGCTAAGTACAAGTGTTATAGTCGAGAGTCTCGGAAGTGGTATATAATTATTTTGCGCACACACACATAATACGTTTTTAGAAAATTTAGGGATAAGGAAGTACATATCCAAAATCCAAAATAAACAGTAAATGTTACGTTTTCGTACTTATCGGTATTTATAATGTATTTCCTTCAGGTAATTAGCATGAGTTACCAAAAATTATAAGTGTTATATACTTTCGTAATGTTATGCGCCAGGATAATTCATAAGATAACTTTCTAAGATAACTTTCCTATATAAAAAGCTCATAATATAAAAATGTAGTATATATATTTTTTTATATAGGGTTATGAGTACTCGAGAAGTGGTAATCCCACCCGAAATGTATTAGAAACATGCCTTGCAGCTCTGGATAATGCAAAGTATGGCTTAACTTTTTCATCTGGTCTTGGTGCTACTACTGCTGTTCTTACAATGCTCAACAGTGGCGATCACATTATAATGGGGGATGATGTTTACGGTGGAACAAATCGACTGATAAGGTAAGTATATATAAAAGATATATATATATATATATATATATATATATATATATATATATATATATATTTTATTTTATTTATTTATTTATTTTTTTTTTTTTTATTATACCCTGAGCCCATTGAAAATGTGAAATCAGAGTATAAGGGTTTTGTAATGTATGTAACAGACAAAAGGAGGCGAGGCAGATTCCATAAAGTATATATATATATAGTTGATATAGCCATGTCCGTCTGTCCGTCCGTCCGTATGTATGAACGCGTCCATTTCCGAAGATACAAAAGCTAGAGAGTTCATTCTTTTTGTGTTAATTTCGTATATTATATCTAATTCATCTTTAGAGTTAGAGTCTCCAAGTCTTCTGCATATACATATATATAGATATTAATTTAATACAATTTCGCTTTTTGACACACACACAGCTTTCTTACTTTCTTAAAATTTATTTATTTGGAAGTTAGAGATAATGAGATAATAAAATTAAAGCGAACCTAGGGTTAAGCACTAGCTACTATGGCCTACAACTTGATATACATATATGGGCATTTCTCCAGAAAGGTCAACCACAGCCGAAAAATTCAAAGTCAATGAAAGCATGTTCTTTTACCATTTTTTTTTATAAAGAATATATTAAATTTAACTAATATAAACAAATTTTATATATATTCAGAACACATCTCCAAATATTGACACCCAAAGCTTAACATGTGCAGAAGTTCTGTTTTGAGCATTTCTGCTGCATCTTTTGTTTTTATTCATATTCTTATAGAGAGACAGTATGCAATGAAATTAAATTTTTATCTTTGTTTATGTTTAAAGAGTAAAAGAAAAATTTAAAAGGGACGATATGGTAAATTTGTTCGTTTGTTTCACCGTATGTTTCGTTGTCACGTTCGACTGCGAAAAATAGGTTGTATTATCTCTAATTCAAATAGGGCAAATAGCATCAAAATTTGGTATCAAGCAAAGTTTTTAATTACAAATTTATTTAAAAACAAATTCTCACGAATATATTCAACCGCTTGACAGTAGCGTTATATTTAAAGTGTGTAGCGTGCGATACCGTAATAAGGTTATAAATAAATGTAGAATAAATTAAAATAATCAAATGTATCCGAATTTTACAAAAATATAAATTTTTCCTAAGGAAGCTGCGCCTAATTAAAAAAAAAATAAACCCCATGGGTTTTGCTGCGAAATCTTATTTGATTAATAATTCTGTTTCTGGACAGACAACCGTAATCAAATTTTTAGATTATGATCATGACATTTATATATATATGCCAAACCAAACTTTATGTCTCTAGTATTTCAAAAGTGGAGGTGAATTGGGGACCGGAATCCAAAATCTGCCAAAAAACAAAATTGTAATAAATTAGTATCTATATACATATATGCAGAAGACTATATATGAAGAAGCTCTAAAGGTGAATTATTTCTGAAACAAACTCGTACTGCGCGTGCACTATACGAACCTAACACAAAAAGAATGAACTCTGTAGCTTTTGTATCTTCGGAAATCGACGCGTTCATACATACGGACGGCCGGACGGACATGACTATATCGTCGACGTATCGACTCGTCACCTTGATCAAGAATATATATATATGTCGCATTATAATCGAATTTAGACCACTGTATATGTCTGTCACATTATAAGCACAGTTCGCCCACTGTGCTTGCGAGACGCAACTGCGTAATGAGTTTGGTATATTGTAAAACCGTTCTTAGAATTTGACTACAGCGCAGAATTTGGCATACAGCATAGAATGTGTCTGGCGCCAATATACCGTACGAGTGAGGCGACGGCGTTGTTGCGCTGCGGCTGAGTGTAGTCCGGCCTGCGTATTTAAGGGAAGCGCAGATCAATGCGTGATAGAGAAGCAATGCAAAGTCAGTCGCATTCAGACAATTACACGCGCCGGTCGGAATTCACTTCGCTCTACGAAAGTTTGTGTGCCAATATGATAGACGAGACACCGACAAATAACGATGCTGCGACATATATATATATATGGGGTCTGCCACGCCTCCTTCTGCCGGTTACATACTTTTAACAAAACCATTATGCCCTGATTTCCCATTTTCAATGGGCTCAGGGTATAATAAGAAAACAGTGTGGTGGAAAAAATGTCACGTTCGCGCGAGTTATCGTCCTGGGAGGTGTGTATAATAGTATAGTATAATAGTGTATAATAGTAATAGTTTCTGTAAATAAAACACTTAAATTTTATTTTTGTGATTCTGATTTTATGTTTTTAATTTGTTTATTTTCGCTCCATTGATGTGCTCCCTTCAAAATCAAGAATGAGAGTGGCGGTCGTAGGTTTTTTTCTGTTTCTTGCGCTGAAACTCACTCGGCACCAGCGGCTCAAACGGGGCTCTCGCCAAGCTACAGTGCTAGATGCGATATTTGTCTCTTCTTGAGAAAAATACTATTATGAAAAAATGCCCGAAAGCGCATCAACTCAATGTAGCTGCGCATATTCTCAGCATGCGCAAGCGTCTTCAGCTACTCATGATCCGTTATGTTATAGGGGCTTAGGTGGGGAACAGCGTATTATTATCCGGTGTTAATTCCTCCCCCCCTCCCCTCCAGAATGGGGCCATGGCCAGAGGGGTGGAGTGGCCGTCCCAAAGGCGCAAGAGGTTCTGGCATAAGAAGACCAACGCTACCAGGTCTAGATGGATAATTAGGAGGTGGTTGATTGCTAGTATATATGTAGTTAGGTAAATTTATATATATATTTAGTGTTATTTGTGGGTAGTACAATTAAATGGAACAATGTATAGCTTTCCTTTAACAATATTGGTATTTGTATTATGAATGTAATGTAATTGTTTTTATCATTAATCTTAGTTTCTAGGGTGGGTAGATTGTGTGTGTGTGTAATTGACTGTATTGGGATTCCCCCGTCCCTAATTCGTATTTTCAACGGGTTATTTTAATCTTGTCACGATTCACTAGACTATCTAACTTGTATTGTCTACGTATTGTTTTGTATCTGTAAATCAGTTTGTAGTATTATTTAGTCGTTTAATGGTTTTGCGAATTTTTGTTTTATGTATTTTCTGGTTTCCTAGCTGTTAATTTATTACGTCTTTTTTCTCGTCTGAAGACAACGTTGCTTTCTTCTAAAGTGGGTGGGTTAGGTATATTGTTGTTGGTTTTTTTCTACACGTTTGACTTTAGCTTGGTGCATTTTCTTTTGTACTTCAGGATAGATATTAGGGCAGAATAAGTTGAGTTTAGTTCGGTAATCATGTTCGTTATTTATCTCTATTGTTTGATAATATGTGGGTTCCTCCTGTAAATAGGCGTTATTGTATGTGATTAGGCATTCTGTCAAGATTTCATCATGTTCTATTCTTGATTATGTCTGTTTAAATTTGTCTTCGATGAGTCTATAGTTTTCTGTCGAGTGGACTCTTTCGATGGGCGAGTTGCTTGAGGACTGTTGAAAGGAGGTCGTATGTAGAGTGATATTGTATTGTCCGCAAAAATCACTGAATAGTTTCCCTGAAAACTCGGTACCTTGGTCGTAGGCAAGTTTTTTTTGGTATGCCGAAAAGGCTGAAGAAGATTTTCAGGTTCTATACGAATTTGACTGTATTTCTTCTTAGGACAGCGTAGGCTTGTGTGAATTTAGAAAATTTATCTGTTATAGTTAGATTGCAATTGTTATTTATTGTGTAGGCGTCTATGTGAACTATCTCTAAAGGCCTATTATTAGGTGTTTCGGTTAGTAGTTGGGGAACTTGTTGAGGTTATCTATCGTACTTTAGAGTTAAACAAGTGTTGCAGTTTTTTTATGAGGTTTGTTATTTTTGCTTTCATATGTGGGAATCCCCTATCCGATGCCCCTATGATTGTTGTCAATGTGATATTATTCAATAGTTTTAGTGTGGTCTTCTGTGTCTATGATGTCTTCGAGTAGGGACTCACAACGTACAATTCTGTATAGTTTATTGTCGGAGAAATATTTATTGAAGGATGATAATGAGTTGAAAAATGTCATCTGTCGTGTGTACCGTAACTACTTTGCGTGGTTTTAAAATTAGTTTCAGTAATTTGGTTACTTCTGTCAAGTTGTATGTTTGTCGGGTTATTGTCTGTCTTTGCTTGCTTTTTGAAAGTTGTCATTGAAGTGATGTTAGGATGTTGTCCAGTCTTTATAATGTAATGAGTACTGAAATCGTTAATTACGTTCTTTGTAGGTATACTATTGTCGAGCTGGTCTTGGTTATTGTCTTTCTGATTTAGGTGTACTTCTGTTCTACTGAGGGCGTCAGCAACGACATTTTGTTGACCCCTTTTTGTATATAACGTCAAAATCGAATTCGTTAAGGCGAAGCTTCCAACGAACTAGGGTCTTTAAAATTCATAAGCCACGTTAATGGTCTATGATCTGCTACGATTGTAAACTTTTTGCCAAAAAGGTATGGCCAGAAATGCTTGGTTGCCCATACAATCGCTAGCATTTCTTTTTCAACAGTTGAGTAATTTACTTAAACTTCCGTCAGAGTTCTGCTGGCGAAGCATATTGGTCTGTCATTGTTTAAGGGTCCCTGTGACAAAACGGCACCAAGAGCAAAGTTACTTGCATCTATCGTTAGGAGGGTCGTTATGGGATCGCTGCAAAGAAGGGTTTTCGAGAGTTCAAATGCGTCTAAGAAATCTTGGCCTATATAGTTAAAATAAAAACACCTCCACATTTGCCGAATTCAAAAATTGAACTGTTTATTTTTAAAATCCTAGTGCTTATATAGCTTAAAAATGCTTCCAGGTATACAAGCATACAATTAATTCCATGCAAGTGCACAGATGTTTGTCAAGTGTCCCTTTTCGATCGCTAAGCTATTCTCACTTCTCACGTTACATTTTTATTCCTTGCTGCGTTGGTCGCTGCAGCTAAGGGATGACATGTTTATTACTTGGCTTCAGATAACGCGCAGGTCATCGACTATTGCCTATTTTTTATATATTTACTTATGAGGCATGTTCATGCTTGAACAATAACAATAGGCTTTTTTCCTTTTAATTGGGCTGTTAGTGGTTTGAATATCCTGCGAAGTTCTTAATAAATTTGCGATAGTAACCGATCAAACCTAGACTTAATGTCTTTGCGGGTTTTGGGCAATGGGAAACTTTTTAAAGCCTCGATTTTTGTAGGGTTTGGTTTGATCCCATCCTGGAGGTAGGAGGTAGTATTTTAAAGGTTTCGTTTTTAATTTGCCTTCCTAAGTTGGAGGAAATTGTTGAAATATCATTTATGTGTTGCAGTGATTTTGAAAAAATGATAATATCATCTAAATACACTAGACATATGTTTCATATGGAGTCGCTCAAAACGTTATCCATCACCCTTTGGAATGTGGCTGGAGCGTTTCTTAATCCGAAAGGCATAGGGATGAACTCGAAATGTCCACTGTCTACAGAAAACGCAGTTTTAGGGATGTTTGCGGGACTCAATAGGATTTGATGGAATCCGCTGGCCAAGTCTAGTGTTATGAAATAAGATGCCTTACCAACATTATCTAAAATTTCACTAATGTTTGGCGTTCGATATCTATCAGAAATTTTGTTTCGTTAAGCTTTCTGAAATCAATAACGAGTCGTCATTTCTGTTGTATTTCTCTGTTTTCTTTGGGACAACCCATACGGGTGCGCTCCAAGGCGAAAAACTATTTCTGATTATTTTTTTATCAAGAAGTTCAGAGATTTGCTTCTTTATTTCTTGTTTATGAATAAATGGCTGGCGATAAGACGTAACGTGGATTGGAATATTATCTGTGGTTGGGATCGAGTGTGTTATTTCGCTACTAAAGGTTAGTTTGGTGTCTTCTTTATAAAATATGTCTGAAAAATCTAAGCAAATTTGGATGAGCTGTGATTTCTCCTCTTTATTTAGGTTTTCCGTACTCAGAATGTTGTGCTTAGACTGTGTGAGGGTTTTGAGTGTTGGTGCATTCACGAGGTTGTGGAGTTGGATGAACTCGTTATTGAAAGGTTGTAAGGTAACGGATCTTTGATGCAAACAACTTGATCGTCGAATGATTCGTTGACCAATTCGAGGTTTACAACACCTTTCTTTGTAGAGTTTGTAATCGTGACTGCTAAGAACGGTATTTATTCTAATGGGTAAGTTCAGTGTTGTCATTTTGTCTAGCGTCATTAAGGTTGGTTCAATAAAAGAGTTTGTTGATACAGTATCTATCAGGAATTTCAATAGTGTATTATTAAACGAAGTTATTATTATGTATGGTAGACATGCTTCGTATTTAGATGTCAAATGATTTTCGGGTGCGGGGAGGCGGTTGTATGAAAATTTGCGAAATCGTTGATGTTGCATGAATTAGGGTCTTGCGTTTCTATATTGCTTAAATGTCTCTCTTCATTGTTTCTAAAAGGGTTTTGAAGTTGGTTATTATAATTATTTGATCGTCAGTTGTCTGGGTTATAAGGGATATGGTTGTTATTGTGTTGTCTATTGTAAACTGATTTTTTATTGTAGTGGCTGTAATTGTTAGACCTCTGGTTGTTATAATTATAGTTTCTGCGTCCGTCTGTGTATCTCGGTTTTGAGTAGGTAAGTTTGATTTGACATATTTCGTATGCTCGTTCTAAAGTACTGGGGTATCTAGCCCTGATAACTGATCTGAGAGGATCGAATGCATTAAGGGCAACGTCGTTGTACAGGCGTTTCTTTATAGCTTTACCCTCTGGGCTTTCGGTACTGTTTCTGAGCAATGAGTAAAGCTGTTCCCTAATTTTGCATATGCCGAAGAGAAGTTGTCCCAAAGATAGGACATCTTGGAGGGTCTGCAAATCCATATGTAAGGTGGCTTCGGGTTTTTTGTTGCCATACAGCCTATACAAATTTTCCTTGATATTATCCCAAACTAGGCTGGTGTTAGTTAGTGTCAATCCATCGTCAGCTCTTCCTATCATTTTATTACGAATAGCTCGGAGTACAAGTTGTTGATAAGGGGCTTGGTCCGTGCCCCTGATTAACATAATAATTTCCTCGACGTGCGTAAAAAATTTGTCTAATGTTGTTGGTGTTCCGTCAAATGTTGGCAGTTCTTTTACAGAGGACCGAGGATCTGCCAGAGTCCACTTGTTTGTGAGGCTTGGATCGCTTCTTTCTGGTGGGTTATCTCAACTATTTCTTCTTCTTGTTCGGCTACTAGCGGAAGATTTTGGATACTAAGTCCTGACCTAGTTCTTGCCCTAGTATTTGGGAGAATCTTTGGAAATAATTTTTTTTGACATTGAGTATTGAAATTTGTTTGTTTGTGTGTTTTCTTACGTTAGCTTAATTAATTTTTTTATGATATAATTAGATTATCTTGAGTAAGGTCTGCGTTGTTGTGTGGTGATCGGGTTGTATCCCCGAACTCGGTGTGTTGTCTGTAATCTGTGTGATAATTATTAAAATAGTTAATATTTCTGAGTTTCGCCATAAAGCAGGGAACACAATGGCTCTGGGGACCACTAATGGCAATGTCACTTTACCACTAAGGCAGCATAAACCGGGCGTTTGACTCGCGATATTCCGTTGCCTAATTGCATGACGGGTCCGATGGGAAAGATTAGATCTTAGGACGCGGCATTGTTATTAATAGTAATACCTATTTATTTTGCACAAAATAAATTTCTGAACGCACACATAAATAGTTGTTACAGTATTGAACTGTTAAGAAACGAATAACTTTAACCTCAATTTCCGAATTTCACAGTGAACACAGATTACAATTAAGAAAATAACGCATTTTGCAACTATTCATCAATTTTTCAATATTTTTAAGATATATTCTGCTACTCGGGGCGGAGACAAATCCAACAAATCAAAAACCAGGAAAATTGGTCCAGCAGATCTCGAGTTATAAGTATCGTAAGAAACCCGACTTTGTTTTATATATGTATATGTCGCTTTATAAACGAATTTTGACCACAGTACATGTCAGTCACATTATGAGCATAGTTTGCCCACTGTGCTTGCAAGGCGCAACTTCGTAATGAGTTTGATATATTGCAAAACCGTTCTTAGAATTTGACTACAGCGCAGAATACCGTACGAGTGAGGCGACGGCGTTGTTGCGCTGCCGCTGAGTGTAGTCCGGCCTGCGTATTTAAGAGAATCGTAGATCAATGTGTGATCGAGAGCCATTGCAGTCAGTCGCATTCAGACAATTCCGGTCGGAATTCACTTCGTCGCAGACCCCATAAAGTATATATATATTCTTGATCAGCATAAAATAAATTGATCTAGCCCTGTCCGTCTGTCCGTCCGTTCGTCTGTATAAACGTCGAGATTTCGGAAACTACAAAAGCTGGAGAGCTGAAATTTTACACGAATACTCGTCCCATTTCCAAATTATCGATCAAAAATCTAAAATTCGTTTTCATTTTTTAGGTTTTTTTGGCATAACTTCTACGCCGTTTTAGCCAGAGACTTCAAATTAATATATTTAGATAGATATTATGGATACATAGATATTTTAATTTTCAGATTTTGGATGCCACGCCCCCTTCGGGCATAATTTGAAAAAAATAACGCATTTCAAATACTAGAGACTTGCTATTTGACAAATAGATTCATTTAGATACTCCTAATCTACTCTTGAAGATCGTCCATCTAGAAATGGAATTACAGGCGTCCAAAGTTCAACCCAACCCACCCCAAGCCACGGCAGCAACTGCGCAGTTAGCAGAGCGCGCGCTCATAAGTAAATAAAAAGGAAGAGTATCACCTGTTTTGCAGGGTTCAGGGTATCTTGTAGTCGAGCCGCCTCGACTAGAGCCTTCTTACTTGTTTTTTTCTTATAATACTTCACTAGTTTTATATTGTGTTTCGCCACCAGATGGCTTCGTTTTCTGTAACATTTCGTTTGGGGATTAAAAGATGAAGAAAAATTATTTTTATATTTGAAAAGTGAACATTTTATTTCATTTCACAACAGTAATGAATTCACTTCGATTACAGAAATGTAATTTAACGCAGGCTACCTGTGTATGTCGCTGGTAAAATAGTCAATCGACCAACATTTTCTAAATCTCCTTCTGTGCGTAAATCGCGTAAATGAATATACTCTTCTGAACGCAATTTAACTTGATTCAAACGGATGAAATTCAGGCGCTCCATTTCGATTTTAACGTACATGTCAACGCAGTATTGTTGAAGCAGTCAAATGATAATAAAAATTAAAAAAAAAAAAAAAAAAAAAAAAATTAAGTTGTGGTAAACCAGTCAGATCCAAGGAGTTCAAAAATTCAGTTGGATAATTAGTGGCTTCTTCGTCGTTTGTTACACAATCGATAGATTTGAATGAATACAGAGTATTCACGATTTGATTTTGAATTATAAAATTGAGGTCATGTACAACTTTATTTTTAGCCGCCTAAATTGCTCGCTCACTTAACCATTTAGTATTTTTGTGGTTAGCAATGATATCCAGAAACACTTTGTTGATAATCTCATCTTTTGATGAGACGAAATTGCAAAAATTTGGAGGAAATGAAATAAAACCGCTCGATTCGTCAACAGGAACAAGGCCATTACCGATATTCAGCAATTGCTTCGAGAAATCATCAGCAGATAGATCGTTCAACAATGTAACTCTCATACTTACACACAGTTGAAGTTTGTGTACATATCGCCACAGATTTGATGCTTTGAGGCAAGCGTTTATTTCGTCGGTAGCAGTAGATCTTGGAATCACTGGTAGTGTTTGTCGGAAATCGCCAGATAATAAAATCATTGAACCACCAAAACATCTCGAGTCATTGCGCATCTACATATCCAGTGAGTGGCTGATGACTTCCTGTGTAGTGCAATTTGAAATTTAGCGTCGCCGCTAAATACATCAAACGTGCCAAATACCTCGGCGTGCGGATCTTGGTTCCTCTGAGCCAATTTTGCAACCGAATGCAAAATGTCAGGCCTGGTCCTGAATGCCAGCCACATCAGCTCACCAATCATCGATTGATATTTGACAGGGTCAACCTTTTGACACTGTCCATCGGTACAGTTTACTTGGACTCCCGCATCCAACGGAGTTGCTACTGGTTTACAATTTTCCATGCCATGAGTTTGCAATAGTTCCTTAATATATTGCGAATGGTCTATGGTGATTGGCCCAAGCTCATCTTCACGCTGCACCTCCATGCTTAAAAACAGTTCAGGCACGCCTTTCTCGACACATTCGAACGAATTTGAAATAGCTGATTTGATGCTGACCAGGTCCTCTTTGGATTGACATGCTATAAGTAAATCATCAAAATATACCAAAATTAGTGATAACTTATCCTTGATAAAGACAGGGCTCGTTCTTGCATGCCACGAAGCCCAAGCTACTGAGGACATCATTCAGTTTTGTGTTCCATTCCCTTCCTGATTGTTTCAATCCATATATCGCCTTCTTCAGCAGCAAAGCCTTAGCTGGTTGAAGCCGATCAGTGTATGCCATGCATACATCCATTTGATGCAAATACAGTTTTAATTCCGATGCCAGTGCAAAGATGAATCGCACAGTTTCCAGTCTGCAAACTGGTGAGAATGTGTCAGCATAATTTATGCCATACTGCTGGGAGCAACCTTTTGCCACCAATCGTGCCTTAAATCTTTCCACATGGCCATCTTTGTCGCGCTTCAGGCTGTAGACCCACTTGGATCCAACTGCCTGCTGTCCTTCAGGCAGGTCTGCCAACTCCCACGTCTGGTTGGCCATTAGTGCGTCATATACACTTTGCATCACTCCAGTATGATGCATGAACACTCTTCAATGCCTCCTCATAGGATGATGGAATCTTTACGTCGCAAGCTACCAGAGCACCAAGAACGTTGTACTGCTTTCGAGGTCGGCCTGGTTTGCCGGTTCGAATCAGCCTTGGTCTTCCCGGACCAATGCGAGGAACTTGCTCATCATGCACAACTTTCACAGTTGCGCCCCTGTTTCCTTCGCCTTTGCTCTTTCGATCACTGCTGCGTCCATCGCTGCTGCCTCGATCGCTGTTGCGTCCATCGCTGCTGTCTCGATCGCTGCTGCGTCCATCGCTGCTGTCTCGGTCGCTGCTGCCTGAGTCATCACTCTCCCTACCAGGATGTGTAGTTGCTTTAGGTGTTGGCAACTCACATACAAACGAATCCTTGTCATCTTGGATCTCATCAATAAGAACATCTCGCCTCTCAAACACCTGGTGAGATACTGGGTCGTACAACCGATAGCCTTTTGCTGCTACCGAATACCCAATCATGCGATATTCTTTGCCTTTTGGTTGCAGCTTGCTCTTCCTTGGACCCTTGTCCATAGCCACTGCAATTGAACCAAAAATTTTTAGATGACTAACAAAAGGTTTCTTACCAGTCCACGCTTCCATAGGCGTCATACTGCCTAAAGCACTGGTTGTCGATCGGTTTCGTATATACATGGCCGTGTTGACTGCTTCAGCCCATAAAGAGTCGCCCAGTCCTGACTGCATCAGCATACACCTTGACATCTCCACCAGAGTGCGGTTTGCCCTCTCAGCCACGCCGTTTTGCTGTGAAGTGTATGCTATTGTCAGCTGCTCGATCCCTTGATTCTTCAGGTATTCGTCAAACGACTTATTGACGAATTCACCTCCATTGTCGCTCCGGATACATTTGAGACTCTTTCCTGTTTGCCGTTCAACCAAAGTTTTGAACTCGACGAACTTTTGGAAAACCTCATTCTTTCTCCGCAGGAAATATACGAAGATACGCCTTGATTTGTCGTCAATGAACGTTATAAATACCTTGATCCAGCCAGAGACTGTGTGCTAAAAGGCCCGCACACATCTGCATGAATCAACTCCAATATGCCTTGTGCTCTATTGGCAGTTGCATTAGGAAATGGCTGCACATGAATTTTGCTTAACATGCAAGTTTTACAGCTTATACTGTCATTGAAAACCATATTTTCAATACCACGCACCATTCCATTGTTGATCAATTCTTTCAATCTGTTGACATTTAAATGGCCATACCTTTTATGCCATAATACACCATCTGCATTAACCGCAGCATAACAGCTATTTCGCTTTTCTTGAAACATGAAACATGTATAAATATATTAAAAATAGGCAATAGTCGATAACCTGCGCGATATCTGAATCCAAGCAATAAACATGTCATCCCTTAGCTGCAGCGACCAACGCAGCAAGTAATAAAAATGTAACGTGAGACGTGATAACGGCTTAGCGATCGAAAAGGGACACTTGACAAGCATCTGTGCACTTGTGTGCATGGAATTAATTGTAGCCTTCCAGTGCCTGGAAGTATTTTTAAGGTATATAAGCACTAGTATTTTAAGAAATAAACAGTTCAATTTTTGATCTTACAAAGAGAAGAGTTCAATTTTTGAATTCGGTAAATGTGGAGTGTTTCATGTCGACTCCCTAACATTTTGGTCCTTCGGCGTTCTCTGTCGGAACCAGCGTCTTCATGCTGTGAGGTATTACAAAACCTCAGCAAAAGACAATAAAAATTATGTTATATTGCTCTGTTCTCCCCCACCCAGAGGTAAGAGGCAGAGTATATATACAAAATAGTGCTCAAGTTTTAAAAAAGAGAAATTTGTAGTGCAAATAAGTTCGTATCCCAAAAAAAAAGGGAGCGGACAACATTAATAAGTCCAAATAGGACCAAAAGTGGTCCGTATCCCAAAATAAGGGAACGGACAACATTAAGAAGTCCAAATAGGACAAAAAAGTGCTAAAAAATAATTTGTAGTGCAACTAAGTCCGTATTCCAAAATAAGGGAACGGACAACATTAAGAAGTCCAAGTAGGACAACAAAAAGTGCTCAAATCAAAAATAAATAATTTGTAGTGCAAATAAGTCCGTATCTCAAAAATAAAAAGGGAGCGGACAACATTAATAAGTCCAAATAGGACATTAAAAAAAAAGTGCTCAAGTTTAAATAAAGAAAAATTTGCAGTGCAACTAAGTCCGTATCCCAAAAATAAGGGAACGGACAACTTTAATAAGTCCAAATAGGACATCAAAAATAAGTGCTCAAAATTAATTAAAGTTTTTAGTGCGAATAAGTCCGTATCCCAAAAATAAAAAGGGAACGGACAACTTTCATAAGTCCAAAGAGACAAATTCAAGAAGTCCAAAAAGGACAAAAACCCCCAAAAAAAAAAAAGAGCGGACACAAAAAAAAAAAAAAAAAAAAAACAAACAACAACAACAGCAGCAATCGATCACGCAGGAGCCATTCTGAAGATAGCAGGATTTCAATCGATCACGCAGGAGCCACCCTTCGGAGAAGACTGGAGCTAAGATAAGTCGTAATTTTATTTACTTTATTGTCAAAAATAAGATAAGACAATGCTGTCAGAGAAAATCATAGTACTTTTAAAAAAACAATCGGACTTAGTGTCCAGATTGATGAAGCTAGACTCATCAGATGAGATAAGGCCACCTAGTGACATATTAGAAGAGCTAGACAGGATACAGAATGAGCTAGAAAATGATAATACAATATTGTTAAAAGTGGGGGTAATAGACCACCCATATTTTAACAATAAGGAGTTTGAAAAAGCGGTAAAAACAATAAAAGATAAAAACAGAAATTTTGAGTAGCGGGAAGCAAATCAAAGAAGAAATTAGGCAGATAGGAACGGTTACAGTTCATGAAGAGGCAGAATTTGAAAAGAAAGTCGATCAGATAAGAAAATATTTAATAGAAACAAATGAGGATATTGCGAAGTCAAATGTAGGGGTTTTCGAAATTCGAAAAAATAAGATTCTATTCTTATGGATTAGAATTTCGAAACGCATACAAGAGCTTCAACCCAAATATGAAGCCAGCAAAACATTTGAAGAAGGGGTAATCGAACTAGAGTTCGACATTCAAAATACGATCAGCGCATTAGACGCAAAGAAAACTTCCCCAACTCATCCCACTATCGTAGAAAAGGGAGATAATCTCCCTGGACTGAGAATGCAAGTCCCAATATTCTTTGGCGATGCTAAAGATTGGGACTCATTCGCTCAACTATTTAACGACCTTATCGATCAAAGACAGGACCTAACTTCTGCCATAAAATTTAACTATATAAAAACCTCATTATGAGGAGAAGCAAAGAGCATGGTTGCTCACCTATTAACAGGGTCCGCAGATAACTATACCGTAGCTTCGGAGTTATTAACCAAAACATACGAAGATAAAAGGAAAATTGTTTCGGAACAATTTGACCGAATATTAGAACTCCCAAATTTAGATATTGACTCATCCAAAAGTATCAACAACTTCATACACACAATAAATGAGTCAATACACATCATTAAAAATAAAGCTCAACTCTCAAACGAAGTTGACAAAATGTTTGCACATTTAATATTAAGAAAATTTAGTAAAGAGGCTCTTCAACTATATGAAAGCCAAATAAAAAAGACAAAGGACATACAGTAGCTGACTGACGTAATGGACTTTTTAGAACAGAGGTATTACTCAACGTCCGCATCAAATGATGGCGAAAAGAAAGTCAGAAGCACTACGAACGTACAATATTGTCCGACATGCAAAGCAGTAGGTCACAGTGCCACGCAATGCAGAAAATTTGAAGCAATGAATCCAAGTGAAAGACTAGACATTGCTAAAAAGACATACTTATGTCTAAAGTGCTTAAAACACTCAAACTCAAATCGGTGTAAAAGTAGCATAACTTGTTGCTTTTGCAACAGAGATCATCACACAATGCTACATTTAAATATAAATAAAGACAGGGTAAATACAGTAATAACAAATGAAAAGGCCTTATTAGCCATTGTAATAATTAAAGTAAAAACAAGCATGGAGAACTATATTGATTTAAGAGCATTGATAGATAGCGGGTCTCAAAAAACGATTATATCTGAGGAGGCCGCACAGTTGTTGAATTTACCCCGAATTAGAAATGAGACAGAAATAAGTGGAATATCAGCAGAAAACACTTGTAGGTCTAAATACAAAGTAAAAGTAAATATAAAAACAAAATCAAAAAAAAGAGAAACTCAAGGTTGAGGCCATAATATTATCAAAATTAATTAAGGGCCTACCAGTAAATAAAGTAAATGTAGATACAGCTAAATGGCACAGTTACAGGTTAGCTGATCCCCAATTTTATAAACCAGGTCGAGTAGACATAATAATAGGAGCAGACTTATATGCACACGTACTAAAAAATGGAATAGTAAAAATAGATGGATTACTCGGGCAGAATACAAAATTTGGTTGGAATGTATCAGGTTGTACAAAATTTAAAGGTAAATCAACAATAGAAGCAAAAAGAAGCAAAAGGAAGGAAAAAGAAGCAAAAGAAACAAAAAGAAGCAAAAAGAAAGAAATGCCCAAATCAGAAGAAGGGCAAATAGAGCAAATAAAGGATGAAAATTGTCATCCAGTTAGACGGCCACTACGAATAATAAAAGAAGTTCACAAAGGCCAAGATAATAAAGTTAGAGTCATCAAAATTAAATCACAAGAAGGTTCAGTTACACGACCTATCAACAAAATATGCCCACAGTGTAAATTAAAAAATTAAGACTCTGACAAAAATAGTACGAAACAAACTAGCAGGGAGAGGGGAGGATCAAGACTGAGCGTATTGATGGCTATGATAATGTTAGCATTACTCTGTCAAATGTCAAGGGCAAAAGTAAATACTCATAATAATAACATCCACTCAGAGAGGCACGAAGAAGTTGCAACCTCATACGTAGGAAAAATAGTTGAGATCCCAAAAATAGAATGGAGAAATAGAACTAGCAAAAATTAACCACAGAAAAGAGATAGAAAATTTACAAATAGCAATACAGCATATGAAGAAAAATCACTTAGAGTTAAACGGGCTCCATTTTCATCATATATCAGGACACACATCTACGATATTAAGCATCATAATTATAATAATATTAGTTATATATGCAATGAGAAAATGTAATGTAAAGAGACGATTAAAAGCTTTAGCCTTTCCTGGTCCTATATAACTTAGAATCCAAATTTACAAAATAAATGATAACCTGCGCGTTATCAAAAACACTAAAATTCTGGGCCCCCTGGCAGTATGTTCAAGCGTGAACATGTGGCACAAATCAAAACAGATTTGTGTTATTGTGCCGGTAAATCCGCATTCCCAAAAAGTGGGTCGGAACATATAAGCAAAAATTAAAATGCTAAAAATTTAAAATTTACAGCCACAAGTTAAATATGTTAAATTAAACATTAATGGATAACCTGCGCGTTACCAAACAAACAAATAATTAAAATCTCCCAGCCACAAATTTTAGGCCCCTGGCAGTATGTTCAAGCATGAACATGGCACATAAATAAATATATTAAAAAATAGGCAATAGTCGATAACCTGCGCGTTATCTGAAGCCAAGCAATAAACATGTCATCCCTTAGCTGCAGCGACAAACGCAGCAAGTAATAAAAATGTAACGTGAGACGTGAGAACGGCTTAGCGATCGAAAACGGACACTTGACAAACATCTGTGCACTTGGCATGGAACTTCCATAGGCTTCCAGTGCCTGGTAGTATTTTTAAGGTATATAAGCACTAGGATTTTAAGAAATAAACAGTTCAATTTTTGATCTTACAAAGAGAAGAGTTCAATTTTAGAATTCGGTAAATGTAGAGTGTTTCATTTCGACTCTCTAACAAGTCTTCAACTTTATTTGCTTTTACAATGCAATCACCTTTTTGCATTACTTTTGCATACTCTTTCCCAAAAGCGATAAAGCAATTATGTTTCACAGCGCTGCTTACCGAGAAAAAGTTTCCGCTCATTTTAGGCAGATAGAGAACATCTTTCAACAGCAACGTGCATAATTCTGTCTCCAGCTTTACCTCCCCTTTTCCTTTTGCTCTTAGGAAACCAGAGTCAGCGAGACCAATCATTTCTGTGTGTTCTTCTAATGTTGTGAATAACCTTTTATCACAACACATGTGGCTTGTGGCGCCACTATCCAAACACCACATACTCTTTTTCAAATTATCTGCGCTCAGTGCATTTAATAAGCTGCACTGCTTATTTTCTCTTTTCGCCAAATTTTTTTTCATTAGGGCTCTCCTTTTTACACTCAGTCTTCTTAAAACATACAACATTTTTGTTTCTCTTTTGCGCTCTTTGCGCGGCTGGCTTGTGTATCGCACTAAATGCTTTTGCGCATTCGTTCTTCTCTTCTGCGTTCTCCCTCCGCTCGCTCTCTTCCCTCACTTTGATGCATAGAGCTTTGAAGGCCGGCAGACTGTCGCGCAACTCTATAGCGACAACGAAATTTTCGTAACTTTCTGGAAGACTCGACAGCAAAATAATTGTGCGCAATTCGTCGCATAGCCCTATTCCTACTGTCCCAAGGCTATCCAGAATTTCCACGAATTCATTTATATAGCACGCAACGCTTTGCCCTTGGCTCATGCTTTTCTTGTATAACTGAACCTTACGTGTTGGTCCACTTGGCTGATGGACATCTTTCAACTGATTCCAAGCTTCGGACGACGTCTTGCAGTTCTTTATATAGCCATAATGTGAAGGCTTCACACCTAATGTGATCACTGACAGCGCCTTCTCATCTTTGGCCTGCCAATTCACATTCTCAGGGGCTTCCGTTGGTGGCAGATCACCTATGATTAAACTCCATAGCTCCTGATGCACCAACACACTACGCATCTGAACGCACCAGACCTCATAATTGTCTTCGTTCAACGTTATATTTAAATTGAAATATGAAGAATAAAACCTCGCCTGTGTGCTTTCACAACAATGGTTTATTTGTGACTAACCTAGAGATGATATTTACACATAGATATGGTAAATGCTAAAATCGATACATATCGCATTGCTACAGATGATATTTTCAACAACAGTGAACTAAGCGTTTGAAAAAACATGAAATGAACTGAGCAGAGTACAATTAGGAAAATAACGCATTTTGCAAGTATTCATCATGTTCAGCCGCATTACTCTGAGGTAAGTATAACGCTGTATATACATGTCTCACCCCCAATTCTGTAAGAAATGCATTGTAGGAGACTGTAGGCCCATTGGTGGCCTAAGAACATGGTTAGGTAATTTCTCTGCAGGTGTCGCAACTACTGATATGGGCACGGACATCGTTAGCCAATCCAGGCCAAAACAAATTTCTCCGAAGTCTCAATAGTTTTCTGCATACCACAGTGTGATGAAATCACACTATCATGTGCCTGTTTAAGCACATCTGGTCTAAGTCGTACAGGAACCCATAATTTCCAAAAAGTCTCATCCTGATCTTCGATGCTCTTAGAATGTTCAGTTGGAATATAAATAAATTGGTTAGAGATCTTAATATCTGGAAATTTTTGTTGTGCTAGGCTAAATTTTTTCTTGAGTTTTTGATACTCCGGATCAAAGAAAGCATCAGAGTCTAAGTTTACAATTGGACCAATTTCTAATGCTGCAACTTCTTCTTCACAAATCCTTGAAAGGGCATCCGGAACTATATGATCTTTGCCTTTTCTATGGGAGATTGTGAATTTATAAGGCTGTAGACGGAAAATCCACCTGGCAAGTCTGCCGGAAGCGTTTTGTTGCCGCATAAGCCATAAAAGGCTTGAGTGATCCGTAACAACCTCAAATTCCTGCATTTCTAAATAACACCTGAATTTTTCTATGGCCAATACAACGGCCAACATTCTCGTTCTGTTACACTATAATTTCGCTGTGCGCGACTCAATTTCTTGGACATAAATGCAATCGGCATTTCTTCATTTTCTGATGATAGCTGAATATGTTCTGTTACGCTGTTGTAAGAATATGTTTTAATTTGTCCATGGCCTCTTGAGCTTCCACAAGCCATACAAACTTCTTCTTATTTGATAAGGTGTCAGTTATGGGCCCCTGGCAGTATGTTCAAGCATGAACATGGCACATAAATAAATATATTAAAAAATAGGCAATAGTCGATAACCTGCGCGTTATTTGAAGCCAAGTAATAAACATGTCATCCCTTAGCTGCAGCGACCAACGCAGCAAGTAATAAAAAAATGTAACGTGAGACGTGAGAACGGCTTAGCGATCGAAAACGGACACTTGACAACCATCTGTACACTTGTGTGCATGGAATTAATTGTAGCCTTCCAGTGCCTGGAAGTATTTTTAAGGTATATAAGCACTAGGATTTTAAGAAATAAACAGTTCAATTCTTGAATTCAAAGAGAAGAGCTCAATTTTTGGACTCACAAAGAGAAGAGCTAAACATTTGGACTCACGGAGTAGAGTTCAATTTTTGGACTCAAAGAGTTTACAGCTCAAATGGTAGGGTCAAATGACATTTTGGTCCTTCGGCGTTCTCTGTTGTTTTCCCCCACCACTTGTAAGAGACACAGAGAAGGAACCGGCGTCTTTGTGCTGTGGGTCATTACAAAAACCTCAGCAAAAGACCACCAAAATTTTGTTATATTGCTCTGTTGTCCCCCACCAGTGCTAAGAGACAGAGTATATATACAAAATAGTGCTCAAATTAAAAAAAAAAAGAAAATCCGTATCCCAAAAAAAAAAAAGGGAACGGACAACTTTAATAAGTCCAACGAGGACAACTTTAATAAGTCCAAAGAGGACAATTTCACTAAGTCCAAAGAGGACAAATTTAAAAGGTCTAAAGAGCACAAAAAAAAAAAAAAAAATGCTCAACTTTAACTACGCAGAAGCCGCTTCAGAGATGACTGGACCATCATCAGGAGAAGCAAATTCTGGGCCCCCTGGCAGTATGATCAAGCGTGAGCATGTGACACAAATCAAAAGGGATTTGCGTTATTGTGCCGGTAACTCCGTATTCCCAAAAAGTAGATCAGAACATATTAACATAAATTAAAATACTAATAATTTAAAATATTATATTATTAGGCAATAGTCGATAACCAACCTGCGCGTTATCTGAAGCCAAGTAATAAACATGTCATTCCTTAGCTGCAGCGACAAACGCAGCGAGTAATAAAAATGTAACGTGAGACGTGAGAACGGACACGGAAGGGACACTTGACAAACATCTGTGCACTTGTGTGCATGGAATTAATTGTAGCCTTCCAGTGCCTGGAGGTATTTTTAAGGTATATAAGCACTAGGATTTTAAGAAATAAACAGTTCAATTTTTGAATTCGGCAAATGTGGAGGTGTTTTTATTTTAACTCTCTAGCACCGACGTTATAGTTATATTAAAAAAAAAAATATCTTTATTTCTTAATTAGTGATAACGGAGTAAAATTTGTGTATCTTACGCGATGTAAGTGTGATCTTAAATTTGAATTGAAACTGAACTTATGATTGGAAATTTGTTTGTCTTATATAGCTAAAAATGTATATCTAAAGTGGCGTGATCTTAGTTAAGTGAGTGGCCTGATCGCTCCTGATTGGTCACTCCTAAATATACTGAATATTCAGTTCCCACGAGAAGAGCTTGATGTGCGACTTGTTTATGTTATAAGAGTAGCATATATTGTTTTTTTTTTTTTGATAAGCTGAGTATATATATTCTTGATCAGGGTGACGAGAAAAGTTGATATAGCTATGTCCGTCTGCCCGTCCGTCCGTCTGTCCGTCTGTCCGTATGCTTGAATACGAGGATTTCCGAAGATACAAAAGCTAGAGAGTTCATTCTTTTAGTGTTAGGTCCGTATATTACACGCGCAGTACGAGTTTGTTTCAGAAATTCGATAACTTGTATATTTGCAAAGTTATCGATAAACGAATTTAGAGTAAGAGTCTCAAAGTCTTCTGCATATATATAGATACTAATTTAATACAATTTCGGTTTTTGTCAGATTTTGGATTCCGGTCCCCGATTTCCTCCACATCCCCAAGTATTTAAAAAATGCATTGAAATACTAGAGACATACAGTTTGGTTTAGCATATAGATATGAATATCATATTCATAATCTGAAGATATCAATACGATTGTCCGTCTAGAAACAGAATTAGTAATCAATAAAGTTTTTGCAGCAAAACCGCCTGCAATGCTCACACACATGCAGGCGTACAAATGTAGATCAGCGTGTGTGTGTGCTCGTGTATTTGCATGTATAGTTTCTTACGCGTGGAGAATCGACACGAAGCATTCCTCGAATATTATTCTCGACTACAGCTTTATTACTTGTTATACTTTGTTCCCAAAGGGAAAAAAGTTATTGGGTTTGTGCAATGTCCGTCTTGCTGCCCGTCCGTCTGTCCGTATGAACGCAATATTTTTCGGAGCTATTAGAGTTAGAGACTTGAAATTTTAAACATATACTCATATATGCTCCCGAATTATAACGTGTTAAAATTTTCCCGATCCGCCCACTAGGGGCGTGGCAAATCGGAAAACTCTTCCGCCCATAGGCAAGTTATCATACAAGATGATGAGCTAGAGAGTTGCAATTTGGAATGTATACTCGGGGTGACAACCCAAGTTCAAAAACTATGGCGGATATATCTACGCCCATTGGAGGCGTGGCAAATCGGGAAAAACGTATCTTCTACACCGTTAAAGCTAGAAAGCAGAAATTTTGCATGTGAGTTAATGTTATGATTCTAAGAAGATCGATCAAAAAGTTATATGTCTACGTCTATTGGGGGCGTGGCTAATCGGACCTGAATATATAGTGATTTTTCAAATTGTGCTATATTTTGAGCACTAATGACACTAGATACTTGAAATTTTGCATGTATACTCGGGTCGACAACCCAAGATCAATAAGCTATGGTGGATATATCTATGCCCACAGGGGGCGTAGCAAACCGCAAAAGTTTATATCTACTACAGTTTTAGAGCTAGAAGCTTGAAAATTGGATGGTTGAGTTACTAATGTCCTCCTCTATCGATGACTTAAAAATTATTTTTCAGCCTCTTTGGGGGCGTGGCGTATCGAAAAATACCCTGTATTTTTCGCTTTTTTTGAATGTAAGCAACCAAATTTTGCAGTCATGTTAGCCTCGGCTCTTTCTAAGAATTATGCACCTACGCCCACTGGGGGCGTGGCTAATCGGAAAAGAAGTTTGTTGTGGCCAACTGCATAATTCATGCATATAATAGCTTAGTAGTAATTGCTAAGACAGCAGAAAGCATTTTAACATTAATATAAAAATATAAATGAATTTAAAAAATAAAATTTATATATTTATACATATATACATGCATAGAAACACTGCTTGCCACGCAGCGTGGCAAATCGGAAAAGTTGTTTTCGTTCTTGCTTAAATGCACAATTCATATGAGTTTGTTATTATCAATTGGGTTTTATAATAAATATACAAACATAAAAAAAATTAATAAATAATAATTTAAAAAAAAAAGTCTTCTGCGGGACTCGAACGGTATAGTTTGCATAGCGCTTACCACCGACGCCACCGCCCTGATTTGAGCTTAAAAAAAAAAAAAAAAAAAAAAAAAAAAACAAATAAGGCATTGCTAGAACGCCTTTTGACAAAACTAAAGTAACGATCGAAAAATTCCCAATTCAGTCACAATTCTTAGATTATTCTGGCATGCAAACTTTTGTATACACACGTGTAAATCTGTTGTATGTATAGGAAAAACGTTTGTTGCTTGCCATGTACGTTTGCTAATTGCCGAAATATTTCGTTAATTAAATGTTTATTAAATAAATAAGATGCACCTATGGGAACAAAGTAATTCGCTCTTAGTTGCGCCTAACTGCAACGTTTTTACTTGTTTTATACTGCTCTTATCGTCATCCTAATCAAGCAGTCGACTAGAGTAGTCAATTATTTTAATATAATTATATAACAATATTTTCTGATAATTTTAGGCAAGTGGCTTCACGATTAGGGATATCCGCAACTTTTGTTGATGCCACTAACTTAAATACCCTTAGCGCTGCTTTTAAGCCTGAAACTAAGGTATGTATATAATTTTATATATATATATATATATATATATATATATATATATATATATAGTTATATTTTATATATATATATATATATATATATATATATATATATATATATATATATATATATATATATAGTTATATTTTATATATATTTTAAATAACTAATATTTTACTTCTAATCTGTTTTTATACTTTGTTCCCAAAGGGAAAAAATTATATTGGGTTTGTGCAATGTCCGTCTTGCTGTCCGTCCGTCCGTCTGTCCGTATGAACGCAATATTTTTCGGCGCTATTAGAGCTAGAGACTTGAAATTTTAAACATATACTCATATATGCTCCCGAATTATAAAGTGTTAAAATTTTTCCGATCCGCCCACTAGGGTCGTGGCAAATCGGAAAACTCTTCCGCCCATAGTTAAGTTATCATACTAGATGATGAGCTAGAGAGTTGCAATTTGGAATGTTTACTCGGGGTGACAACCCAAGTTCAAAAAGCTATGGTGGATATATCTACGCCCATGGGGGGCGTGGCAAATCGGGAAAAACGTATCCTCTACACCGTTAAAGCTAGAACGCTGAAATTTTGCATGTGAGCTAATGTTATGATTCTAAGAAGATCGATCAAAAAGTTATGTCTACGCCCATTGGGGGCGTGGCGAATCGGACCTGAATATATAGTGATCTTTCAAATTGTGCTATATTTTGAGCACTAATGACACGTTTAGGCTGAGGCTTGATGATTTTCGTTGTTATCGGGTACGGGTAAAATTTTGCTCTTCTGGCAATGGGCTGGGTTGAGTTCGTCGTGAAATTTTTGCACATGCCTACATCTAGTCTTAAGTATACACATTTGACTTATGGTCGAATCGTCAAACAAATTGAAAATTTATTTTGCTTTTTCGATAACTCGTTGCATTTCCTTATTATCGATAAAAATCGAACTACAGACTTCACTCACATTTTCTAATTTTGAGGTTCTTGATGCCAAGCACCCTTCGCCCTCAATTTCAAAAAGCCCATTTAAAATAGTAGAATCTTGCAATTGGGTAAATAGACACATTTGGATGCTATATTCTGAATGTTTCATGAAGATTGTCCATCTAGAAATTGATTTATAAGCGTCCAAAGTATAGCCCAACCCTTCCCCAAGAGCACGCAGAGCGCGCGCTCATATGTTCGTAAAGAAGAAGAGAATTAGTTTTTTGCAAGTTTCATGGTATCTGGTAGTCGAGCAGTCTCGACTAGAGCCTTCTTACTTGTTTTATTTAAAACAAGTAAGAACATTGCAGTTAATCGTAACTAACTATGACAAACTGTGTTATACCTTGGACACATTGAAAATGGGAAATCAGGACATACCTTTTTTTCAAAATCTATGTACAGGAGATGTGGCTGATCCCGTAAACTATATTTACTCTTGATCAGGGCGACAAACTGAGTCAATTTAGCACTGTCCGTCTGACTCTCCGTATGTGTGAACCCATTAATTTCAGAAACTATAAAAGCTTGAGAAACTTTGTTGTGTTAGGTCCACACGCGCAAATATCAAGTTTGTTTCAGAAAATCTATCTATTCCCGTTTTCCCCAGAATTTTCGATTAAAACCCTTTATCGAGAATCAGTTATATATTAATATCATTCATCTTAAGAGATTAAGTCTTAAAATCTATTATATATATAGATATATATATATATAGATATTTATTATTATTATTTTTTTTTTTGAGACCGGCTCACCAACATCCTCCCAAATGTGCAACAAATTTATTTCAAATACTAGAAATATACGTCATGATCATCATTTGAAAGTTGTTTAACAAGAAGATGTATTCATCAAATAGCCCTAAATTGCAGTACAAACGACACAGCAGTGCACGTACTTATACGTACATGCGTATGAGAGTGTGTAGAAAAGATACGTAGATACGTAAAGATACGTACGTTTCTTTTCTGTGAATATTCAGATATTCAAAATTGTATGTCACTAGCTTTCATAGCGATGTTGTGTCATACGGGTACTAATATAGTTACTTAAATTAATTTATAAGTATAATCACCCTTATCAAACAAAGAAATATTAGTTTTATCATGTATTCAAATTAAAATTTCTTTTTCCTAGCTGGTTTGGATTGAATCACCAACAAATCCACTTATTAAAGTAGCGGACATTGAAGCGATCGCTAAAATATGTCATCAGGCTGGAGACATAATAGTTGCGGTTGACAATACATTTCTTACGTCATACTTTCAAAGACCTCTCGACTTGGGGGCTGATTTAGTTTGCTATTCATTGACAAAATACATGAATGGACACACGGATGTTGTTATGGGCGGAATAACTCTGAACTGTGAAAATTTATATACCAGATTAAAATTTTTACAAAACGGTAAATTTGAAAATTGTAAGAGACTTTATTTATTTTGATTAATTTATTTAAATTTTTTTTTCAGCCGTTGGTATTGTTCCATCTCCGTTTGATTGTTATCAAGTAAACCGTAGTCTGAAAACGCTGTCATTGCGCATGCAACAACATCAGAAAAATGCAATAGATATTGCGAAATTTCTTGAATCACATGATTTTGTTGAAAAAGTACTCCATCCAGCACTGGAATCGCATCCACAACATTCTATAGCTATTAAACAGACGTATGGATATAGTGGAGTGTTTTCGTTTTATATCAAAGGATCTCTAAAGCATTCTACAGCATTTTTAAAATCCCTGAAAGTGTTTACATTGGCTGAGAGTCTTGGGGGATATGAGAGTTTGGCTGAGTTACCGTAAGTATTTAGATATACATATATGTATGTATATATAAAAGTTGTATAATGTAGAAGAATGAGCCAAACTCACAAAATCATATTTGACAATACTTTTGTTACTCTGTTCCCAACGAGAAAAATAGTATCTTCCGGCGGTCTGTGTGTCTGTCTATCTATCAGTATGAATGTATACTGTCTATTGATGTTAAATACTTAAATTTGTTTATATTTACCAAGATATTAAAGATGTAGGCGTATTAAATATTCGCTTAATATCTAAAATTTGCTCTCCTCTCTCAATAACCATAAACAAAAAAAAAAAAAAACAAAAAAAAAAGTTTAATCCTGTTTATGGTTTAACGACTTTTCGAAAATGATGCTATAATTTTTAGTTTTTTGTAAGGTAAGCATCCATTTACAATTAAGTTACCGTTAAACTTTTAACCGCTAGACAATGATTGTATTTCATTGGTGTGCGGCAAATCACTATAAATGTTTATAGCCCCCAACTGAAAAAAGGTAATTATTTGTATTGGTCATAAGCATGTGCCCCTATGTAAATAATACGAGTTGAAAATGACCGCGAATATTTTTAAAAGATTTAATCTTTAAATGAAAGTAGTAATTTTTTCCCTCAGATTCAATTATGCATTGGAATTTAATTACACAATGGGAATAGAGTACAAAACTAACTATACAACAAATAGACTGTACAACTAGATAAAACTTTTTTGATATATGGGTCTCACAAAATTCTCTCGGCCGCTTACTTTTAACTTCAGGTAACGAAAAGTGGGGTAGCATAATCATTTCGCCTCGATATTCGAATAAATGCTGAAGCGTCTTTGGCATAACATCTGAGCGCTCGAGACGAAACGATTATAGTACCTCATATTTTCGTTGCCCGAAGCTAAAAGTAAAGGGCCGAGCGAATGCGAAGTTGTGGGATGGTGAGCAATCAGACTGCACCGTTCTTATAAGTTTTACAACCATTTTTTAGATCAATCATGACACATGCCTCTGTTCCTATTGAAGACCGAAAAGTTTTGGGTATTACTGATGCTCTTATTCGTTTATCAGTCGGGCTGGAAGACTCTGATGATTTAATAAATGATCTACGTTGCGCTTTGGATATTGCAGCACAAATAAAAACATAACTATAATAATGTATGCAAATTTGGTGTTTAAAATGCACAAATGTGAAAAAATTTATTGATCAGAAAACAAACATTTCAACCACGTAATATATTTAAAACTAAAACACAATATTCAATATTATTGGTTTTTTTTATTAATCATATTCGATACGTAAAAAAAGTTTATACTTTTTACATATGTAAGTCAAATAAATTTTAAAGCAGAAGGAGTCGTCGCAGACCCCATAAAGTATAGATATTCTTGATTAGCATAAAAAAATAAGTTGATCTAACCCTGTTCGTCGGTCTGTCCGTCCGTCCGTATGAACGTCGGGATTTTGGAATATACAAAAGCAAACTACATTAATACTCATACATACATATGTTAGTTAAGCAGTGCGAGTTTGTTTCGTTTTTCCGATAAATCATCCCATTTTCAAATTATCGAAAATTTGGTTCAATATTTTACGTTTTCTGGCATAACTTCTACAAGTGAAGCTAGAGCTTCTGAGCTAGAGGCTTCATATTTATATATTTAGATAGATATAATGGATACGCAGATTTTGTAATTTTTAGATTTTGGATGCTACGCCACTCTCGCCCTCAATATGCAAAAAAACATTTCAAATACTAAAGGCTTTAAATTTGGCAAATTTGCACATTTGGCACATTTGGATGCTATTAATATATTCTGAAAGTTGCATGAAGATTATCCATTTAGAAATGGAGTTATAAGCGTCTAAAGACTAGACCACCCCACCCTCAAGCCTTACACGTACGTAAAGAAGAAATTGGTTTTTTTGCAGGGTTCAGGGTTTCTCGTAGTCGAGCCGTCTCGACTAGAGTATGTAGTTGTGTGGAATATGACTTCTTCGAAAGGTTCACCGGATACCATAGATTAGCACTCTCGAATAGAGCTTTCTTAGGCGTGGAGGCGTGGCAGACCCCATAAAGTATATATATTCTTGATCAGGGTGACGAGAAAAGTCAATACAGTCCATCTGTCCGTCCGTATGTACGAACGCGTCCATTTCCGAAGATAGAAGAGCTAGAGAGTTCATTTAGATAGATACCAGTATCACTTCAATATCTCTGGAGATAAGAAGTGCTGCATTAAACCTCGCTACGCAAACATAAAAGCAAAAGCTTAACTGCAATCGCAAATCGTAAAAAAGAAAATATTAAATACAAAAGCAAACAAAACAAAACCAAAAACAAACACCTGCAACAACCATGCACGAACCACCGCACGCAAAATTAACAACTCAGAATTAAACGAACCAAAATACTTAGTGATAAAACGAATTGACAACGAATCATTCGAAAAGGTACCACCTTTCGTGATTAAAAAAACAATAGATCATGCTTGCGGAGGGGAAGTGGAATCTTGCAAAAAGCAAGAGACGGCTCCGTTCTTACTAAAACGAAAACCAAAACACAAGCTGGGAAATTAATGAAACTCAATAAAATAACATACATGAATATCACTACAACAGAACACAAAACACGAAACACTAGAAAAGGCGTAATTTAGAAACATAAGCAAAATGTAATTGAAAGAATGTATCTCTCTAGTGTGTTTAAAAGAAATATATTTACACAACTACACAACTACTGGAATTGTTGGAGTTGCTGGTCGAGAAGTAGCTGTGCGGGATCTTCTGGTTCCCTAGCTCATTAGGGAGTGTGGGGAGGGTTCTTGGCTACTTCACTGTCCTCGGTACATAAACTTTAAATTTATAAGATCCCTAAAAAAACATAGACTAATATGGTCCACATGACCAAAAAAAAAGAGGGGAAGACGAGCACAGTTTTTTTCTTATACCAGAATAAAAAATATGGAAAGGCGAGGCCTAAGGTGTAGTTTGGCACACGCTTTCTCTACCCTACCCTACCCTACCATGGTTTTTAATTTTAATAATTTTTAACAAAAACCACCATGTAGACAAAAACTCAAAACTCCCTACCCCATTATATTAACCATAATTTAAAATTTCAAAACCTCATTTTATTTAAACAATTTTATTCATAATGTATAATAACTAAGAATATGAATAATAATGTTTACAGCATTCTTATCCTACTTTCTCATCTCCTTTTAACTAAAATTTCGTTCGCGCTTCGGCGGCTTACATGGCTAGTGGAAATAAATTTTTACAAAGATATGTTTTATTCAAGTTACTATTACTGCATTATAATCTAATAAAAATTAAAAAAAAAAAAATGGTTTCTTTATTTGCTTTTAGTTTATTAATTTAAAATTTTTTTTCTTCATTTTATTTACCTATTTATTTCTTTATTATTGTGGTATATTACATTATAGTTATCTATTTATAAAGCAATTTTTTTATTTTTTTTTCATTGAATTATATACATATGTATAAGTTATCACCCCGCTACTCAAGCGACTCTTATGATAACAACACTACGTTCACTATAATAAAATAAATTTTTTATATTAACTTGCAAAGGCAGGTTGATTAATTGGCGTCCAACGTGGGGCCTACGTTAAATAAAAAACACATGAAAAGAAACTAAATCTTTTCATGTAATCGTACGCCGCCGAACTAAAAAGTGTCAAAAAATTAAACTCAAAAAGAAACATCAGGTTTCTGGAAATCAAACCAAAAGTGCATTATAAAGTTTCAAACAAAAAATAAGAAACAACTTGTGCTTCAAAACAAAAATTTGTGGTTTAAAAACAAAAATTAAAAAAATCAACAACGCTAATAAAAGTCACATGCCTCAAAACCAAGAATTGAATCTAAAACTTCGTTAACGACAAAAAATTTGTGCCTGCCTAAAACAAAAAGCAGCCCAAGGCGAAAAGATCATGCTGTGCGACCAAACCACCCGCGACCCCAAAATCAAATTCAAAAGCAAATACAATTAATTCAAAAATGGCTAACAATCTAAAAACAGAAAAAATAGCTCAAATAATTGCAAATCACACCAGAGTGCTTCAAGAACAAATTACAGAATTAAAAGCTCAGTTAACGTTGTCTTCCAACAACGAACAAGAATTTAAAGCAACAGTCCTGAATGATACAATTCGTTGCGACGAATCATTTGATATAGTTAAATCCTTACCTGAGTTTTCAGGAAATCAAAACGCATATGTAAGCTGGCGTGAAGCAGCTTGCGGTGCTATACGAATGTATAAAGAGGGCAGTAGAAATTATGTAGGTGCCTTAACAATACTTAGAAACAAAATCACGGTACCGTACTTAACTTTGAGGCAATACTTGCCAGATTAGATTTTGCATATACTGACAGGCGTCCGATGCATATTTTAGAACAAAAATTAAGTGTCTTACGACGGGGCGAATACGACGGTTCTCGAATATTATAACCTGGTTAATAAAAAATTAACCCAGCTGGTAAACAAAACTATTATGACATATGGCGCCAAGGCCAATTACCGAATTGAATAATAAAAACAGAGAAAACGCTTTGCGAGTTTTCATCACAGGCCTTAACGGTTCATTATCAAATATTTCGTTTTCTCTTAAACCAGAAAATCTTCCATTGGCAAAAGCCCAAGATCTAGAAGGAAATTACCAAAGAGCTAATTTCACTTATAATCATTCCGTTAATATACAACAGTTTAATGCAAATAAAAACGAGCAACCAAAATATAATAAATCAAATCAATCCAATAAAAAATATGACAATCATTTACGTTTCAATCAGAATTTGCAAAATCAAATTCAATCTACCCCCAACCCCCTCAAGAACCAATGGATGTAGATAGATCCATTCAAATACAAAACCCATCTTTCCAACAGAATCCAATTTTAGAACAGACAAACAAAAGAGTATTATCTTCTCAAACAACTCATCAACCAAAAGAAAAGAAAAGAAAAGAAAGAAAGGCACCAATGAAATTTTCACCGAATCCGACTAGCGCTACAGAGCTCGAAAAATTCTAATTAACTCCAAGTTGTCTTCTTTAAAGTTGGGTAAAGAGGTTGAAAATGAACTGGGCAAGGTTTCGAGAGCATAAGCTATTCGGCGTGTGTTGCTCGACCATGATTTCAAAGCAATAGTAGCTCGAAAGAAGCTGTGTAAAACAAAAAACAATTACCAGCAGACTAGCCTTTCATAAGGAGCACATTTTGAAGGACTCCTCGTTTTGGAACATTGGGATTTTCTCGGAGGAGTCAAAATTTAATATTTTGAGCTTCGGCAGGATGTTTAATGGGTGGAGAAAGCCGAATACTGAGCTCAACAAAGAAAACCTTAAAACAACAGTGAAGCATTGCTGTAACCACGGTATGGTTTGGGCTGGTATCAAATAAGCTGTGAGGGAATTTTGGTATATTATTTTGTTTTTTTTTTTTATTTTTTTTGCTGTTGAACAGCATTATTTTTAAATAAAATTTTTTGTTTTATAAAACAAGGAATTGCCCCCTTTAAAATTACATTTAAAGTATTGCGAAATCATTTATAGTTTTTGAATTACAGCAAGAGAAAATTTTAAAATTGAAGTGTATCAAATAAGCTGTGAGCCACTGTAGTTATTAAAAAAAAAGAATAAAAACTATCAATGGATGCAGTATCATAACACATTCTCATAATATAAATATTTTCGGTAAACGGTATAGATTTTATGAAATCGATAATTTACTAAAAGCTATTAATGCAATAATTGACCTATCAAAGGGTACACTGTAATATAATAATAAAACAGAAACGATTAGTTCAATAAATAATAACAAGTAAGAACGTTGCAGTTAGGCGCAACTAACAGCGAAATACTTTGTTCCCATAGGTGCATATTATTTATTTAATAAACATTTGATTAACGAAATATTTCGACAATTAGCAAACGTACATGGCAAGCAACAAACGTTTTTCCTATACGTACATACAGATTTACACATGTACACACTATACGAGTATACACACAATTTTCTATGTATCCACACAAAAGTTTGCATGCCAGAATATTCTATGAATTGTGACTGAATTGGGAATTTTTCGAACGTTACTTTAGTTTTGTCAGAGACGCTCTAGAAATGCCTTATTTGGTTTTAGCACTAACCATACAACACATAGACTGGACAACTAGAACAAACTTTTTTCACGCACAAAAATATGATCGAATTGCCGCACAACTTCGTATTTGTTCGGTTTGGGCAATTCGAGCTCGGGCAGTCAAAATATGAAACGACAAAGTCATTGCGCTGCCAGCGGTCGACCGGGATGGTCATATTTTCATATGAGCATTTTCTATGCGCTATTTTACTTTACTATCCATCTCTCTTTTTGCTCTCTCTATCTCACTCTATGCGAGCACAAGCCAGTTGCCCACAAAAATTGAAATTTGTTCGCGAGTGGCGATTCGCGACGATCCCGTCTGCCATTCTTAGTAAGAGTATGCCGAACTCTTAAACGGCTTTGCCATGCTCATGCAAAATTTTAGTGTTTTCGTAAAGATTTTTGGGAAGGGTATGAAAGCGCTGATGTGCATAAGCATTACTTTTTCGCGATGAGCATGCACACACACATTTACTGTGTCTTACTACATGTATGAGCATTTATGTGACTGTGCGAAACTTTTGCTGCCTGTAGCAATTGTAGGGACCAACATTTGCAGTAAAGTGCGTGAAAAAAGTTTGTTCTAGTTGTCCAGTCTATGTGTTGTATGGTTAGTGGTTTTAGTTAACACAGCTCATATCAGGGCAGTGGCGTTGGTGGTAAGCGCTATGCAAGCTATACTTAGGTGCGTGGGTTTGAATCCACAGAAAACTTTTTTTTTTCAAAAATTATAATTTTTTAATTTTTTTATATGTATTTGTATATTTGTTATAAAATGCTTGCTGCCATATGAAATGTGTTTTGTTGTCACAAGCTGCCGATCAGCTGGTCAGCTGCATGAAATATGAATATTCAGCTGTGAATTTATTTTGGTTTAGCTAACGATTACATGTTGTTTTCAAAAGACTTAGGTTCGAATCCCGCTGGAAACTTTTTATTTATTAATCGAAAACTTATAAATTTAATTTTTTAATTCATTAATATTATTATACTAAGCTATTCTATGCACCACGCCCACTAGGGGCGTAGCAGATCGGCAAAGAAGTTTGTTGTGGCCAACTGCATAATTCATGCATATAATAGTAGTTAATTACTTAGTAGTAATTGCTAAGATGGCAGAAAGCATTTTAACATAAATATATAAATATTAATGAATTTAAAAAATAAAGTTTATAAGTTTCGATTAATAAATAAACAGTTTCCAGCGGGATTCGAAAATAACATGTAATCGTTAGCTAAACCACTAACCATACAACCACTAACCATACAACACATAGACTGGACAACTGGTACAAGTTAATGTGCACACTTATTTTTTGACATTAGAACCCCCTCAACTTCGTATTTGCTCGGGTTTTTACTTTTAGGGTCGGGAGAAAAAATTTTCTGATGGCAAAATCATTCCGCTTCGAGCGCTCGACGGTGATGGTCGATTTTCAAAAAAGGCATGACATGTGCCGCTCTTTCCCTTGCTCTCTTTCTCTTTCTGCCCTATGCTTTTTACTCTCTGCTCTCTTCTCACAAAAATATATGTATGCTGGCACAAACAGCAAGCAGCTCACAAAAATTGAAATTTCTTCTCGACGCGATCCCATTGGTTCCCTTCTGAGCGAAGGGTATACCGAATTCTTAAACGGCTTTGCCATGCTCATGCAAAATGTTAGCGTTTTCATGATTATTTGTGGAAAGGGTATGAAAGTGTTGACGTGCATAACGAATATTATTTTTCGATGACCATACACACACACATTTACAATTCCTCGCTATATGTGTAGGCATTTATGTGCCTGTGTGCAATATTCTTGCTGGCTGTAGTACTATTAAAACCCCAGCAGTTGATTTTCGTTCGGTAGGGTAGCTGGTGTGAACTTGCATACGCACACACATGCACATACACATTTACACTTCCTTGTTATATGTGTAGGCTTTTACACAAATAATCATACATATATTTTTGTGAGAAGAGAGCAAAGAGTAAAAAGCATAGGGCAGAAAGAGAAAGAGAGCAAGGGAAAGAGCGGCACATGTCTGGCCTTTTTTGAAAATCGACCATCACCGTCGAGCGCTCGAAGCGGAATGATTTTGCCATCCGAAAATTTTTTCTCCCGACCCTAAAAGTAAAAGCCCGAGCAAATACGAAGTTGATGGGGCTCTAATGTCAAAAAATAAGTGTGCACATTAACTTGTTCCAGTTGTCCAGTCTATGTGTTGTATGGTTAGTGGCTAAACCTAAATAAATTCACAGCTGATCAGCTAATCAGCAGCTTGTGACAAGACAAAACAATACAATCGCAATTCTTGGAATATGTATACACACTTGGATATGTATACACGTACAAACATCTGTGTACACATACATACATACATATACATATGCATCATGACTGTGGCTACCTTAATTTTCCAATAACCAATTTTAAAGATGAAGGGCCGTAAGCCTGGTGCTCGTGGATCGTGCGCCCGTGAAACATGTATGCCCGTGTCCAGAGCCTGCTTTTAATGTATATTTAAATATTTAAATATTACTGGACTGCACTCTGATTATTTCTTTTATATAGTACCATACCTTGAATCCCAAGAGGAAATAATATAAATTTGGCAAACACATTTAATTGTGAGCAGCGTGGGTAAAAATACATTTTATTCGCTCAGCTGCTTTTATAGAATTTAGTGAAAACAAAAGGTTCCCTTTTATTATCCAATAAAGTTGGCTGCGCTTCAAATTGAAGCTGCTGCATAAGTTCAGCGGTGCGTAGATCAGCTGTTACGCATGCGCGACAGCAATGCATTTGATGCACCCGCATAAAGCTTTTGCAATGCTTTTGGCCCTCTTTTCTAAAAGCTTCGTGTATTTTAAGCTTACTATAGCTTTCTAGATACGCGCGTGATTACTATAATTCAAAAGATATTTGTTTTGCTTGGTGCTTTTAAGGTTGTGTTTCTGCGACCATTACACCACACGATAATATACACCGTTAGACAGGATATTAGCGGGAATTAGCTTCGAATATCTTTAGCATGATAAGTCCCTATTTCTTGTCCTTGTAAATTTTCTAAAAGATAATAGCTATTGCCTAGTTTCTTTTTAATACGATATTTAATAAATTGCTTTGCCAATTTCGCATTAAAGTTATGAGGAAACTCTGACTCAAGTTTCTTCTAAAAACCTCCTGGCCTTCCTTAAAGGACACAGGCTTTGATCTTAAGTTGTACTGTGCTGTGTTGCGCTCATATGCAGTACGAATGTTTCTCTGTAAGTCTTTTCTTAGCAACGCGAGCTTATCGGTTCTTTTCATAGCCAGTTGTGGCTCTTCTAATATCGATAAATTCTTCAGTAAACGATAATCGGATCCATGAGTAATCATATCTAAACCAAAGGGAACTTTGTAAGGTGAGCAACCTAAGGATTGATGAAGTGCAGATCTTAACGCTCATGAGATAGCTGTTATATTTTTATCCCATCCGGTCTGATCTTCCTTGAGATATGCTCCAAATGCTGCTAGAATTGAGCGATTCACACGTTCAGCCGCATTACTCTGAGATAAGTATAACGCTGTATATACATGTCTCACCCCCAATTCTGTAAGAAATGCATTGAAATCGTTAGCACGAAACTGTACCCATTATCGCTCACTAAAATTTCTGGAACTCCAAAACAGTGAAATATACTCTTCAGCAATAATTCCTGAATAGCAGATGAAGAAAATTTGTTTAAAGGGCACAGCCAATGAAATTTGCTAAAATGGTCTAGAACAATAAGCAAACCAATGTTACCACTTTTTGTTCTCGGATACGGTCCTAAAATATCCACATACAGTCTTTGAAATGGTCTACATAAATGACCTTCCTAGTTGCATCTGTTATTCTACCACATATGTATATGTATGTGGATGATGTAGAACTTTGTCTCCATACTCCAGTGTAAATGGGCATCTACACCTTCAAGATGACCTTAATTCATTTCAATCTTGGTGTGTGGTGAACCAGTTGCACCCAAATTGCTGAAAGTGTATGGCAATGACTTTCAGTCGTACCGTTCCTCATATTGTTGACTATAAAATTAGTAACATTTCCTTACAACGCATCTTCACAGTCAAAGATCTTGATGTTCTCCTTGACTGTAAACTCAATTTCAATCTTCATATTTCTACCATCATAAATGAAGCCAAAAGCGTACTTGGCGTTATTAAACGTTGTTCTAAGGAATTAAGAGATCCTTTTATTACACAGCAATTATTTATTTCGCTTGTACGTCGTATCTTAGAATATTGCTCAGTTGTTTGGTCTCCGAAGGTAAACTTTATCAGGTTCGTATCTGTTAATGTCAGATTGCATTAACAGGAGCTGCTCCTCCCTCACGTCAACATGCTATGCTATTGACAGTATTATGCGCTGTTAATAACATAACTCCGACTCCAGTTCTCCTACTGGTTCGCAATCGGGAATTTTTCTTCCTACTTTCTTTGCTAGACACTTAACTACATTTAACTAATAAGAAAAAAGACACAGCTTGTCACTCAATAAAGTCAAGCAAATACAACCACGATTTTGTATTTATCATCGGGCCGCCACTACAACACTTGGTCCTTCGAGCCGGAGATCATCCACCCACAACACACACCAGCGTTCTTAGGCTTCGAGATAAGTACTCCAAACTTGCACTACCTAGTACATATATACTGGCACTTCCCATCCGCCATATTTTCATGTATGTATATATGAACTAGTTTCGCAATCTATATATATATATCCTTATATATATAGATACGTACGTAAACTGCAAGATATTTATCACATGTACTAAACTGTGTCATTCCATTTCTTGCACAAACATATCTACATTTGTATATACATATGTAAATACCGCCGGCTGTGCGACATATATACATACATACACATACCCACATATCTTTTATATGTCGGCACTAGTTGCCGTTTCACCTATTCAATCAAAAAGAATAAAATAAACAATCAATATCCTTTGTTGTTTTTATATATTCTTTATTGGTTTGTTTTATTACATTTGCTTATAACTACGCGAATCACATATAACTACATATATATCAGCTGTTTATGTTACTGCCGATCCTCAGCTGTTTTCACTTCAGCACTTGCACCTACATATGTACGGACATACACAACAAATCAAATTTATTAAATAACAAACACAATATTCTTTGTTTTTAATTTATTTATTTTTCAATTTCTCATTTCTTCATTACAGTCATCATTTATTTATTTATGTGCTATATTTTATATTTGTGTTCTCAATTGTATACTTGTACGAACATACGCACATACATACGTAACATATAGAATATATGTTATTTTCTCTTAATTTTTCACTTGCGTCCGTACAAACAATTTGGCAACACAATTAACACGTCAAATAATCTATTACGAGTATATTTAATAAACACATAGCACATTCCATAAAGAAACAACAATATCCAATTGTTTGTTATCTTACGTCCAATCAGCTGTGTACTCAGAACATATCACAAAACTATCGATAGCTCTTGCCGACCGCCACAATTTCTTTCGATAGTCGTTCCACGATCAGAATGTTCTCACTTCCCGCATTCATCGTAATTCAAACAACATTTTAAATAAATTTTATAAGATAAAATATATGTTGTTCGTCTTGTTTAAATTTTTTAGTTTATTTAAAAATATAAAAGGAGATATACAATTTACAATTGAATTAAATTAAAATCAATTCATTAATTATATATTATTTAAATCATTCTTCTTTTTGTTCTTTGAGTTAATAAGACGCTTTTTATCTACTTATTTCTTCTCCGTTTTGTTGACAACTTCCTACTTTTTCGTCAACTTCCTTATTTCACGCTTTGAGCCATTTTCTGCCTCAATTACATAAATTTCGGTCAGCTTACTCTTAATTATCATCCATGTCCAATCGTACTAGCCGTGCACAGCTGAGTGTACCCGCTCCGCGCTTGATTAAACGCAGTTCTTCTGCATCTCCCATTCCGTCCGGGAAACCGCAAGCCACCAGCGCGTTCAAACGCAGTCCGGTCGTAACTCGATCCAGTCCAAAGCCTGCAAGTATCTCAGCAAACATGTCTCTGTCTGACTTTATATTCGTAGCTGATAGGCTCATCAAGTTCGAATCCCGCATCGAATATTCTGAGGATATTGGCTCCACTCCGGTAGCTCAACTCCAAGCCTTAGAAATCCGACGGGATCGAGTCAAGGTCCTTTGGGAGAAGTCAGAACAAGAGTATGAAGCGTGTTCCAAAGCGCTTAGCCAGGGGGCTGGTAGTGGCGACGTTGAAGCCATGGAGGCAAAATTCGACCACTGCTATACTGTCTTTGAGCGGTGTACCGCCCAAATAAGCAGGCAGATCGACGCCATTTCACCGTCGAGTGCTCCGTCTGCCCCCCTTTCCGCTCCTTTTGCCTCTCCTGGAGGCTGTCAACTTCCACCAGTTGACATAGAAATGTTCCATGGCGACTACTTGCGTTGGCCGACTTTCCGAGATCTTTTTACGGCCATCTACATAAATAATCCAAGTTTGACTCAGGTGGAAAAGTTATTCCACCTTAATTCCAAAACAGCAGGCGATGCCAACGCTCTCGTTTCAGAATTTCCTCTTACAAACGACGGGTTTGCATCGGCTTGGAATTCGTTGTGTGACCGTTTCGAGAATAAGCGGCTGTTAGTCAACAGTCAGCTTAAACTCCTCTTGAATTTATCCAAGGTCACTAAAGAATCAGGCTCGGCTCTCAGAGAGCTGCATGGCACTATCAATAGGTGTATCACTGCACTCGAGCATGCTCAAATCTCTACAGAGAATTGGGACTGTATCCTTGTGTTCCTGTGCACATCCAAATTGCCGGAACACACTCGAACTCTTTGGGAGCACTCGTTAATACGAAAAACGGAAATTCCAGCCTGGCGGGATGTTAGTCACTTCCTTAGCGAACGTGCTCGCGCACTTGAAGCTATGGAAGGTGATCTTTCTGATCCAACAGTTCCAATATCAATTCCGAGATCCGCAAACCCTGCCCGTCCAAACCGAGTCAAATCATTCCACACGCAAGTAGACACGAAACGCATGAAGTGCGAGCTGTCCTTGCAAGAGAACCATCCTAGTCCGAGTGAGGTTATGCCGAACACCCAAACGTATTTGGCTGCTAATACGCAAAGAGTCCTCCTCGGCACGGCGGTGGTCAATATATGCCACTTCGGAGCCATCTATCCCGCCCGTGCTTTAGTCGACTCAGGGTCCGAAACGACTTTTATTTCTGAACGACTATTCCGTAAGATCAAGTTGCCTTTCACATCCGTGAAAACACAGGTTTCCAGCCTGAATCAAGCGATTACGGCCGACGCCCAAAAGCTTTGCAACTTTGATATTGGTTCTCCGTTGAAACCGACATTGCGAATTAAAGCTTCCGCTCTCGTAATTCCAAAACTTGTCGGCAACCTCCCTTCGTCTCCGATTCCGCAACACTTGTTGAACATTCTTCCGAATATTCAGCTAGCTGATCCCGAGTTTCACAAGAGTTCGGAAATTGATATCCTTATAGGAGCGGATATCCTTCCGTCTATTATGCAGGGAGGCTGCCATCCTCAAATTTGTGGACCTCTACTAGGTGTAGAGACTGTTTTCGGCTGGGTACTCTCAGGCCCACTGACGCAAGCGCCACCGGAAACTGTCTCCTCCTTCCCACCACAAGTTTTCGTCGGTTCCAACGCGCTCCGTCCATTGCTACACGATAAAAGGCTGAATGATATCCTTCATTCAGCCCCAACACCACAAACAATTTATCCTCCGACGCCTTTCACCTTTCAGGTAAAGCTCCCGTCATCGCAAGACAGCACACCATCCAGCGCCAATTCCTTCCGGTGTCGCGTGTGCAGAGGAGTCCACGCTCTTCGGAAGTGCCGACGATTCCTGGAACTTCCGACGAAGAAACGGATTCGTGCGGTACTGACCACCAAGTACTGTACGAACTGCTTGGCTCACGAGCACTCTGGGCAATCCTGCCGTAGCAAAGGAGGGTGCAAAACATGTGGCCAGGATCATCACACTCTCCTGCACCTCCATGGATCAAAGCAGTTCGCCGCTTCAGCTCCTAGAGAGGCGGTCACCAATCCGCCCTAATTTTGCAATCCTTGCAAGGGGGGGAGAATGTTAATGTCAGATTGCATTAACAGGAGCTGCTCCTCCCTCACGTCAACATGCTATGCTATTGACAGTATTATGCGCTGTTAATAACATAACTCCGACTCCAGTTCTCCTACTGGTTCGCAATCGGGAATTTTTCTTCCTACTTTCTTTGCTAGACACTTAACTACATTTAACTAATAAGAAAAAAGACACAGCTTGTCACTCAATAAAGTCGAGCAAATACAACCACGATTTTGTATTTATCATCGGGCCGCCACTACAACAGTATCGAATCGGTCCAAAAACAGTCTCTTCTTTTTGCCCTAAGGGATCTTAACTGGGACAGTAATTTACGATTACCGTCTTACCATAGTAGTCTTCAGGTCGTTGATCTTCCATCGTTAATGAATCGCAGAACAATTTTAGGAATTGATTTTCTGCACAAAGTGATTGACGGTAATATTGATTCCTCCTTTTAGTTGATGCGTCTTAGTTTCTCGGTTCGTCCCAAACAACTAGACATTATCGTCCGTTACATTTACCTATATTACGGATTATTCTTTGCATAGTGCGTTTCATGGTCAACAATATGAGGAATAGAACGACTGAAAGTCATAGTCATACACTTTGAGCAATTTAGGTGCAACTGGTACACCACACACCAAGATTGAAATGCATTAGTCATCTTGAAGTTGTAGATGTCCATTTGCACTGGAGTATGGAAGGCAAAGTTTTACATCATCCGCATACATAAATATGGTAGAATAAGAGATGCAACTAGGAAGGTCATTTATAAAAAGCGAAAAGAGTAATGGTCCTAAATGGCTACCTTGAGGAACACCAGACGAAACAAAGATAAATTTAGAAGTAGATGTTCTCAACAAGACTCTGTGGGTTTTACCGTTCAAATAGGATGAAATCCAGGACACAAGTTTAGGAGAAAATCCTAAACGTTCAAGCTTCAGAGTTAGTATCTGATGATTAACTCTGTCAAATGCTTTACTGAAATCAGTATAAATAACATCAATTTGCATTTTTTTTTAGAAAAACTAACATTGACAAGTGAAGTGAATTCGAGTAAATTTGAGGATGTTGATTGATTCTGAATAAAACCATGTTGGGATGGTTGAATAATCGATTTGCAGAAATGTTGCAAGGTTGATGTTATAATTTTTTCAAATAGCTTCGGAATAGGAGATAATTTCGCAATACCTCTGTAATTGGAAATATCAGATCTTCCACCTTTTTTATATAGAGGAATGATGAAAGACTCTTTCCATATTGAAGGGAACACAGAAATTTCCAAAGATAAATTAAACAGTTTTAGCAATGGTGATTGAAGAGAAACACTGCACTGTTTAATGATACAACGTGGGATATTGTCAGCACCAGGGGAGAAAGATGACTTCAGCGTCTTAATGGCTGTAGCTAGAGAGTCTGCAGTAACATTAGGAGCATAAATAGAACCATAATCAGGAAGTGAATATGGATACGAATCACTATATAGATTAACAGAAGAGTAAGTAGATTGAAAAAAATCTGCAAAAAGATCGGAGGAATCCTGATCAGTACAAGTTTTTTTTAGCACCAAGGACAAATGAGGACGGCAAACCAGAAGACTTACGCTTCAAGTTTACAAATGTGTAAAATTGTTTAGGATCTCGAGCAAACTGTCGTTTGCAACGTACAAGGTAATTCTCATAACACCGAGAATTTAAAAGACTTTAAAAAAAGAATTTAGACCAGTCAACTCTTGAACCAGACCTTTTAAAATTTTTAAAACATTTAGTTTTAAGTTTCTTAAATTCGAAAGAGTCTTAGTAAACCATGGCGGTTTATTTGAACTGGGCAATATGCGACAGAGAGGGACGCACACATCCAGAATAGAGTTTAAGGTAGTATAAAAAATCGATGCTGCCAAATTAATATCAACCGACTCATATAGAAGAGACCAGTCTGTTGAATTAATTAATTCATTAAGCAAAACAAAGTTGCATTTACGATAACAGCGGCTTAAATTAGAAGGTAAAGATGAATAAGTTGAAGGATTATCAATAGATAATAAAACCTCTAAAGTGGGATGATGCAATCCTCTGGTAAGCAGAAAGGAGTTGATCTCACGACATTAATGATGGAGTCATGATTAATGAACACAAGATCAAGCGTGCGATTCAGATGGTTAGAAATGGAATTCATCTGAAACATAGAAATATTAAACAATTCATCAAAAAGATAGTGATCAATTGTCGGAATAAAGTAATTTGCATTACAAGTTGAGGACCAAGAAGTGTTATCAGCTACATGTTCATAAATTTCTTTAATACAGGTTATATGTTGAGCATAAACCTGCATTTCAGAAGAGGGAGGGATATAAGAACATGTAATAAACAAAGAGCACGATGGGAGCATTAATTTAACCCCTATAATCTCCACATCATGAAGATAAGAAAATGTAAATAATTCGGAGTGTATACTGGATTTAACAGCAATTAACACCCCACCACCTTTACGCATTGAACGATCAAGTCTATAAATAGTGAAATTACTTGCAAGAATCTCACTATTAAGAATGTTATTTTTTAACCATGTTTCAGTGAAGGCAATAATGTCATATTGAACACTGAAACTATGCAAGTATAGACTTTTAAGTTTAGATTTCAAGCCACGTACATTTTGGTAAAATAAATAAAGCTGAGAAGAAGAATGAAACATATTTAGTTTTTTGGTGTAATACTTGATGTTGATTGCACCGAAGGTAAATTCAAAGAAATAGGATGAGATTTGTTTCGATTTTTAGGTTTAAATTCATGGACAACTACATGAGGTGGCCAGAATTTAGGATCACATATTGTTGTGAAATACTCAAGCGGCACATTGATCTTGAATGAAGCAATTTCGCGCGGAGTCGCAAAACTAAACTTCGATATAAAGACATTGGCCGAGATCTTGCTTGAAATAAAAGCAGATACTGCCTTACATGTCGTATCCGATGAAAGCCTAGATAAGAAAACTTGCTTTCGAGGAGAGACGACAGATAAGGTAATGCCAGGAGTGGCCGACTTAATGTCACTCTTAGTTTGAGCAATAATTGGTGAGGAGACCAATTTTTGAACAGAGACTTGAGTTACAATAGCAGTAACAACAGGGGAAACAGAAGGAATCAGAAACTACTGGTATAGGATCAAGAGAATTAGGCGCAGAGGACAAAACAGAAGCACAGGGTGAGGGTGGAGCAAGCAAGTTCGGTGACGGTATTGGTACAGAAGGAGGTACCATTAACAGTGGAGTCTCCGAATTTGGAGGTGGACTTTCAAAGTTATACTGGTTTAAAATCTCTTCAGCAGCAGCCATGTCACTGGATAACTGATTAGAGATCTTTCTCAGTTTTAACAAGTAAGAAAACTCTAGTCGAGAGTGCTCGACTAGATAATACCCTGAACCCAATGTTAATCAAATAAAATAATAATCTGCACTGTGATGGCAATCGCAAGTAACAGACTAATAGTTTTACAGAACACACTAAATAAGTTCACTGCTAAAGCGCCATCTAGCAAGTTTAAATTCTTAGACCATGCTAGGCTAGTTTTGAATGTACATGTGTGCATACATATAGGAAAACTCTTACCGCAGATGTCACGTGCGTTTGTTATTTGGGTAAACTTTCTGTTCATTATTTGCTGTTGACTTAACGGAATAAAATATAATTGAAACAAAAACACTTTCAGAAATTATGCTATTAAATATTTGAAATTTAAAAAAAAAAAAACGCACTTATTCACAATTAGTTAAACTAGCAACTGACTTTCAAAGGAATCAAATACAAAAGAATAAATAATAATAAAAAAAAAAATATATATATATATAAAAACAAATTAAGATTGGCTCAACCGGGACTTGAACCTGCGTCACCCACATTTGTTACATCTGCCTAGCTATCTACACCACGGCTCACTTAAACGACAGAGTAGCGAAAACGAATGAAATTCGCCATATACGAAAAAAAACTAAAGCAGTGGCTGAAAATACAAATACAATTCAAAGACAATGCTAACGCAATTCAAAAACAATTATGATTCTTAGAATATGCACGCATGGCAACATAGAAAACGGCCCAAGATTTTTTGTGTGTATATGTGCACACGCATACGAAAATTGCTTTGCGTTGCTCAACGTTGCTTGCATTTCCATTGTTATTTTAATTGTTTTAAAATTTATAAAATATATAATGGAATGTAATGAGAGTTTCAGCATATGATCTACATATTCTATTTAACATTTTAGTTTTTTTTAGAAATCATAACTCTTTTACAATTAGCTTTAAATGCACAAATATGTACATATGTACGATTGCAGCCACACGCTGATCTACGCTTGCACACATATACATACATACATACATACATACATATGTATGTATGTATGTGCGCCCGCAATGCGTCTTGCTGTTTCGCTGCCTTGCTTGCTGCGCCACATGGGTTTTGATGAGAAAACTTTATAGACTAATAATTCTGTTTCTAGATGGACAATCGTATTGATATGTTCAGATTAAGATTAGGATATTCATATCTATATGCCAAACCAAACTGCATGTCTCTAGTATTTGAAATGCATTTTTTACACATTTGGGGGTGTGGGGGCGAATTGGGCACCGGAATCCAAAATCTGACAAAAACCGAAATTGTATTAAATTAGTATCTATATATATGCAGAAGACTTGGAGACTCTAACTCTAAAGATGAATTAGCTAGAATTTTATAACTGGTCCCCGATAAATTCATTTATCGATAACTTTGCAAATATACAAGTTATCGAATTTCTGAAACAAACTCGTACTGCGCGCGCAATATACGGACCTAACACAAAAAGAATGAACTCTCTAGCTTTTGTATCTTCGGAAATCGACGCGTTCAAACATACGGACAGACAGACAGACGGACAGACGGACAGACGGACAGACGGACATGGCTATATCAACTTTTCTCGTCACCCTGATCAAGAATATATATACTTTATGGGGTCTGCCACGCCTCCTTCTGCCTGTTACATACTTTTAACAAAACCATTATACCCTGATTTCCCATTTTCAATGGGTTCAGGGTATAAAAATTGAGCCCTCACAGCACTATACATATTGGAAAATTTTATTTGGTTTTCCAAACAGATCGGACAAGACCAGCGTATGCCACCAATACCAATTTTGGCAGTGGACATGATCCTGTCATAATCACGCCCAGTAAGACCTGCACACTTAGTATGCATCATATTTTCGCACAACCAGCAATTTACAAATTGCGCTTGTGCAGCATCACTTGCCAGCCTGAATGTGCATGATTTTTTGCAACAACTCATATTGGCAACTGGGATGAAAAGCAAATATGCAGAAAAAAAAAACGGAAAATAAAAACAAAAATAACAAGTAAGAAAGCTGTAGTCGAGACTGCTCGACTACGAAATCCCCTGAGCCCTTCTTCGAACGAATAATATTCCAAGAATTATTCGATTCGTTTCTGCACGCATAGACGCTGATCTACGCTTGTAGGCATGTATGTGTGTATGCATGTGTGTAAGCATTGCAAGCGTCTTGCTGTCTCGCTGCTTTGTTGCTGCGTCGCATGGGTTTTGATGAGAAAACTTTGATGATTAATAATTCTGTTTCTAGATGGACAATCGTATTGATTTTTTCAGATTATAATTATGATATTCATATCTATATGCTAAACCAAACTGCATGTCTCTAGTATTTGAAATTCATTTTTTAATAAATTATTGTAATAAATTAGTATCTATATAGATGCAGAAGACTTGGAGACTCTAACTCTAAAGATGAATTAGCTAGAATTTGATAACAAGTTCCCGATAAGTTCGTTTATCGATAACTTTGCAAATATACAAGTTATCGAATTTCTGAAACAAACTCGTACTGCGCGTGAAAATATACGAACCTTACACAAAAAGAATGAACTCTCTAGCTTTTGTAGTTTCCGAAATCTCGACGTTCATACGGACGGACGGACGGACGGACGGACGGACAGACGGACAGGGCTCAATCAACTTATTTTTTTATGTCGATCAAGAATATATATACTTTATGGGGTCTGCCACGCCTCCTTCTGCCTGTTACATACATTTAACAAAACCATTATACCCTGATTTCCCATTTTCATCGAAAATTCGTTTCCATTTTTTAGGTTTTTGGGCATAACTTCTACACTGTTTCAGCTAGAGACTTCAAATTTGTTTATTTAGATAGATATTATGGATACGCAGATTATGTAATTTACAGATTTTGGATGCCACGCCCCCTTCGCCCCCAATTTAAAAAAAACGCATTTCAATTACTAGAGACTTGCAATTTGGCATATAGATAGATTTAGATACTCTTAATCTACTTTGAAAATTTCATAAAGATAGTCCATCTAGAAATGGAGTTATGAGCGTCCAAAGTTCAGCCCAACCCACCCCCAAGCCACGGCAGCAACTGCGCAGTTAGCAGAGCGCGCGCATCTAAGTGCGTGAAGAAGAAGAGTATCACTTTTTTGCAGGGTTCAGGGGATCTCGTAGTCGAGCCGTCTCGACTAGAGCCTTCTTACTTGTTTTTAATTTAACTTTGCTTTATTTATTTTTTTTTATTTGTATTTTTTTTTTTTTATCTTAAGAATTATTATTATTATATTTAATCTCTTATAATCTATATGTCCTACGATAAGGGGTCTGCCTGGTCCGTCGATTGGTCCAGGATAAAATGCAACTTGCGGCCTCTTCAGAATAATTCGTGTTTAAGCACCAGTGTTTCAATTCGTACTGATTTATTGTCTAACAGCAAGCGCAGCTTGCACATTAGAGAGCGCATCTAAGTGCGAGCAGAGGGAGAGCGAAACTCCTATGCTCGCTCTTACAGCAATCTCAATTGCTCTGCACACTGATTACAATCTTATTTGTTACAATTCAATATTATCTATACAGTTTTTAAAAATACAAAAAGGCATGTCTTCAAATGCCTTAACATCGGCCGCGTTGAAAGGCCGTAGGGCTTCAATACAATTCAATTTTCAAGTTAACTTATTAATTAAGTGGAAGCGGGGCAATGCGGTGGATTGCCCTCTTGTAGGTGCCGGATTTGGTCTTTATAATAACCACTCGCACCCTACCATCTCCGCCGGCTATGGCTTCGGTCACCACGCCTAGCATCCATTGTTGAGGAGGAGCGTTGTCCTCTCCCACGAGGACGACTGTTCCGACCTCCACGTTTTGCCTCTCCTTGGTCCACTTCGACTTTTGCTGGAGGCTCAGCAGGTAGTCCCTTGACCAGTCTGTCCAAAATCGAAGCTTGATATTTGATATCAGCTGCCATCTTTTTAAGCACGTCAGCTTGACGTCGTCGACTGGCTCTGTTGACGCGAGTGGCAGCGGCGCGAGCGTTGTTCCTATTAGGAAGTGCGCTGGCGTGAGCACTTCGCCGTCGTTGGGGTTGCTTGCTGGGAGCGACCATTGGCCGCGAATTGAGCACGGCCTCGACCTCGACCAGCACGGTGGCCAACTCGTCCTGCCGTAAGACTGCGCTGCCCATTGCCTTGAGTAGCAGTCCCTTGGCAGACTTCACTGCCGCTTCCCAGAGACCGCCGAAATGCGGCGCTCGAGGAGGAATGAAAACAAATTCCATTCCCCGATCCGCAGCAAACGTTTCCATGTCCGCTGTGTTGGCATGGAACGTGCCCATGAGCCCCAGAGTGCGTGCAGCACCCACGAAATTGGTGGCATTGTCGCAGTACAGCTTCCGTACAAGGCCACGTCGACCAATGAACCTGGATAAACACATCAAAAATGAATTGGTTGTTAAATCGGTTACTAATTCGAGATGCACAGCCTTCGAGGTAAAACAAACAAATACGGCAATATACATTTTAACTGGCGATTTGCCACGAATTCCTAATGAAACCAGTATTGGACCACAAAAGTCCACTCCGCTGATCTCAAATGGTCTATTTCCATGTAAGCGGTCAGCAGGAAGATTACCCATTATTTGGGATAGAAGTTTCGGCTTATAGCGAAAGCAATGTACGCACTTTCGAACTACTGCACTGCAAGCTTCTCGAGCATTGACCAGCCAGATCTGCTGACGAAGCAGACCCATTAATACCAGTGGATTGGCGTGGCAATGAGAGCGATGCAAGTGCTCCAAATAAAGCGTTACGAACCTACATTTTTTTGGAAGTAATAGGGGGAACTTGGCATTATGTGCTAGTGGGGCCTTCAATAAACGACCTCCTACTCGTAGCAACCTCAACACACGCCTGCCATGCTGATGTGGATGCAAAAACGGTGTCAGTTTTTGCAATGCCGGTTGCAAAACGATTGATTTCTTTAGCTTTTTTATTTCATCGACGAATTCAATGTGTTGAATAACGGATATGACTGCAAGAAAAGCAAAGCTTAGCTCAGAAGCTGTAGGTATCAGTGAAGTATGACCTTCTCGTTTTCCATTGATAAAACGGAACATATATGCAACTATGCGAATTAACTTAGAATATGAAGAAGTTGCTTCGATAAGCTGTACGATGGAATTTGGTACCTCATCGACCGCGATCAGAGTGATTGCAGGTCTACGCTTCTCTAACAGCTCTAATTCTTTCGATAACGAGAGTTGTGAATTGGGTGGCCACAATGTATCAGAAAGCTTTAAAAATCCTGGTCCGCAAAACCACAAAGATGTTTTAAGCTCCTCAACGGAACATCCCCGAGACACAATGTCTGCTGGGTTGTCCTTCGTCGGTACATGACGCCAAGATACATTAGTAGTCAATTCTTGGATGGTTGCCACGCGATTAGCAACGAACGTATTCAAGCTAGATGAATGCATTCGCAGCCAATGAAGCACAACCTCCGAGTCTGACCAAAATGTGACTGTATTAATAGGACAATCAAGTAGTTTCTTTACTGCATCCCACAATGTAGCTAACAATTCTGCAGCACACAACTCTAGCCGCGGAACAGATTTTGTTTTTAAAGGCGCTACCTTTGATTTGGCGATCAACAGCCTGGTAGTGATACCCTCATCTGTTTGCATTCTTACGTATAAACAACAACCGTAAGCTCTCGTTGAGGCGTCGGCAAATCCATGGATCTGGCATCCTTTCGACTTGAGTGTGCCAACGTAACGAGGTATATACAATGAGTCTAAATTTGAGAAGCAGGTAGTTATTGCCTCAAATTCTTGTCTCATTTGGACAGGTAATTGGTCATCCCACCCAAGCTTGTGCAACCACATTTCTTGTAGAAGGACCTTCGCACGAGTTACGATCGGACTTAACAAACCTAAGGGGTCGTATAATCGTGCCACAAACGACAGAACGGACCGTTTAGTTGGTTGTACCTCTGTTAAGCAGTTCATGGAGTATCTAAAAATGTCATCCATAGGATTCCAAATTAATCCTAAGGTTTTTGTGTCCTCTTGATGACCAATGATAATATCATTTCTTGCTGGTTGTGCTGCGAGTTGCTTACTGTTGGATGACCATTTTGTGAGAGGAAATCCAAATGCTTGAAGAATTATTATCAAGTCTCGATGCAACAAACATAATTCTTCAATGCTATCTGCTCCTGTTAACAAGTCATCAACATAAAAATCTTGGGCTAACGATCTTGCAGCTGCTGGATGCGTAGAAGCATGCAAGTCGCTTAGATGTTTTAAACATCGAATTGCTAAGAATGGAGCAGTCGCTGTCCCATACGTTACTGTATTCAAACGAAAGATTTGTAACGGATCAGTGGGCGATTCCCTCCACACAACAAGTTGAAAGTTGCGATGGGACTCGTCAAGTTCAATTTGACGGTACATTTTAGCGATATCTGCTGTAGCAGCCCAAGGACGAAGTCGAAATCTTAGCAAAGTCTCCCATAACTGAGGCTGGATGGTCGGACCCACCATGAGTAGATCATTCAGCGACAATTGAGATGAAGACTTGCTAGAAGCATCAAACACTACTCGTAGTTTAGTGGATGCGCTGTGCGGTCTTAGCACGCATTGATAAGGGATGAAATAATGCGGCTCTCTCGGAATTTGATTATCGGTTGGGCTCATATGACCCAAAGCCAAGTACTCTTTCATGAAGTCGATATACATTGGCCGAATGTCATCTTGTTTGCTCATTCTCCTTTCCAAAGCCAGAAAACGTCGCCTGGCTGTGTCATATGACATACCAAGACTTTGTGGGCTTGATTTGAATGGCAATGACACTCTGAACCGACCTGAGGTGGTTTGGCAAATAGTCTCTACAAAAGACTTCTCGCACAGTTGTTGTTCTGGGGTATACAAATTCGAAGCAGCTGTATTTGGTTTTTCTTCCAACTCCCAGAATTTACGAACTATCGAATCTATATCTATGTCGTCCTTTACGACACTAATGAAAGTCGACGAATTATTAGCTGCATTAGCTGCTCGGCAGCGACCAGACACAATCCAACCAAAGGCAGTCAATTGCAACGTTGGACTGTTATCAGGTCCCTTTATTTTGCCCTCTCTTAATATATCAAAGAATATATCAGCACCGAGCAGCAAGTCTATCCGTTGTGGCTTGTGGAACTGAGGATCAGCCAATTGTACATTTTCAGGTACCTTGATCTCTTCAGTATGCTTCTCTGGTTGATACGACGATATAGAACGTAACACACCAAAGTCTGTTCTAATCTCTGTATCGTCCGTTCGAGATGCTATGGCGGTTTGAACGCTGTGACGAACAGAAGACTGACAGTTAGCAATGCCCAACAACTGAATCCCAAATTTTTGCCTTCTCAACTTTAGCTGTTTGGCAAGTTCTTCAGTCATGAAGTTAACTTGCGAGCCGGAATCTAACAAGGCCCTAGCTAAGTGGTAAGATCCAGATTGATCTTTTATCTTAACAACTGCGGTTGCTAGGAGAACTTGATCTGAGGCTATCCGTGCGTGATTTACAGATGAAGTCTGTGAATGATTGATTCGAGGGACTGCCGATACAACTGCTGAGCTACCTTGAGTCGCCTCAGAGGTATATCTATGCAATATAGTATGGTGCGGCTTAGAGCACACTCGACAGTGGGCTGATTTACAAGCAGCCACTGAATGACCTGTTCGTAAACAATTTATGCATAGCGGATAGCTCTTTGCAAATGCAAACCGTTTTTGACATGGAATTGCTGCGAACGACGAACACGAATGGACGAAGTGATCATTCTTTTTACAATACACGCATTTAGGGTCTTGTGGCTGACTTGGCATAGCGACAGCTAGCGAAGTTTTCCCAACTCTTTTCCTATTGTCCTGAAATGCCTTACGACTTGAACCAGATGATTCTTCAGCACTTAAGTGTTGATATCGTCTGTTTAAGGCAGCTTCACAGTCTTGCCACAGTGGAAGTTTATTGTAGTCAAGATTCTCTTCCCACCTAGAACGCGTGCCAGCGTCTGCTTTCATCATTACCAAATGGATGATCATGGCATTCGAAATCTGTTTGTCAGATCCTAACGACAACAATGATTCGTATATAGCACTGTACTGAATCCACTAGCATGCGCAAAGATGATGCTGAGGGTTCAGACATGCGTGGGAGGTCAAACAACTTAGCGATGCTGTTAAAAAATATGAGACACTGATTGTCGTATACATTTTTTAAAGCAGCTAACGCTTTTGGATAGTTAGCATCTGTCACCTGATAAGCCTTGACAGTGCCTAACGCTTCTTTTTCCAAACAGGACAACAAATGATTGAACTTCTCTATATTCGATAACCCTGGCTCGTTATCTACTAAACTTTCAAACAGACCAATGAAATTCTTATATTCCGAATATTCGCCACTAAACTTTGGCAATTTTATATTCGGTAGATTTCTAGAGTGTGACGTGGAGCCAATCATTGTAGAGTTGGCGGGACTCTCAATTTTAGGTTGGCTATCACTAGCCTCGCTTCATTAGAAGTGCCTTAGTTGACACACATAAGTCCTCTAACGTGGACCGAGACACTAAGTCAAGCATTAATGTCGTCCAGCTCTTGTTGTGTTTTAAAGGCCTTTTCTATATAGCGGTTCAGTATCTCAAGTCTACATTCAATTTCGAATGGCTCTACTGGTGTAGTGAAATCTCTTAATGATTTGTTTATGCGGGTTATGTCATTTGTGACGTTCTTATATACGGTCAAGAGAGCATCGACACGCTCTGATGATGACTCGTCCATAGACCGATTCTTTCCTCGCTTGCCAGTCATGATGCTATAAGTGAAGCTCAGTTGAAACGAAATTCAATAAAAACAAAAGAAAAGCTCACTTATGTATGACAACAAGCGAAGAACAACTCAAAGAAGTTAAAAGTTGCGCGCGATAGTAATAAATATCAGTATATTACGCTGGCAGTGTTTAACTATACTTGAGTGACTGTAACAGACAGTTGTTAGCGATATAGCGAAGACAACAACCAGAGTGGATGAGTGACTATTACTTTGAGTGATCTCTACTGACTGTGTAGAGCGATTGAGTACAATGCATGCACACTTGCTACTGCGCAAAGTGAGAGCGTGAGTACCAACGAGCGAAATTGCTAAGCGAACGGTTAAGCAATTGAGTGCAACGCATGCACACTTGCTACTGCGCAAAGTGAGAGCGTGAGTATCAACGAGCGAAATTGCTAAGCGAACGGTTAAGCAATTGAGTGCAACGCATGCACACTTGCTACTCTGCGCAAAGTGAGAGCGTGAATATCAACGAGCGAAATTGCTAAGCGAACAATGAAGCAATTGAGTGCAACGCATTCCCACTTACACATGCACAAGCGAGAGCGCGCCGATATGTGCAAGATATTAGTGCAAACGATCGCATACGACGAGAGCGAGAGTGCAAGTTTTGAGCGACAATTAATGCATGCAAGTGACGAGCGCAAATGATGAGCGCCAAGCTAGAACACTACTATAAGTGCAAGCGAGAGCGCAAAACGAGAGCGCAAACGAGAGCGCAAACGAGAGCGCAAAGCGAAATGCGAGACGAAAATGAGCAAGAATTGCAACACGCTAAAGGCGCCAAAGACAATTTGGAATATGCGAATTACCAGATTGAACAGGGCAAAGGTCAATTATAATTGCACCTTATTTTATTTATTTGTTTTTTATGTTTTAAATAAATTCAATATTATTCACATAGGCATAGATAAGTTTGTACATACAATAATATTCTGTATGTCTCAAGTAATGCATTTATTTATTTGCTCTTGCATTACTCGGTGATCTACATGCACTATGTTTATCTGGTACTTCCCTGACTATTGATACAATCCATAAAACAGCCTTCCAATCCTGAAGAGTCCACCCGGGGGCGCCAAAAATGTCCTACGATAAGGGGTCTGCCTGGTCCGTCGATTGGTCCAGGATAAAATGCAACTTGCGGCCTCTTCAGAATAATTCGTGTTTAAGCACCAGTGTTTCAATTCGTACTGATTTATTGTCTAACAGCAAGCGCAGCTTGCACATTAGAGAGCGCATCTAAGTGCGAGCAGAGGGAGAGCGAAACTCCTATGCTCGCTCTTACAGCAATCTCAATTGCTCTGCACACTGATTACAATCTTATTTGTTACAATTCAATATTATCTATACAGTTTTTAAAAATACAAAAAAGGCATGTCTTCAAATGCCTTAACACTATATTTTAAATTTCATTTAAAACACTTTCTTTTCATTGTATCACTGACCATATTTGGCTGTGAATTGGGGGCATAGCTGGCCGGACTGGCAAATAAAATACCCCCATCGGGTTGGTGATACTATTGTTATAATTGTTGTATTTTGTGTAGGCTTTTGACTCTCGTTATGTCATATTTGTAATAAATAAAAAAATAAAATTAAAATAGGGATTGAGAGTGCAAAGCAGCGATAAAAATGAACTTACAGAAAAACGAAAAAAGTGTCCGTTATAATTCGCTGAACGGAACATGTGAATAACGTTAGCAAAAGAAATCGACATTCAGCATTGTTTAAATACACATTTTGACAAAGAAAATAATAATAATAATAAATAATTAAAATAAATAAATAAATAAAAATATTTTGTAATAAATTAAATAAACAAAATGGAAGGAGATGCAACAACGCCTCTTTCTGATGCCAGCATGATGCAAGTGATCAACCAGCTTAAAAATGTTGAAAGGTTTCACTGGAAATAAGAACGCATATACATTCATTAACCGAATCGACCACATTTTGGCCCTCTACTTTTGGACTTGTAGAAATCTGCATCAGCAGTGCAGTTATGCATGACTAACTAACTACATGGACGGATATTTGTAAGCAACTCATCCTAAACTACAAGACGCAAACCAATAACCATGTCTTACTGGAGGAATTCAGTGTAACGAATTCGGTTATAACCCGAGTCTAAGCCGGGTCAGTTCAGCCGACTGTGCGTTCGTTTCAACAAATTTATGACAATTATGACTATATAACGAATGCCTAATTTTTGCATAAAAGGGCCATTTTACCTGTATATCTAGACATGTGAATAACATGTCCTATTTTTGCCTATAGGGTCAAATCTGGTACTACATATTAAAGAACAAATGATAACTAATCAACAGGTAATACAAAATAATTGACCTCTCCTGCAATTCGAAAACCAAATCGTTTATTTAATTCAAGTTGAGGTAGGCACACGCCCAATATTCGAGACCCATGCACGAAACAAGCAAATGCCCCAGGCAGAGCATTCATTCAAATTCAAAGGCTCACATCAGCTACCCACAGCAATCGCTGGGAAAATAGAATTGCTACATGCAGCAAGTGTATCGCACACAGGCAAATTAAAGCCTACACATATAGCAAGGAAGTGTAAATGTGTATGTGCATGTGTGTGCTTATGCAAGTTCACATCAGCTACCGAAACGAACGAAAATCAACTGCTGGGGTTCTAATAGTAGTACTTCAGGCAGCAAGAATATCGCACACAGGCACATAAATGCCTACACATATATCGAGGAAGTGTAAATGTGTGTGTGTATGTATGCTCAAATCAGCTACCCAACCGAACGAATATCAACTGCTGGGGTTCTAATAGTACTACAGGCAGGCAAGAATATCGCACACAGGCACATAAATGCCTACACTAGAGGTGGGCATGGGCTGGGTTTTTGTCGGGTACCCGTGGGCACCCGCGGAATAAGTCGGAAAATATGAGAAGGCAATTGTGAAATGTTAAATATTTTAAATTTAATTGCAAATATTTCTTTCATAACTTCGTGTACACTATCGATTACGTTTGTCATCGATTATCTCAATTACAATAATCATAACCATCTATTATAATTGTGATCATTAAAAAAAAAAAAGCGCGAAACCAAAAACCAAGTGAAACAAGTAAGAAGGCTCTAGTCGAGACGGCTCGACTACGAGATCCCCTGAACCCTTCAAAAAGTGATACTCTTCTTCTTTACGCACTTAGATGCGCGCGCTCTGCTAACCGCGGAGTTGCTGCCGTGGCTTGGGGTGGGTTGGGCTGAACTTTGGACGCTTATAACTACATTTCTAGATGGACGATCTTGATGAAATTTTCAGAGTAGATTAGGAGTATCTAAATCTATCTATGTGCCGAATTGCAGTCTCTAGTATTTGAAATGCGTTTTTCTTAAATTGGGGGCGAAGGGGCGTGGCATCTAAAATCTGTAAATTACGTAATCTGGCTTATCCATAATATCTATCTAATAAACAATTTGAAGTCTCTAGCTGAAACAGTGTAGAAGTTATGCCCAAAAAACCTAAAAAATGGAAACGAATTCTCGATTTTTTATCGATAATTTGGAAATGGGATGAGTTATCGAAAAACAAAATAAACTCGTACTGCGTAGCTAACATACGCATGTTCATGTGAAATTTCAGCACTCTAGCTTTTGTAGTTTCCGAAATCTCGACGTTCATACGGACGGACGGACGGACAGACGGACAGGGCTCAATCAACTTATTTTTTTATGCTGATCAAGAATATATATACTTTATGGGGTCTGCGACTTCTCCTTCTGCCTGTTACATACATTTTCACAAAACCATTATACCCTGAATTCCCATTTTCAATGGGTTCAGGGTATAAAAATAAAGAGAAGAAAATATTTCGGGCGGGCGGGTTGGTTACGGGTTGCAAAATTTTTGTAGCTTTCGGGTACGGGTAAAATTTTGCTCTTCGGCCCATGGGCTGGGTCGGGTGGGTGCAAAATTTCGGCCCATGCCCACCTCTAGCCTACACATATAGCGAGGAATTGTAAATGTGTGTGTGTATGGTCATCGAAAAATAATATTCGTTATGCACGTCAACACTTTCATACCCTTTCCACAAATAATCATGAAAACGCTAACATTTTGCATGAGCATGGCAAAACCGTTTAAGAATTCGGTATACCCTTCGCTCAGAAGGGAACCAATTGGATCGCGTCGAGAAGAAATTTCAATTTTTGTGAGCAGCTTGCTGTTTGTGCCAGCATATGTACATATATTTTTGTGAGAAGAGAGCAGAGAGTAAAAAGCATAGGGCAGAAAGAGAAAGAGAGCAAGGGAAAGAGCGGCACATGTCATGCCTTTTTTGAAAATCGACCATCACCGTCGAGCGCTCGAAGCGGAATGATTTTGCCATCAGAAAATTTTTCTCCCGACCCTAAAAGTAAAAACCCGAGCAAATACGAAGTTGATGGGGTTCTAATGTCACATTAACTTGTTCCACTTGTCCAGTCTATGTGTTGTATGGTTAGTGGTTGTATGGTTAGTGCTAACAATAAAGCCCATAAGAACATCGAACATCGAACAAAAAACATCGATGTTTCGAATTTTTTTCTTAAACATCGATGTTGCGCACAGCACTAATTCACAGAGTATTCGATATTAAAAAAAGTAAATGTTACCCCTATTTGAGCGCACATATTGCATTATTCTATTTAAAGATCGTTAATGTAGCGATGAAGGGTGCAAAATTGAAAAGGAATTTTGGTTAACTGCCGAAATTGAATGCATGCTTAATTTAATAAAAGAAATAAAATTAAGTCAAGGATCTTCACACATTACGACGACGCACAATACTTTTACTCAAATTGCCAGTAAGATGAAAAGGCGTGGATTCCCAAACAAATCGCCAACTCAAGTTCGTCGGAAGTGGTTTCAGATGAAATCAGCATACCTGTGTTACAAGAAAGGAAATGTTGATAGGCTTTTCCTAATACCTGAAAAATTTCGAAGTGTAATAGCTCAATTTGTTGAAAATGGAAGTAAAGTACGACGGATTCAATCAACTAAACCCCCGACAATCGAGCGCAAACTGCAGCCCCGAAGTAAATAAGAAATTCATGTATTGCGAATCTTTAAAATATGTATAATAAACTTTATGCCTTTTTTCTGTAGTAAAACCAAAGTCGGCAGTCGATGCATTTTTAGCCCAGCTAAAACAGAATAACAATTTATTAAATTTCGAATACAACAAATTGGAATCGGCCCTTTTTAATTATGAGCAAAGGTGTCAATCAATTCGAGATTACAACATAATAAAATATATGAATTTTTAAAGTAATAAATTTGTGTTAATAATGTTCAATTTGCTAACGATACTAAGATAAATCGAATATATATTTTCACAAGTGATTTAAAAAAAATTATCTTAGAGATATACAGTGGTTCACAGCTTATTTCAACCAGCACCTTAAAAAAAGTTTGTTGGGCTATAAAATCTAAACTATTGGCAATATCCCAAAAATTTAAACGCAGATTGTTAGTGTGATGTTTTAACTATTACAAAATCAATTCATTTATTTTTTAAATATTTTTTCATTATTTAATAATGTTTAAAAACTAAAAAATGAGACCAAAACAGTTCCACAGCTTATTTCAACCACTTACGAAATAACATTATTTAACATTATAATAACTTCAAATAACAACAAATTAATACTTGGTGTGACCACCCTTTGGTTAACTACCATTTTAAGCCTTTTTGGGATAGATTCCACCAACTTTTTGGTGACTTCTGGAGTAATTTTTCCCTTTCCTCAACCAATGCAGGATAGATTTTTTTAGGTCCGATTGGTTTGAAATTTTGTGTTTGCGAATGTTTGTTTCCAAAATCGACCACAAATTTTCGATTACATTTAAATCTGGTGACTGGACTGGTGGTTTCATAACGTGCGTACATATAACAAGTAAGAACGTTGCAAATTGTGTGACTGAATTAGGAATTTCTCAATCGATACTTTAGTTTTGTCAAAAGGCGCTCTAGCAATGCTTTTTTTTGGTTTTAGTTAACGAAGCTCTGGTCAGATCAGTGGCGCTGGTGGTAAGCGCTATGCAAGATATACTTAGGTGCGTGGGTTCGAATCCTGGTGTGTCGGACTGCGTGACTGCCTACCGACTAAAAAAAACCTCCTCTTCTAGGGTTCCAAATCCACCATCCAACCAGGAACTATTAATCTTCAAGGTGGAGACCCATCGTGTGCTCTAAATGAGCGTTGCTCTCTATGTGTCACAAACTTTTTCCAAGCTTCTACAGTCGTAGTAAACGGTTTCAGGACCTTCTTGTTGATCAGTTTCAGGTGAAACTTCAGTGTCCATTTGGTATAGACGTTGTACTTTTCATATTGCTTTTGCCGACTCCTCCACTATCAAGATTCAGACGGTAAGACTGACCAGAACGATTTGTCTCCATTTTAATGGGTAATCTTGTATTGTTCGTTGGAAGACCGACTTGGGGATATGCAGCCGTGAACATAGGTATAGGTTTCTGATATAATATAATCCGTTATCAAGTTATTCGTTTCCAGTATCAAGCACAATAAAGCACAATAACGGCTTCCAATGTTATTGTTGCATGAGAGTAGCATAATGAGATTGATCGATTCCAAGTTGATTCACATTCATCCTTTATATCAAAATTCCATTTCCAAGTTAATTAAAACAATCCGATTTCGTGGGTTCGTCCAATATATTTCCTTGTGTCAAGTTTCATCCAAGCCTCCAAACGCACGATCTTCTCTCCGATTTCTTCGAAATACCGCCTGGCAGCCAAGGATCTTCTGACCACCACCCACGTGTGCCCAATCGTTGTGTTGCAAGAATTGAATAATGCTTCTCTCACCCGATCCTTGTGTGTGTAATATTTTAATAAACCTGATCATCGTTTTAAGGCAGCTATTCATTAAATTTCTTCTTCCTGTGGAGATAAAGATTAGTAAACGTTTTCACAGAGTTGTAATGTGTACAAAATTTTGAATATAAATTGTGATTTTAATAATTCTTATGATTTTGACCATTATTATTATTATTTCACTACTATTACTTTTGTTAAATTATTATTTTTTATAAAATTATTGTTCGACTTATTTAGTTATATGTTTGTTTCCGATTCTTCGGTAAACGATTTTATTTGTTTATATGGCTAGGGAAGCCCCCAGGTTCCTTTTTGGTATAAGACCTACTAAGGTGAGTGTTGTTCTACAGTCATTTGGGCAGACTCATTTGGGCAATTCTTTTCCTTTTGTTTATCTTTATATTATTTAGTTATATATTGCACAACTGAAACAAAACGACAACCAATGCCTAGCTTGGGAAGTCCTTATTTATCCTCTTTAGTTCTAGAAGAACCTACTAGGGTAAGGATGATTCCACGATCGAATGGGGCAGTCTAACGCAATTCGTTATATATTGTTTATATTACATATTTTATGTTTGTTTGTTTACTTATTGCACGTCTTATCCAGACAACCGCCTCAATTTTATTATATGACCACCCACAATAAATTGCTGCAGTGGTTTATATTATTTTATAATTAAACTTACGGCACCCATCATTCGATACATTGCACTGTGGTTCCGCTTGTATGGAAGCGCGGCCAAAAATACTTACAAGACCAGTAGAGTGCTGAAAGTTTTACCAAACCTCTTAAATAGTATTTGTAATTGCAAAAATACGCCAATCACTAAATTCCAATTGTTAAAATGTAATAAATAAATAAACAATAACCATTTATAAGCTATTTATATACTGAAAAATATTTACATGAGTTGTAATTACAATAACACTTAAAAAAATAATACAAAATTTTAAAAACTCTCCTCAAATAAACTATGAACTGAATCTAATAACTCTGAATCTTCTTTTTTTCAATTTTCTCTGCCCAGTAATATATGGGTCGGACCGTAAAAGTAGGTAGTTTAGTATGTCCGTATTTAATATTACTCTTGACATTTTGCGGGTATGATTCAGTCTGCATTTTTTAATCTCTTTATTAATCGCATTTAAATCAGAAATAAACCCGTTGTTTTCAATATTTTTCTGTAATAATAATTAATAATTGCTCGTACTTTTTCAGTGTTTGTGCCCTTTTTGGAGCACCATAAATTAAAAATATGTAGGCGTTCGAACACACACTGACATATGTTGCCTATCAAATTTAAAGTTAAAAACAGAAATGCATAAATATTAATAGTCTCTTTACATAAATTATTCACCACTAGTACAAGACGAAACAAACACACAGTACACAAATCAAATGCAGTGGCTCTGCTGGGCAATTTTGACCTTAAAAGATAAGAAGATGTGTTAGACTACTGGTTATTACACACACATCCGCAAGTTTCCGCAGCTGACTTAAACAAATTTATTAAGTTAAGACTTTGATTAATTCAAAAAATATAAAGTCGACTGGGGAAATCGTGGGGGAACACAACTAAAACTCTAAGTAAACATCAGAATCTTGCGCAAAAAAGGAAAAAAAAATAGGGTTACATAAAAACATTTATTTAAAAAGACAGAAACACAAGAAAATTTTTAATTATTTACGAAATTAAATAAACACCTTTAACTTCAAAATCCATTGATAACTTATTAATATTTAATTATAAGAAAAACACGCGAACGATTTGAAAGTGACTTTGGCGTTGAAAGTTTTATGTTCTGCTTGGCTTTGCTCTGAAAATTAACACGTGTTCATGCGTTTTGTTCTATTTTTAGAAAGTCCCGTTATGTTTCTAGTAAAATCTTGTTTGCCATAGCAAAGAGTGACATTTTAGAGGACAATTTGCATACAAGTTTTTTTTTTCGTTGTGATCATTTTTTGATTTTTGGCCTCTGGCGGAACCACAGTGCAATGGCTGATTGTTGTAGTATTTGTGAACGACAATTGGTCAGCTTTCAATTATTCACAAATTCCCTTGCATTCATTGTGAGTTTTGTGTGCTTGTGTGCATTGTGAATTGTTTTCTGTTTGTTTGTTTGTTTTTTTCTTTAGCATAACATGCACAATTTGGCATTGTTGTCCCTAGAGTTGTGCTTGTAAATATGAAATGACATTAAATATTTGTCGAAATTAATGTGAATGGGGGCCCAACTAATTAACAACAATCAACACGAATGTGACTTGAAAATATTGCAATACACAAGATCCTTTAAATTGAAACTCATATATTCAAGCAACTGCTGCATCGCCCCGATAAGTATGCTATAGAAACTGCAGCAACTCATTCGAGTGCCGCATCGAATGCCAAACGAGTTGAAGGCGTGGCACGAGGGCGGCAGAGTGTGTCACCAAGTGTCGAGGCGCAGTTTTCACTTAACCGCCAAGTACTTGGGTCGATTGAAAGGGAATCGCAGTCCAAAAGCCGCAGCACCAGCATCATTTATTTAAGAATACAAGAGTTTCAGCTGGAGGCTGGTGGGGCGTGGGGCGTGGGGCGTGATCTATGCCAGCTTACACAAGCATTTGCTGGCTGTATTTGTAAGAGCCCAGCTTCATGTTTAATATGCACGCCCTGTTGTCTGGTCAATCGGAGCAGAACCAGCCGAGTGGTTAAGTCCTGGAGCAGGCGCTCGTTAGGAAGATTGACACAGCCAGCAAGAGAGAGAGAGAGAGAGAGTGAGAGAGAGCTGCTGTAATAGAAAGAGACCAAAACATTTGCTTTCGCCAAATGTGGAACAAGCATCAGAAGCAGCCGCTGCAGCTTAAGCTAAAGTGAAAATTATGATCAAGAGGATAGATATCCTTGTAATAATAATTTATTTGGGATAGTTCCGACTCGTACAACAATTGTATGATGAAAAGTATATCACACGAAATTTAATAAATAATAATCGAAGAAAAAGAATTTAAAAAGTATATCAAAAATATATTTACTTTCTTTTTATTTTAATAATTTTATTTTAATAATTTTATTTTAAAATACAAATTTTATTTATTAATTGGTTATATTTTGCCGAATGAATAGAATTGTTCCATCATAACGATACACATATTTTATACAACATTATATATATCAGAAGCACTGTCATTGTAAGCAGCCAATATACCCCATGCGAGTGCTGGGTATGAGACGGACATGCTCAGCACGTACTTCATGGCCTGTGTATGTGCACTGGGTCTCCTTCTCTTCTCTTCCTTTTTCTGTGATTGACCCAAAAACGCGCTGATTCGTTTTGATTTTTACTGTCTCCTCTTTCAATGCTGGCTCCAGGGATAATTTTTGTGGATTTGCGCAAATTGAAAACAAAAATATGCCACAATTCTATTTGGAATTCCTGTTGAGTGTGCGCCCCACACAGACACGAATTTCTCAAAAGTTTGCCAAGCGTAAAAAATAATACCTTGGATTGCTGCAGATCACAAAACTTTACCCACACAAAACTCGTTTGCAAGTCTTTGCAGAGATTTTCAATAGAAATTATGCTTGACCACAAATCGAAGTTGGCAACTGGCAACTGGCAACTGGCAACAGCAAGTGGCAATTGGCATTTGGATGCTGGCAACTAGCTGACCTTGCCACGTGCATCAATTGTTTAACATTACTCGTTAACACCTGTCAGCTCGACACCTACGACAGCTAAGCGCAGCATTTACAAAAGCCACGCCCCATGCTGAGGCAGCAGCATTTCGTACGCTTGGCATAATAAATTAGCCAGATATACTTTTTGTTGCCATGGTTCTGGTTTTGCGGTGGCTTTTACTGCTGCTGCGGCTGCTGGTGGCGTTGCCTGTGGCTGTGCTCTGCGGCAACTTCAATCTTAATTAGCTGACGCAGTTTGTAGCTGCGCACAGTGGGGCGAAATAAGGTCGTACACATGCATTATATTGGGCGGCGCTGCAACTTGTTAGTTACCTGCAGCAAAAGTGCTGGCATGTTTGCCTAATGAATAACCAGAACACAAACACGCACACACATGTACACCTATCCACATGCAGACATCCTGCTGACACAGTGCGCGAAAAGTTGAATGCTGCATTTGATATAATTTTGGGAATTCAAGTTAATTAACAGCCGCTTGACAAGATGGAATTTCTTGCTGCTCTAGCATATATAAAATCTCATAATGCACAACAATATGAGAATCAAACACATGAGCAAAGAGACGGAATGAATAATCGAAAGTACTTAATACTTTTAACTTAACTTTGGAATGCATATATAAAATGAAATTCGTTATTGTCATGATCTTTCATTAAACCGAGATTCAGTTGTCAGAAGAACTATGTATTTTATTCCATGTCATTTTATATTTCTTTGGAGCATTTTGAGCATAGCTTGAATGAGATTAAGTTCATTTTAAGCCAACATGTATACTTGCTCTCAACTTCTGAACAATAGATCTGCGCTGCTGCTAATGCTCATTTAGGGACTTTGCCCAATTGTTCAGTCTTTAGCCAACTCCTTGCTGGGACGTTTATTTTTTTTTTTTTTTTTAGCTGCTGGGCAAGTTGTGTTTTAATAATGTCGACTGTCAGGCCGTCAAGACTGACAAGTAACAGAGCCAGCAACAGGAACTTGCAGCAAATGCAAAACCCTTTTCATTGTTCACATTCGGACACGTTTTGTAGTTTGCGTCCAAGGCTCACTGCTCTATTGTTTTCTCATTTCCAGCACAGCATTTTCTTTATTTGCCGACAATGTCTTGTATTTTTATTTTTTCGAGCCGGAAGTATAGGAGCAACCTTGGCCTAAGCGTTGAATTGTTAATAATATTGTTTTGTCTTCGCTTCGTGTAATAGCCTGGGCAGCAAATGTTGCATATATGGCTCAGCCTTGCCCCAGTTAGTGGCAGCTGCAAGCTGCGTAATGAAGTGAGTGGCAAGTGCTCATAACCTATTCAGTTGCATGCAACTTGCTTATGCCATAAATTGCAAACAATGTCTCCAAAGTCGCAGAAATTCTTCAACTACTCGCCAGCTGCTTCATAATTAATAAGTGCCCAAGTTGCCAACACTAGACTCAATTCATTTGCCGAGCCAAACCCTTTTCAAATTCTCTGCGACCCCAGCTCGGAGTATGCCTCAAAGTATGCTGCAAAAAGTCATCGCTCATTTTTTATTTAATCTTCGTCCAGTGCCGCCCCAACCCCCCGCCCACTGTCAAAAATCCTCCCGAGGCAAAGTGTTAATGAGTTTTAATTATTAAAATTTGGAATTTGTTGTTGTTGCTGCTGCTGTTGCTGTTGCTGTTGCTTTCTCTGCTGCTTGCGCTGTTGCATTTATAAATTGTCAAGCAACATACATACATATTTTCATACGTTGCTCGTATATACATATATATAGTATATATTTATTATTTTTGTGTGCTGCTTTATCTAGTTACATAATTTCTGTTTGCCAAACTAGCAGCGGCAGCAACTGCCACAACAACAACAACAACAACAACTAACTAGTTGCTGTTGCCGACGGCAACCAACTTTTGACAGCCAGTGTGCACGCGCGTTCCTCTGTCTATGTGTACGTGTATGTTGCAAATAATTTGCAATCAAAAGTTGCAGCCACGAGAACTCTCCCCATTTCGTTCTGCACATGGGCTGCTGGCCAAAAAACTGGTGTAGCCATGCCCCACAGCTGTTACGCATTTGTCTCGCTTATCCTCACCAGCCTCCCCTCGTTCCGTGCTGCCTTTGTCTTTCTTCATATTTTTGTTTCCCTTAACTCCCGAAATGTTTGGGGCTAATTTGTAAAATAAGCATAACTAGGCAAAACTTTGCATCCAGTTGCGACAATCTCTCTCGCATTAGTGTGTGTGTGTGTGTGTGTGTGTGTGTATGTGTGTGCGATAGCTGTCAGTTGTTTGCTTGGCAATTAAAATATTAGTTTTACCTGATTGCTGTTGTTGCTGCTCTTGTTCTTGTTGTTGTGCTCACAGCATCACCTACAGCAGTCGCTGTTGTGGATAGGCGGCTTATTAAGCAGTTTAAAAAGTGTTTGCCAAGTGGGCGTTGGTTGGTCTTTAATCAAATGAAAGCAGGCGACAAGAAAAGCGCTAATTACCAAAGCAATTGTGCTGTTGTCGCCAAGGCAGCAACACAGATATCAGCCAGGCAGGGGCCAAGGATCAGACTAAAGCGGCAAAGCAAAACTGAAGGCGATGCGCGAACAATGGCAACAAATTCTAAGCAGAAAAAAACTTCAAAAATAGAGAGAAGAAAAGGTAGAAAAATGCAGCAAAGCAAACAAGTGAGAGACAAATAACAAGAGCAGCAACAGCAAACAGGACGACAACAAGGATAGCCAAGCCAACAAAGAACAGCAGCAACAACAACAACAGCAACAACAACAACCACAACAACAACAAGGACAATGACTAGGTTTAATTGAGCGTTGGCCGCGGCATCGTGATGGTTTGGGGGCGTGGCAGATTGCGGCAGGTCGCGAGCGCTTGTGCCAAATTCCAAATCAGGCCAAGCGAGGCTACGCTAGTCGGGAGTCACCGACTAGGTGATACCCTAAAAAAAAAAAGTTATATAAATTTGTACACAGTTTCAGATCTTCTTATCAATATCAACCCAATATGATGAGATATAGACTACAAAAACAGATAAGTTGTAATATACTATATATGTATCTTGCTTCTGTCTAGATCGACCCATACAATTATCTCTTATTATAATAAGACGACAACAGTTTCCTCAATCAGTTACATGAACATATATAACTAACTACACACACTCCTACCCAATGAGTTTGTGGAGCATGAGGAGCACGAAGCGGCTGAAGAAAAGTCGCAGTATTTGAACAAAACTTTTCATTTAAGCCAAAAGAAGTTGGACAACATTGTTCTAGCCACGAATTGTTGATTCTCACGCTGCGCTGCATGCTCGGCAACGCTGCCACAATGGCCGACGTCATTTTGTATGCAAAATGCGGCAAAACACCAAACAACAACAATAACATCTTATGTTGCAGTCGCATTCAGTATTCATTCACTCATTCACTCCGCATTCACATTTCATAGGACACGCCCGAGCTGCACATTGAATTCGCAATGAGAAATGAGTTGAAACTAAAGTTTCCGGACAGCTTAGACTGCAAAGCAGTCCAATCCAATAAATAAAACTTAAATGAAACAAAAACACAGCATCGAAGATTATACTGAAATAACTGAAGATTTTAAATTAGTTTCGATAAGAGAAACATGTATCGTTATCGATAAATCTCGTAAATTATAGAGCTGAAAATTACATAATTCTCAGTAATAATCTCTCAGTAATTCTGATATAAATAATATATATCGATTTTTAAATACAGCAAAGTTCTTTCGCTTTTAAAGAATGGGAAATAGAATTGTTTTGAATTGGCAAAGTACCTTATTTTCATTGAAAATATAATACCTATAGTAATATATGTATACATATATAATACAACTATATCGTTCATCCAAATGTTCACATTTAATTGTTAATACCTGAAGGCTTCTGTTGCTCTGGCTTAAAAGAAAATTGTTATTTAGAATTAATTCTTGGTAACAATAAATAAAAAGAAAATTCTTAATAACATTTCAATTAATTTTATTATCATTAATATTTGTTTTTTATGCTTTTATAAAGAGAAATCAAATATATGAAATAAATATTTGTTTTTAAATTGCCACTGCCCACGGCTTTCAGCCTGCGGGCGTAAATTCTTTTCCATGTTTGTGATTTCACTTGAGTATTTGACAAGCTATTAAAACGACAGCAACAGAAACCTGTATTCAGTATTCACAAGCCAAATGAACAAATGAACAAAAGGCAAACACTATAATAGCAATGCAATGGCAGCAACAATAACAAAAGCCAACTGCTGTTGAGGCTATAATTGACGACGGCATTTAGTTGACTCGTTCAAGTATTTTGCATAGAGAATTTTCCACTGTTGACCATTGTTATGCATTATGCCAATCAATTGAGCTTGCCATTGAGCCTGGTTGGCCACACAAATTGCCAATGAACTAACCCGCTTATAGTAAAGCAAATACCAAATAATTGCTAAAATGAGCATCTTTAAGTCTACTTAAAGATGCACTGGAACAGAAGTCGAATAGTTCATTACTAAGTCTTACATCTACAGAACTCAGATAAGTTTAGTAGGAACATTGAGAGTTCTCTAGAAGGCTTCAGCTGTTTCATTCTACTTTATTGTATTGTATTATCGTTTCTAGTTCCTCTACAAACTGCATAACATGAACTCATTGAGAACTCAAATGCACTGAGCTTTTGTGCTTAGAATAGAGTATATATTTTGATCGACTTTTTTTTCATTCAATGGCCTTTACGATGCTGAATCAGATCTTGAAATTCAAATGGCTTGAAGATATCAGGCCAATGAGCTGTATTAATTATCAACTAATTATATATTACATTATATTAGACAGGAATAAGCTGACATTCAGAAGTAAACCTGTAAACCTGTCAGATAACATAATCCCCTTCCGCAATCCTTTCCCACTCATCCATAGTTTATAGTCTCAGTTTTCCTTTTTCTTTTCCACTTTTTATTTACCAATGTCAATTTTAAAGTTTTCAAAGTAGTTTTATAGTTTCATCACTAAATGAAACCCAAAACATAATTATTAAATTAATTTTTCAACACTATTCAATTGAATTATGTGCTCTGTTAATTTGCTTTATAATGCGAGTCAATAGAAACTTAAATTTCTAATTCAGCCAATAATGCTAAAAAATGCATAAAAAATTAATTTAATTGGCCCCTATTAATGGTAAAAATATTTACGCAAATACTTTGTGCAAAAGCCGCCGATGCGATAAAAGTCAACATCAAAAGTTGTTTCAATGTTGAATGTTTGATTGTTGATGTTGACGCTGCCAACACGCAGCAAAGCAACAACAGCAACTAAAGCAACAACAATGAAAGCAACAATCACTGCAGCCATTTAATATTTGCAAAAGCTGTTAGCTGGCTTTTTTCTTGACTTGGCCTCTCGTTTGTGTGCCGTGTTTTTGTTAGCCGTTTGACAATTTACAATTTACAAGCTCATACAATTTAACGCCTCTCAGGCGGGAATTGCGCATGCCAAGCCTCAGACTTACGGCACGCCCACAGCTGCAACTGGGCGTTCATAAATGATTTATAAGCCGCGTTTACTCTCTGTATGTATGTGTGTGTGTGTGTGTGTGTGTCAACACTTGACTAGTGAGTGATTTACACTGGACCGAAAAGAAATAGACCAGTTTAAAGAGCTCGACTAGAAGGCCATACAAACTTGCATACACATATATATATGTACGTTATTAAAGCTCGTCCTCAAGACAAACTCAGCTTCTTAACTGATTTTGGCGAAGAACCAAATTCGAGTGTATAATTACAAATGACAAATGTCAAACAAGCGGAATATAAACTGACTTCTAAATCAGACAGACAAAACAACCTGCGGCTAAACGCAATGCGAATGTAGTGAGTGGGGGGAAGGAGGCTAAAGGTAAGCCAACTTCTTGGCAATAATATCAGCAGCAGTTAAGCAACCACGAAAACAAACAGACAGAGAGAGGGGGGGAGAGAGAGAGAGAGAGAGAGAGAGACGGAGGGAAGAGCAGTTGCGACAACAAAATCATTGCCAATCGCAGGCAACAGCTGCAAGGTTGACCAAGACAACAATGAGAATAGAAACAGGAGCAGGAGCAGGAGCAGGAGCAGAGCAGCACTAACTGCAACTCTATGACATTTACTGTATTTAAATGGAATTTGGCAAGCAAAGTTGTTGCCGCAACACCCACACAAGCTCCACAGCAATATATATAGTTGGCAGCATATGGAAGAGAAGCTAAAGTTTAACTGGGCAGCTGGGCAGCTAGCTAGTGCTCCTTGCTTGTGTGTTTGCCAAAATGTTAAATGTGTATCCGCAGTGGCCAAAGGCGGGGAGTAGGGGAGAAGCAGCTGCAGCCAAGTCGCATTTAGTCCACGTCTATGGCTGATCGACTCCGGCTAACTGGCTTTTGCGGTTGGCAATGCAACTGGCTGCACGTCTGAGCAGAGTTCCATTTCCTGCTCCTGACCGTCTGCCAGTCTGTCACTCTGTCAGTCTGTTGTTGTTTGCTCTTGGCATATTTGCTGCGTCGAGACATGACATCAACTTGAGGTGCAACACACACACACACACACACACACAACACAGAGGCGAAACACAATGTAATTGCATTTCAATGCCATTTGCAACAGGAATCTTCGAACCACAATTATATTTCAGTAAGCGCTGTAGCCACTTTCTAATTAGTTTGCGCTAGGCTCATTTTACTTACAGCATTTTTCAACTTTATTCTTCTATGTTCTATAATAATAATTATTATTATTATTTTTTTTTTTTTTTTTGGAGGCAGCGCGGTCTCAACTCAGCTCATTACACGTCCAATTAGTGGAGCCGCAAAGGGCGGGAGAGGCGACCGCAGACTGCGCAAAAATTAATTTTAATTGCTATTTAACTGAGCGTGGCTCACAGATCCTTTTTGGCAGCACCAGCAAACGTCAAAGGATTTCTTGCTTTTTATTATTTTTATTGTCCATTTCCATTGCTTTTGCTTCTCCTGCTGCTGCCGGGCACTTGAGTGAATTATATTAATTTGCAATGACAGTTGGGCATTTTTAAAGCCGCAACTGCAGCAGCCGGCAGCAGCTGGCAGCAGCTGGCAGCAGCGGGCAAGGTCTATTAATACGCTGCTGCTCCAACCTTTAAGCTAACAATAGCTAGATTTCACGATAGAACACGTTTTAATTTTACACACACGGCCAAAGGCTAAGCGACACATTTCACTCTCGGGGCATGGAGTTTTGGCACAAAAACTGTTCGCATCAGCGAAGGCAACAAATTGCCACAGTGTCCGAGCATGTTAGGGCCGTTCCAGAAAGGGGTTTAGCATGAGATATGCACGAGATTTTCAACTTGACTCATAAGAGAATGGCTGGCGCGCTGAGATTTTTTCAAGCTATTTTCATATATTTGTAGAAATGTATTAAATTTTTCTGCATTCCACACTTAGATTAGATAAAGAAATAATCAGTTTAACAATTTGATTCTTATATACGAATATCGATCAATATTATAGTTTTGATTCACATAGTTAATAAATCCAAATACTTTAACTAATTCGTTAACATTCTTTCTATTTTGATTCACACTTTAAAGTTGATGTTTCAAATAAAATGAATACGAAATTATTGTATCTCGCTCTGCAATTTAAATTCTTGAAATTAAATCAAAAATACAAGCAATCGAATCCAACTGATTCCCTATTAAATTAACTGTAACCAATGTAGCCAAAGAGAGAGCGCTCTATGCATAGAACCTAAAATATGCAAAAATACAAAATAAAAGCTAACTAAAAATAGCTCGCAGCTCGCAGCTCAGGGCTGACACAGCTTGTCCCTTTGCCAACAGATGTTGGCCTAGGTGTTAAAAATAAAGAGGGACAAGAAAAATGCGGCATGGCTCATTAGTGCCCAAGCCCCGCTTGACACCCGCTGCAGCCCTTTTTCCCATCTCTCTCCCTCTCTCTCTCTCTCTCCCTCATCTCTCCTCTCTCTCCTCTCTCTTCTGTTTCACAGTGTCTCTCTCACACTCACCCTTGCTCCACTCTCCCGTCTCACTCTATTTCATCTTCTGTTTCAGCGCGTCACGTCGTTGCCTTAATGAATTCAGCGTTTATGGCGCTTATTCCATTTGCTTTCATTATCACTACACACAAAGATAGGTACACACACACACACACACACGTGATGCTGCGCATATGTGTACGTGTGTGCGTGACGTGAACTTTTGGGGTTTTTTTTTTTTTTTTTGGGTGACAGCGAAATTTAAATATTTGACACATTGAAATGGAGGCCAAAGGTTTCCGGTTCACTCTTGCATCCCTCCACGCCCGCTACGTGTCGGCTTTAAGTTAATAACACAATCATGGGAAATTGGTTTCTCACAAAATATATTTACATACATTTACACAGATTTGTTAACTGTATATGTGTACCTATCTCTCTATTTCCATCCAACTTGTGCCTAATTCATTTCTCTCTTTCTCTGCTCTGTTACAGGTGCGCACATTGTTCGTCAGCGGCTTGCCCATGGACGCTAAGCCACGCGAGCTCTATTTGCTATTCAGAGCCTATGAGGTGAGTAATCCATGACGAGAACTAGCCAAGCGCATGTTTATCCAAGGCTCCCACTTGTCCATAAAGACCACTTGCCCAGAGACCCAACGAAAGCTATAGGAAAGAGCACTTGAATATAAATAAACAGAATTTCGTATGCTTTAAAAAACCAAAATCAGAGTAGATTAAAGATGCTTATATTAAGTGGAAGAAACAGAAAATTGGAAACATTTTCGTTTTCTTTAAATAATATTGCAAATATTATAGAAATTATGAAAAAGATCAAAGAATACTTTAAATATATGTTAGAATATTATTCCACAATTGTTTCAATAGCCCGCATATTTTACGATTATATTAATTACGAAATAAAATTGAAATTTATCTAATTCTATTAGGGCTACGAAGGATCTCTACTGAAAGTAACTAGCAAAAATGGCAAAACAGCATCGGTAAGTAAATGCTTTAGAGAACAACACATAACCAATGCAACACTTTAATATATTAATATATATTTTTAACATCGATATTGTGCATCCACAGCCCGTTGGTTTCGTAACATTCCATACAAGAGCCGGAGCCGAGGCAGCCAAACAGGATCTACAGGTAACTATTGAAGCCAATTGATTAGCCCATATAATTATAACTATGTAAAGCTCCATATATTTTGTCAACTTTATATATATATACATATATACAAATGTAATCGATAAACACCAAATATTTTTAGCAACGTCTGCAAAAAGATTTCCCCAAATGGCAATGAAACAATTTAACTTTTCGGCGTATCAAAAACAACATTAACACATACATAGATTGTAAAGCACACAAAAAGAAAAAGAAAAAAACATGTATTCGTATTATTGCCTGGCTTACACTGAGCGTTAAGAACAGTTAGGTCCCTCAATCGTATCTTAAGGCCCACAGCAACAACTACAACAACAAACAATCAAACAAACAACAACAACAACAAGATGTACCTCTCACACGTGCTTGCATTTTGAAAGAACCTTCACCCGCATTTACCTTTAAGTCTTTCCATGTTGATTTTCTCTCTTTTATTGTTTTTGGTATTGCATCTCGCTCTCAGAAATATACTGTCCCTCTCTGTCACTCCACCACACAAACCACATATACATCACATTACACACACTCTCTCTCTCTCTCTCTCTCTCTCTCATCCTCTCTCTCTCTCTCTCTATCTATCTCTCTTTGATTCAATGTATACATAGCAACTGCAACGAGGCAATCAATGAAGCACCAACAAAATAAACTTAATAATATATACATTTACATATACATATATATAATTATGAGTATATACATATATGTGAAATTATATTTTAGCGAGCAATCTTAATGGCTGGTGCATGTCAATGCCACCCCTTCAACCCCCTAGGCACCTTCTCCATTGGCACCGAATTGTTCAATGATAATCGAACGACCCAAACGCCCCACTCATAGGTGCTCCTCCTATGCAGTTGCTGTTGTCATCTCCTGCTTTTGATTTATGTGCATATACCAGAGATAAATTCACCCACTCACACACATTCACACACACACACACGAACACTCTACATTAGATCCGTGTAACCCCTAACCCAACGTCAACTTCTGAGCAGAGCAAGGCATTCAAAGGCACCACTCAATAGCCTCAACTCAGCGTTCCGAAAGCACTGCCAATAAGAAAACAAGTTGGTTTCGATGTATCCAATCAGAATACGAGTAGAAGTAGAATTGGCAAAATCTGCTCTCCCCATTTCTCTCTCTCTTTGTTAGTTAATCTCTCTCAACACATTTGAAATTATTTTGGCGATTTACAAATAGAAATTAAGGCAGTTAATAGAGAATCTCCGAGTTCGATTGAGAAACACTCGTTATATTTTGAAAAAAAAAAAAAAAAAAAAAAATTAAATTGAAAAACAAAATACATGAAAAACAAGCAAACATAGAAAATACAAACCGCTGTATTTTGATCTGATCATTTGCAGCAGGGTGTACGCTTCGATCCCGATATGCCCCAAACAATTCGCTTGGAATTCGCCAAGAGTAACACGAAAGTGAGCAAACCCAAACCACAGCCCAATACAGCGACAACAGCCTCACATCCTGCATTGATGCACCCACTCACTGGACGTAAGTAAAAAAAAAAAAAAAAAAAAAAAAAAAATTGATAAACTAAAAAAAAAAAAAAAAAAAGAAAAAGCTCGACTCAGCAAGTGCTATTTTTTTTAGTTACAAAATATTCTTCTTTTGGTTTATGTATGTAGTTAATAGAAAAAATATGAATAAAAACATATATATTTCTTTGAGCTAACGAATCGATGGCGTGCCTAGGAAGCGTACGCAATGCACTTCCTATTTATTATGACTCACACACGCACACACACACACCAACACACACAGGCGTGAACACAACAATAATCCAACAATTGAACAGTTGAAATTCGCTTCAAGTGCACACTCTCTCTATTAATACAAATATATATATATATATATATATATATATCTGCATATCTGCGATACGGTACTGCTATATATCAAATGTGATTATCGATTATCGTAATCCCCAACAAAATTACGCTATAAATATTTACATAGGTACAGCAACAGCTCAAGAAACCACAACAAACAACAACAACAACAACAACAACGACAACAAAACAGCTATGATATTATGTAACTGCACTTTGATCACTGTAACACTTTGTTTGAATCACATACCACGACACACAGCCACACACACACACACACACTAAGACACACGCACACACACACACACGTAAATATAAAAATCCGTGAGATGCAAAATATATAAAGATACAGTCTGGGAAAAGTAAATACAGAATACGCAAAAAAAGAGAAACTATATATATACAGAGATTGAAATATGCTTGAAAATTCTAATCCAGAAACTTTGTACAAATAATTTCAAGGCTTTTTTAAAAATATTTTTCTTGCTTGCAGTTGAAATTTTCGTAGGTTTGCATATTCAATAAAACAAATAACTTAGGCAACGAACTTGAAAACAAAGAGCATATTCTTTTTTATTAATTCATTTTATTTTGTTGATTATTAACACAAATAAATAAGAAGCAGAAACCAAGAAAAAAAAAAACATTTTTAATCTAATGTGGTATCGAAAAATCTTACAAACTGGCGCTCAACTGACTTCTTGCTTTTCTCTCTCTCTCTCTCTCTCTCTCTCTCTCTCTCTCTCTTTCTCTCTCTCTCTCTCTCTCTGTCTCTTTGTCTTGTTCTCTATTCCAATTTCTCATAGATCTGGGCGGGCCATTCTTTCCGGGCGGACCCGAGCTATGGCATCATCCGTTAGCGTATTCAGCCGCCGCCGCTGAGCTGCCTGGTGCAGCTGCCTTGCAGCATGCAACACTCGTGCATCCGGCACTGCATCCGCAGGTGCCCGTCCGCTCCTATCTCTGACTAAATACAGACAAAGTAATGGAGCAGCCTATGCATCAAGTGAGTAAAGACGAGGCGACACACCTACACACACTCACACACACCCTATTAATTGTTGCGTGTTGGCAGACTCAAATGACAATGCCACATCATCAGACAACTGCAACCTGCTTTACATCCCAGCCAGCAAGCGGCTATGGCGCACTTGGCCGCTGGCGGCGGCGGTGCAGGTGTTGCCGGTGGTGCTGCTAGTGCAGCAGCAGCTGCTGCTGCTGCCGCTGCGGCTCCGCAAGGCGCTGCCGCCGCCGCCGCCGCCGCCGCTGCTGCGGCCGCATCACATCATCATTTTTTATCCAGTCCCGCTCTGGCTAGCCCCGCCGGCTCCACCAACAATGCGGCGCATCCAGCCAATCCACAAATAGCGGCCAACGCGCCCTGCTCTACGCTGTTCGTAGCCAACTTGGGGTCAGTTCGTGTCCGAGCACGAGCTGAAGGAGGTTTTCTCTAGGTAAATTAATGACTTCGACTTCAAGTTAAATATAATATATAAGCTAAGCTAAGCCAAAAACGATAAGCGATATACCGATATACACATGTAAACACGTTACAAAGTTTGAGTTGTTGAGCGAAAACTGCACCACATTGTTAACCAGCAGCAGCCACCCAAACGAACCACCCAAAACCACCAAAACCACTTAACCACCAACTGCACCATATATTTCTTCTCAAAACTAACTATTCGCAAAGACTAATCAGCATATTTTTTGGCGTTTCTCTACCTCTTGGTTTGTCGTTTGTTGCCCATCACTTGTATTATACATGAACTATCGATAACCGACTACTACCTATATACCTATATATGTATATATATATATATATAACTATATATGTATGTGTATATACATATATTGTATATGCCACTCAAATACGTTAACATATATATGCACAGTATGCCTGGCTTTTGTCGCCTCCGAATGCACACAAAAGGTACGCACAATATCACAACTTCTATGCCTCCAACTTTGTCTTCAACCTATGCCTTCTCCAACACCAACTTCAACTTTCCACACTGCAACTGCAACTGTCAACCAACCATTGTCAACGATAGCAGCAGCTACAACTGCCATACCAACACCAACACCACCAACAACAACAGCAGCAGCAGCAGCAACAGCAAGTGGCAATGCAATGGCAACGGCAACACCAATTCTGGGCCAGCAGCAACATCCGTAGCTTTATTGAATTCAACGATGCTCCGAGCGCTGCCCAGGCCATGCATCAGCTGCAGGGCAAGTACTTGCTCAGCTCAGACCGCGGCTGCATTCGCATCGAATTTGCCAAGACCAAGATGCTCAACGAGCTGTGCGCTGCCGCTGATGGCAAGGCAGCAACAGCAGCAACAGCAGCAGCAGCAGCAGCAGCAGCCGGCGCAGCAGCCGCAGCAAGCACAACAACAATATATTTTATTGAATGGAGGCTTAGATTTGGGACATGTGCAAATGCCAATATGCTCGTCACGGCGCAACAGCAACAGCTACAACAGCAGCAACACTTTCAGCTACAGCAACAGCAAATGCAACAACAGCAGCAGCAGCAACAACAACAACAACAACAACAACAACAAGTACAGCCACCTGCAGGCAGCACAGCACCAGCACCACTAGCGTTGTTGTTAACTCACTACAGCACCACCAACTTCATCCAAATCAGCAACCACCAAAATCATCTCTTTAGAGACGTATGTATATGATAAATAAAAGAAACTAACCTAAAGAAGAAACAAAAGCCACTGAAACCTAAAAGTAAAAGTAAAAGTAAAAGTAAAAGTAAAAGTAAAATTTCATTTATGTAGTATTTGCTAACTCACTTTCTTTCAATGCAATTCTTTTGCTCTATCACATACACACACACATGCTTATTCACACGCCCACTTAACTATCGCTCAGCAATTCTTAAGCCCGCTTTCTATATAGCTTCTAGGCTTTGAAATATTTATTACAAACCCACTCTACCCAAAGGGTTCTGCCCATAACTCAGGACGCTTATGCCTCCTAACTAAAGCACCATATATCATAAGCAAATTGTATGCAACCCACCCGAAAAAATGAGAAGCCAATTAACTATTTATGAAATTGCAAATTGTTATTGTTTAGCTCGGCTCGTTTACTTTGCATGGCAACAGCAGCATCACAGCAACAACAACAGCAACAACACCAGCAGCAGCAGCAGCAGCAGCAGCTAAAATTGCGACAGGCAGGCATTTAAATACAAATTATAACAAACATATATGGCCAGCATAAAGCCCCAACTACACACACACAACACACATACACACAACGACAACGATTTATAGCCGCCTTATAGCACTTGACTTTATGCTACACACACATACACACACACACACACACACACAACACTCGACGTGCTTCTCCTGCATTTTATATGGGCAATCTTGTGGCCCGCCTCACCTCGATTCGCTGTGAATCTGGAGCATTAGACATCCGCTAGTTTTAAATGCGAGCTTCCGCTTAGCCGCAACAACAACATTTGTGCCACCTTAAGCTGAGCACTAACATACACACACACACACACACACACACACACACACACACAGATACACATCTGCATAAATAGTTTGTGTGCTGCTTGCTGCACTTATTTTAAATGCTAAGAGAACACATAAATTTACTTTTTCAATTTTCGTGATCACAAACAGTAGCAGTAAATACAACAGCAACAACCTCAAACAATAATAAAAACCCGAGCATGAAAACTTTATACAAAATGCAAAACACACACAAGCCCCGCCCACAATTATGTGCCGCCCCCTGCCTTGCACTATACAAAAGTAGTTTGAAGCATAAAAATCGCCAGACTATGAACGAACGAACGAAAGGATTTGTTTACGAATGCAATTGCAATTTCTTTAGTAATAGAACAAAAATTTAGATAATATTTCATAAGTACTGGATTCTGGCTGCATCTTTATCTAGAGTAATGAGTAATGAAAAAAATAGAGAACAGGTTGAAGCATTTCAAGTTAACATTGCGAAAATATAAATTTAGTTTGCAAAGCGAAGAACAGAAACAAACTATACAGCTCAGATCAGAGCAAAAGTATAATTTACTACAATATCGATATCAGAGAGGAATAACAGTCTAATCTATATATGCAGATTGAATGCAGAACAATACATAAATAAAATGGTAAACTATGATTGAATTTGATTTTAGGATTCACTAATCAGCTTAAATAAAGTTAGAGATATGAGTAATAATAATTGATTAACTATAAATAGGAAATAGGAATGTTTGCAACAAGCAGGAGCAAGAGTTTATGCTAGTAAACAGAAATGCGACAAACTTTGATGTAACTGAATTAGATAGTCATGTCAAAGAGTCAGAGCTCAAAGCAAGATATGCAAGTTGCATTGCATTTTAATTGATTTCGCAAAATACTTATATTTGCAGTCAAGTTGTAAAAAGTTTATGGGTATAAAATGTTCGCAGCTCAATTTTGCTGTTCGGAGTTGATTGCTTGCTCGAAATCAATTTAAGTGTTTTTACAAGCTGCGAGAGCTCTTCGTTCTGGGTAGTGGGAAGTGCTGGGGACTTTTGTGTTTGGGGTTAGTATGATGCGGAGCCAGCAAGCCATCGTAAAAAATTGCTTAGCAACCAGAGGGAGGGGTGAAGCGTCTTCAAGGCACTGCTGCTTTAAGTTGTTGGTACGAAACTTTTTGGTTTTCTGCATGCTGTTTACACATAAGCCATGATTCTTATAGCGGTACAGCCATAAAATAGTAGCTGAAGGTTAAGTGTGTGTGCTTGAAGGGAGCCCGGGGGAATCATGGTCCACACTCACACACACACACACACACACATTTAGCCAGACAGTCTGCATGTATGTTGGGTCCATATTAAGTGTAACGCTTTAAGAACTAACCACTGAATCACTGAATGCACTAACTCCCAGTGTCAAACCCCACTGACAGCCACTTACAACGCCAATTGTTCTACCAAACTACTTGCAGAGGAGCGGGTATGGAATCAAGGCATGATTTGCTCGCTAAGAAACTAGAGCGTGAAATGCAGCAGCAGCAGCAGCAGCAGCAACAGCAGCAACAACAACAACAGCATCATCAGCAACAACAACAACAGCAGCAGCAGCAGGCACATCATCAGCAACATCAGCATTTCCATCAGAGCCACCAGGCGCATCTTCATCATCATCATCATCATCAACACCATCATCATCAGCAGCAGCAGTTCTTGATGACACCGACAGCGACCTGACCCGGCAGCGCCAATGCACCGCCAGCACCACCAACGCCGCTGAGCCACTACCACAATCTCCAGCAGCAACAGCACCACCAACCGCAACCACTACAGCACCACATCTACTCGTACGTGCTGCCGGCAACAACACACATTGCCGCCTGATTGGTGCAGTGGTGCGACGCTCCGCAGCGACAGGCGCACATTTTGAGTTGGGCGGATTTCCCCCTCCGCCCAGCATAGAGCAGTGAAGCTCCGCATGTGACGGATCCATGCAAAGGAGGCAAAACTTTAGTTGTAGTATATTCAACAAAACAAACAAACAAAAATTGAAAAAAAAAATAAATATATAATATTAATTTATATGGCAAGCCTAACCCAGTTTAGTGAAATTTTGACAGGCAGAAGAAATGTATGCAAAATTGTAGGTACCAAAAAATATAAAAATAAAAATAAAATGAAAAGCAGCAAAGGAGAAACTTGTAGTAAAATATACAAAAACAAGAAAACAAATATATATAAATATATATATTAAAAAAAAAATAAAATAAAAATAAATAAATAAACAAAGAACGATAGATCAGGTTAGATTGAGAGAACCTAATCTCAAGAGTTAATTTTTCCCCAATAGATATACAAAGATATGTATGTATATATATTTGCATATATGTTTATATATGTATATATCAAATGCTGCAATCGATTTTTGAAACATTTTTATCAATGGTTGTTCTGATAGTTTGCATAATTTGCCTTTGCTCTCTAGTTCTTGCTGAGATCATGATCATGAACTCTTCCTCATTTCTATCTATTATTCAGCTCAGTTTTCAAACATATTGAAGAAATGGGAATTGAGACATTATAGAGACATTACAAGTCACGTACAATTTATTATTTTTTTTTTTAAATTTTGATCAGTATGAAAACATCTTTTAAAGCATAATAACAAGTTAAGGGAAGAGAAAAAATATACATATTAAATATAAATAATAATAAAAGAAGACGTAAAAAACAAAAGGAAATATAATTATAGCTTAACCGAATGTGCCCTTTAAATAGCTCTCTTTCTAGAATTATTAAAAGACAAACAAAAAGAAAAAGAAAAAGAAAAGATAATGAAATACGAAATATGAGAATATGTTAAAAGCAAATAAGTAATACATCTGTATGTCTGTGTATGTATATGCATTGAAGTAATATCTTGAATCTAGTAATACTACTTCGAAGTGTTTAAACGTAAAACAAAATTCGATAAAGTTATTATGAACAAACAAAAAAAGAAAAAAAAAAAAACAATTCAGCAACGAGAACTAGTCGAAGTCATCATTAAAGAAGAAGTGAAATTTATATTGAGAATAACTGAACGCTGGTTTCGAAATTTATTTGTTATAATAACGTACTTATAAATCCATTGTGAATTCGACACGGCATTGAGTTTGAAATGCGCTGTTAAGACTCTCGAAATACATGCTTATATATAGTACATGTGTATGTACAAGTATAACGATCTACCAGTTGGGGCAGACAGACAAACTGCATCTGGAACTGGCGCCGTGGCTGGTCTAATACAAATTCAAACACTCTCGACACACTTTCCGCCCAAACGAAGAAGATTGAATGAAATTCCTGCAAAGGCTCTCAACTCCACCCTTAAGACTAGAAAATTGATAAGCTTGTTCTGTTGGCACTTCATCATCAGCTGCAACAGCAACAGCAACAAAATGAATTCCTAAACTCAATTTAAACAAATGCTAGAACAATCAAGACACACACATTTCTTGCCCAACCAATGAACAAGAGGCATTGGGCTAAAAGGTACAGGTGTAGATTTCTCTCCAATTAAAAAAGCACATGCAAACAGCAAACAGCAAACAGCAAACAGCAAATAGCAAACAGCAAGCAACAAACAAGAAGCAACCAACATAAACAAAACAATTTCTATGATTACTCGTACTCTATACATATTTGCGAGTGAAATCGGTAACATATCATCTTACGTAGCGTCAGTTGCTATGATTCTGCAACTAATTATATCTATTGTAACTAAGCAAAACAACTACAAGTACACTTATGCTAAAGCAATGTAAACAAGCAAACAAAAAACAAGAAAAAACAAAAACGAAACTAAAACAGAAACAGAAAAACATACAACAACAAGAAAAGGCAAGACATAGGCTTTTAAGTAGCTAATTACAACAACAAGCGGCGCGCTTAAAAATTTTTAAACATTTAATAAATTGTTTATTCGAAAAGGTTATTTTTCTCAGCATTGTTTAAATTATGTAAGCATACATTCATTATTTAAATATATATACATATATATATATATAAATTAAATTTTTATATTTACCAAAGTTGTCCTTACTAAATAACATAAAACAGTTACGTTAACCATTCCCAACATTTTTTAAACAAACCCACAACAACAAAATAATAAACTTTAAACAAAATAAAAATAAACGTAAATCTATTTAATAATTTGTTAAGATTAAACAAAAAGAAACAACTAGACATACCAAAGGCATATTCAAAATGTTTGTTAAAGCAAAGAAAACGCAAAAAAAATTAAATAATATGTAAATTATATTATGGCAATTAGAATTGGCATAATTGGTAATGGATATCAAATCAAATCGAACATCTAAGAAAATGTTGAAAATCTGTCTAATCCTTATTTAATGAACTTGAATATTAAAATTTCTTTCGTATATGTATAATTTGAATTGACTTTAGTCAGATGTAAACGCATATTCCGTCCAATTACATTTCTTGCTTTCCTCTTGCCGATCATCTTCCCTATCATTGTCATTAGCATTATCATCATTGTCATTATGAACACTATAGCATCAGCAACATTCATTCATATTCATATTCATATTCATTCAGGCGCGTCGGTCAGTCAACATATACATATATATCTATATATATATATGTTGTGACTTGTGACACACATACACACATACACACACACATACTTATATATATATATACAGTTAAAAGAGGTAGTTATAAGAAAACAAGTTTAATTATATTAATACTAATGCATATCATAAAATTGCGCCTTTAATGAAAATAAAGAACAAACAACCAAAACAAAAACAAAAGTAATGAAAAAACAAATATTTACAACTACAACTAAGCACATATTAAATTAAACAAAGAAAGGAGAGAACATTTACCAAAAGC